>JAMBLF010000676.1:0-223072 GCA_030578115.1 Leucoptera coffeella | reverse complement strand
AACAATTCCACTAAAGAGAAGATCAAAGTTCGGCCCCAATCTTATTTAAGTTGAAGGCAGATGAAATAATAGTTGAGGAGTATTTCCAAGTGCCGATCGTTTTGCAGAGTTTCCAAATGATAATAAAAGCCGGATAAAGTTTGTTGGCCCGGAAAACTTTGCCCAATTACGATACTTGGCGTTACTGTAAATAGTGTTTAAAGAAATAAAGGAATAGGGATTAAAATAGCACTAGACTGCTTATGAACTAGGTT
Organism: Leucoptera coffeella; assembly: GCA_030578115.1. Lineage (NCBI taxonomy): Eukaryota > Metazoa > Arthropoda > Insecta > Lepidoptera > Lyonetiidae > Leucoptera > Leucoptera coffeella. The sequence continues at coordinate 222,818 of JAMBLF010000676.1, read as the reverse complement.
TTGGAATATTGCATTAATTATGATACTTTAATTTATAAATTCATGCTAATCTTAGGCTTGAATAATACTTCACTATGTAACTTTTTACTATACAATTACTTATACCTTTTAAATTCATTACACTTAAGAATAAATGTACATACACACATAACATAGGTTATGAAGAATCATTCACAACTCCTTAATGGTTATTTAGAGCGGAGATACGGTAACATTTATATAGTTTAGAATATATCACTGGTAGAAGCAACCCTATCACCATAACCTATCTGAGTAAGCCTCAGCCCCTTAGTCACAAATTAAGAAGTATAAGAAACATTCGTTACTTTTATACATGGTTATTTAATCCTACGTAAGCAGAGCAAAAAATACAGACTGTATTTCCAGACTAGCACGGAATAAGAGCTGTACAGTTCGTAATAAATTAAAGGAAACTCTACTTAACGAGCACAAAATAAATGTACGTTCCGAATTAGTGGAAGTTGAGTTGAAAAAATCAAGGGCAGTAAATTGTCCTCGAGACGAGTTTAATTTGGTTTCGAAACAAGGAGGTGAGGGAGGAAAAAGGTCGAAAAGGAACATTTAAATTTAGAAACTACGAAAATTTCGGTTTCTGTACTTGTATAGGATATAAACAGCTGCCTGTAAAAAATGTCGTACGGAGTTTTTGTTACACATTTTAAATAATTTTTTTACTATAAATAATATTTCTTCTCTTACTTTTTGTTCCACTGCATAACTATTTTTCTATTTAGTTACATACTTATACATAACGCCTGATTCCCTGAAAGGGGTAGGCAGAGATCACGGATCCCCGTGTATCCCGATCCTCCTGACAGACCACTTTCACTTCATTGACACTCATAAACCTCCTTATTCATACTTCTGACGTCACCCTTTTTCAAGATGGCGTCTATCTGACTGTAATACTATTTATTTCTTCGGACATTGTAAATGTAAGTAAAAGTAAAGTTTTAATAAGTCAAACGAATCTTATTTCGCTGTACTTATATCGATTTACCTCCATGACTAATCTGGCTCCAGGTAATGTGTATTACATGTATGTCATATCTACACAAACAATTTTCGCTACAGACCTCGATAAACCTTGAAATGTATAAACAACATGTATTTTAATTTTATCCTTACAAAATTTATCGTACAATGTCCAGATCACTTTCCTAACTGATCCCCAGCTGCGTTCTCTCCCCAGTTCATTGGATTAATTGAAAAATTGTTATTCGCGTCGGAAAGGACTGACCCTTGTTGGGGTTCAATTTGAATTTATGCCTTACACGGGATAAGGTTTCTGTTAATATTTTATACCTATAATCAAGTTACGAGTGTTCTATACCTTTTCGCAAAATAATGGGCTCCTTTCATAATATCTTTTCGGACATTTTTATTTACTCATAATATTAAGTATGCTTATATAATTATACTTATGTAGCTTAGTAATTCGACGTAGCTCAGTAATTCGACGTAGCTCAGTTGTTTGGGGCTAGACTTTCTATCAGTTGGTACAGGGTTCAAATCCCAATTGAGCATGCACCAATGGAAAACTGAAGTTTAATGAATTTTTAGTACATTTTTTGTAATAAAAACACATTCACGAAATGCGTCAAATACTACAGTGAAGAAATACATCGTGAGGAAACCTACTGTTCCCCGAACAGATTATAGTGAGTACTTGTAAATGGCGACATGGCATACCACCTGTCACATTGAGTACTAATTTTCTGGTCAACACGTGGGTTCTACATGGTCCTACGTGGGTAGACATAGAATTGCTACGTCCGCGATTGCGGAGATGGACACCTGAATCTCCGACTACCCCGCAAGGATTTATGGTCGTGAACGCGTTTGTCTTTTTTGTTGAATAATTATGAGGCTTAGGTAGACAGGATATTATGGTTGATATAATATTGCTACCCCATACATATAAATTTACGATTATTTGTGATCTACGACTTTCTTATAAAAAAGCATCTACTTATGATGTTCAGTTTAAATCCAGATGAACATGTAATACAATACACCATTTAGTTCCTAATGAGCTTTAGAAGGTTCTCTATTATCACTAAGAGCCTGCTATGCAGACAGTGCAGTGCATAAAGTACCTAAAACCTGAATTATTAAGGGCTCAATTAGTACGCAGCTACACAAGCTTCTTGAAAAAAATGCAAAAAAAAAAAATGCATGTAAATGTGCAATGTTGCTGAGGCAAATCAATTATAGTACAATATGTCACTACATAGTATAAAACAAAGTCGCTTTCTCTGTCCCTATGTCCCTTTGTATGCTTAAATCTTTGAAACTACGCAACGGATTTTGATGCGGTTTTTTTAATAGATAGAGTGATTTAAGGGAAAGGTTTATATGTATAATAACATCCATTAAATAGTGGAGTAGGCTATATATTTTATACGGAGCGGGTCGCTAGTATAAGTATAAATAAACATACTATAATCAAATATATATAGTGAATACTGCGGGAAAAATTTGTGGATATGTGGGAAAACATAGTAAGGGATCTGTTTCCAAACAGGTAATAGCTTGGCTTAGCAGATTCTCCACCTACCCTACTACCTAGCTACCTCGCTGACTACCGTACTACCTAAAAAAGGAGGTGTGCATACACAAGTCGTGAAGCGTATGTTATGGTTACTGGTCTTAAAATTGTTTGTATGTTTTACATATAAGTTCAAAGTACAAATTGTTGCGTTCTAAGAGATGATAAACTATTATGAAGAAATTATATCTGTGATCTGGTAAAGGTTGTAAAACATTGTAAAGTTAATATTTATACAGTATATATGAACTAACATTTATGAAGTTGTTATCTGTTGAAATGGATGAATGCGACCATAATTCATTGTAGTCACAATCCCGAATACACGTATTTTTGCGTAACGTACCATAAAGACTTGCTAAGCGTATTACTTTCGAGTATCAAATAACAGTTCGATAAAAATAGAATTCTTATTACTACTGAGAATTTATTTATATCCAACTCTTTGGTATCATAATATATTTTTATGAAAATATAACTCTTCCATAACTTTTGACAACTTCAAAAAGTATAATATTTTTTTAATTCTTAGCTAATTTTCATACTTTAGAACTGTACGTTATTGCTTTACAGTGTTATACATAGTGGGCCTTTAAACAAATATATTCATCTCTACTCTATCCAACTAAAACACAGTTTTTCAATTTACCAAAATAGTTGAAACCCATTCAGCCATACCGCCATTTGAAGAATGTAGGCTTTTAATTAAAGGCTGAACATACGCTTTATCCTCTCGTTGGGGTCTTGAATTAAATTATAAAACTTTCAGTCGGCGTGTGTTATGAGGCTGCAGTCTTGGCTCAACATTATGCTTGGCTTATTAAACAACGCTCCAAGTCTGAATGCGTGCACTGAAGTACATACATACATACACATCATACTTGATTCTAGTTCGGTAGGCAGAGATTACAGATCGCCATTTGTCCCGATCCTGACAAACTACTTTCGCTTCATTGACACTTATACATCTTCTCATACACACTCGGCGGTTATAGGTACTCCTAACGTCACCTTTTTTCAATATAGCGTCTATCTGACTGTTATATGTCTTATTAGGCCGGCCCCTGTTATATGTCTTATTGGAAAAAATTATATGTACTGAAGTTAGGGATTCTATTAAAATATAATATGTATATGAATTTTTCGGAAAAAATATAATATAAAATAAATAAAAATATAAAAAAATATAATATGAATCTTTCGGAGTAATAAAAAAATAATAAATTTGTATTCAGAAGCTCTATTAATTTATTAACTTCAAGCTTGCCTTGATTTGTTAAATCAATGATCACTCACAGCTATTGTATGGCATATCTGATAGCCACAATCAAACGTAAAAAGCGGTAAGCCATACCGTTGAAAAGTAGTTACTTTAGTTTTAGATGTTTTCTCTGTAACACTAACAGCACGTTTAAATAATATGATGGTTATCCATACAGACACAGGCTGCGTATAGCGTTTCAGTGTTCATATTACGTGTATTTCAACATTTTTCAAGCCATTACTACGTTTAACTTACAAATAGAAAAAGTATTTTCTACCAGCGCAACTTTATTAATTTGTGTTTCATCCAAACATGACAGAAAATCAATATAGTCATATGAATGATTTCAAATTGAATTCTGAATCCATCAAAAATCGTGCCCGTGTATACAGCATGTCACAAATGCATTGTCAATTGGCTGTATACACAAACACACTACGCAAATGAATGAAATAAAGTGTACTTTGCTTTAAAGTTCATAAAATGTCAAAAATACTACTACGAGATGGACAGACGGAATAATGAAAAACTTTTCTTTACACATAAGTCAATAATGGCATAAATCTAATAAAGAGTGACGATGGGCTAAAGATCTGTCCTTCACTCGTTCGATATAAAATTTTAACAGCAATAACTTACATTTTAAATGTACCTCTGTTTTATATTTCTTTCTGAGTGAAAAACGCTTAGACACTTAACATGCCCTCACTACAATTGTAATTGTCATAGCTTTTAATATGGCACCTAAGTTATAGCCCACACATTGATTTGACAGACAGGACGCATTCACGACTATTAACCCTTGCGGGGTACTCAGAGGTTCAGGTTTCCATCTCCACAATTGCGAACGTAGTAATTCTATGGACACCGCGAACCCACGTGTTCACCAGATAGTCAGTACTCAATGTAACAGGTGGTCAGCCATGTCGCCATTTACAAGCACTAACTATTACCTGTTTGACGAACAGGTAGGTTTCCTCACGATGTTTTTCCTCACCGTATAATTCGATGCATTTCCTAAATGTGTTTATTACGAAAATGTACATAGAAATCATTAAACTTCATTCCCATTGGTATTGTGATTTGATCTTATTTCCCATTGTCGCTTTATTACCTTTTACGCACATTTTAAGCCAATACCAGTAACACGTGATGTGTGACTGAGGTTTGTGGTTTGTTTGAGGAGTCAATTGTGTTGGTTCTAATTCAGTTATTTCCAGTGACTAGACTGGTGGTCTAGTTTCAATTTAGCTGCCTTTGTCTATTGTTAGTGAGTTACTCGTTTGTTTGTGAAGTGTGATTTCATTTGGTCGAGGTTACTAAGGGATTCGGGGTGAGTGAGATTGATTGGACGATAGCTAAAGAAATTTTTAGAGATTTTTATTGTTTATAAAAAATACGTGTTCATATAAATATACGCGATAAGTACTATCTTGTAAGATGACCAAATTAGCCATATTGGAAGTCAGATAGATTAGTTATAGAAAAGGGGTGACATAAAAAGTATATATAACTGACGGCTGAATGAGGAGATACGTTTATATCGATGTCGATTAAACTAAAGTGGTTTTTCAGGATAAAGTTAAATAGGAATCGCGATCTAAGCTACTGGAAAGGAGAGTGGTGATTTGTTTATTAATGGGTAGTAACGTGGCATTTATATTTTATAGTGATGTCACCTCAACCTCGGTAGATAAGTTAAGCACAATAACCATATTTAATCAATGTAGTAATTTGGTTGTTATAAACACATCTATAAAAAATTTTTAGGTATTTCACACGAATCCGTATACACGTATGTTTATTCATATAAGTTAGTATATTACGCCATGACAACAAGAAACTTTACCTCTGGTGACATTCTATTCTTCTATTCAAGTAGCAATCCGGTTTAAATCTAAATATATCACAAAAAGAGATACGCAGATTCCTCGCCTCTAAATATACATCTTATCGGCGTGGTATTCTCTTCACAAAAAAGGTCATTTATTTCTCCACAAAGCGTCCATTCTTCAGTCTAATGTATTCTTTAAGAACGTAAACAGTCCCTTTGACCCTTGTTTTTTATAGCTTTGTTTTATTTTAGGATCTACAAATCGCTACTGTCATTTTTACTGATTTCAAATCGTATACTAATATATTACATTCACGTCCTTTTATCCCTTTTGGGGTGCACAGAACAGACATGATAATGTCTCCTAGGTCACTTTTCAACATAAATAATAATAAGTGGTGATAGGTTGCTAGCCCATCGTCCAATGGAATCCATAGACCCATAATTCTTTAACCACTGCTTAGAACATGCGCGGAAAAACGGCATCTAATTGGCATTCTTTTTACGTCCAGTACTCTAGCATGGGACAATAAAATCAATGTTTGAATAAATGGTATAATGTTAGTCATTGTATATTTGTCTAACATATATATAAAACACATAACAAATTGATTCGTTAGTTTAATCAATTGATTTATGAATTTGTAAACGAAAAATTCTAGTTTTATTCTCGATAAGCTCCTACTTTTGATATGCTAGAACGAAAACGGCCATTTACATTCTATTCAAGCAGCTCAAAACGTAATAAATGTGCTTTCAATATTACGATTCGCTTCTAAATTACATATCTAACACACAATAGAAATACGCTGTCTTGAAACTGAAGCGTTCGTGTTCCCTTAAGTTTGAATCGCTGTCAACATAATGTGTTCCGTGAAACGTGTTATGTCACAGTCTAAGTTCATCACGTGCTGTCGCCAAATGTTTGTTTCGTGTTATTAAATTCTGACACGTTGCGTTTGCTTCGTTTGGAAGGGGTGTGATTCTACTATGGTAACTCGAAATAACCTTAATATTGGTTATATCAGTTTAAGAATCTCACATATAAACATAAAATTACTGTTGGTTGGTTGGAAGTTTTAATTTTGTATGTGTAAGATGTATTTTTTATTAGTATCTTAACTTATAGCACTGATTTGTAATTTATACAATTATCGACAAATCTTCTACATACATACATATCACGCCCAATTACCTATAGAGGGGTAGAAATCATGGATCCCCACCTGTTCTGTTCCTGACAAACAACGTTCGCTTTATTGACACTCTTACACCTCCTTTTACACACTCATTTCTCTATTAAATGACGTATCTTTTAATATAAGATGAACGTCAATAATGTATTAATCTGGATCGAAAATAGAATGTTCCTAATAAATTCCTGTTCCGGATTTTCCCTTTATTAAGGCGATTAAAGGATTAGGGATTTTATGAATAAATTTCTATTTATAAAGAACGATATTAGGCAAAAAAAGCCTCAAGGATACATAACAAAAATTTCTGCTGTCGCCCCGAACGAAAGAAAACTGAAACTTTGTGTAAGTATTAGTGACATCTTTTGTGAAAAATATTGAACTATTATACCAGTTAGTTTTCTACGTAGTTTTTACTAATTATTCATTACCGTTCCAGTTAATTGGGTATTTTTCTTACCAAGATTATCTATAAAAAGAGCTTATTTTTATCCAATTAAGAAGCGGATATTCTTTTTCAGGAATATTCCAAGTTTATCTGAGAAAACATAAAAGTTATACAGCCTTATTGCCTTTCCACTTTGTAAGGGTTAGCATCGATTCAGTCAGGATTATGGATTAACTTACTACGTATTTTGTATCAAGTTTATCTATAAATAGTAATAGAACTTGTTCTCATACTTTTTCTACTCTACGTGTAAATAGTATTCAGTTTTGAGTCAGCACGAACTATTATCAGACATAAAAAGACATCACGATCTGAAAGAATGGTATTTTGTACGGGAATAGTTGCATTCGGTGTACCAATTTTCAAGGGAATTGTTTCAGCCAACACGCTACACGGCGACTTTACCATATTAGAATATCTCTAAATTTATCATATATGTATCTGTATTTTATTTCCATACGATTTTTCTTATCTTCCTCTTTATGTTTACATACATACGTACACGTTCACATCTGTTAATCCCATTCGTGGTGGGCAGAACCTTGGAGACATCAACATCTCCTTGGTCACTTATTAGCATTAATATTGAGGATCCGATGTCGTATGGGAAAATGGTGACAGGTTTCTAGCCCATTGACTATTAGATTTCATATATCTTAGTACCTTGGTCGCCTATACGACGGGCAGTACGTCTTAATATTTATATTTTTTATATATCAAAACTGCCATACATAATTACGCTGCAATAACAACGACATTACACTGTAAATTATAGCCGTAATCGTACATAACAAAACCTTACAGTAATCCCTGCATTAATTAACTAAAAAAGCAGCTTTGGAAACTGGCACAATTAATTCGTAGCTGAAACAGGCTTTCGTAAACTTTCTTCTCTCGTTAGGCATGCTCCTATTTATCCTAGTTGCAACTTTGTGACTCTGCATATACAGTTAAATAAAACAGGCACAAAACTATGGGATGAACTTTAAATTTCAGCTGGAGTTTCTTTGGATAAATGGCGCGGTGAAACTCCAGTAGCGAGTAAGAAGGAATTTCAAGACCATGTTGAAGTTTTTGGTACTTTGAAGCCAATCAAATTTAATATTAATTTTGAAAAATATTGCTACTAGTCCAATTGTTCTATAAAATGTAAATGAAAGAGTCTGATATATTATAGTCTTAAACTTTATAAACACAACGTTATTCTAAATCTCTAAAGCAGGATATTGAAATCTATGTAATAATATTAACACTGTAACACCGAAGTAAAAGATTAGAAATATCGGGTGATTTAGGTAGGTTACTTATATACGTAAAATAAGATATATAAAGGAGAGATAAATACAGAAGTGAGCTTTAAAAGAAACTCTTATTTACATTTAATTATTAAGTACTACTTAAGGATTGCAAACTTCAAATTATGTAACTTAACAGGAGTTGCCTTATACGTTGAATAACATAAATTGTTCACCAAGTTAAACTTAATGTTTGTTTAAAACCGAACTTTGGCCCGAATACCAATTGTTATTACAGCAATCAATAATATATTATGAACTCGCTGAGGGAAACATCTTGAGGAACCCTACCTTTCTATGTGAATTCACTCTGCGTTAATATGCCATATGTTGTGATAGGTTTATCAGATGCCACGTTGAATATTATCTATCAAAACAAGGTGTCCATTTTCTTATTGTTTTCGGTGTGAACATAGAACGACCTTGAACATGAACCATCACATATCACAATGAATATTGAGAAATAAGTAATTAAAATGTCATATTCACTAAATTCACCCTAGCTCAGTTGTAATTCGGCGTAGCTCAGTTGTTTGGGACTTGACTCTGAAATCAGTGGGTACAGAATTAAAATCCCGCTTGAATATGTATCAATGAAGATGGAGTTCAATGAATTTATGTGTATAATTTTGTAATAAAAGTCCATTTGCAAAATGCACCGAATACTACGGTGAAGGACAATATCGTGAGAAACTAAACCTATGACTACCTCGCAAGGGTAGTAATGATCTTGAACGCGTTTGTCTTTGTTTGTCTAACTTAGTATTCATTAATCTTAGAATTGTTACCTTGCTTTGTATGCATTGGTGACATGATCATTAATATATTTTAAATACACGATTGCAATGTTGTCCAGTTCTATATCTACTTACTCTAATACTGATATAAATCTTTGCATTCATGTACGTACATAAGTTATGTTCCCCAGCAAAGCTCCATTAAACTCCATGTAAGTCTCTGGTAATCGTTTGTTTGCGATGCGGGCTCTATCTTCTTGGGATTCGCCGATGTTAGCAAACCAAATGTAAGGTGCTTCTTGTTTAATACATATATATTTGTTTAATAGTATATAAAACTAAGTATATGTAAGTACCTATAACTGCTGAGTGTGTTAGGAGGTGTATGAGCCTCAATGAAGCGAAATTACTTTTCAGATGGGATCTGGATCCATGATATCTGCCTAAACTTCTAAAAGCGAGAATGGAATGTATGTATGTATGTAACATATATTTCTAAAAAATGTGGACACATCTGAATGTTTATTATAACAATGCAGTTTTTTAGCAAAAAAAGTATCAGGCTGGTTTTCAAGCTTTTGGTGATGAATTAACAACGTCTTGCCCATTATGAACTTCAAAAGTGAACATACATAAAACGAGTATGTTTATAATAGTTTAATTAAGAACCCAAACATAAAGCCACGAAATACGTACTACGTATTACGCTACCTACCTATACTACGAACGTTGAACAAGCTTACGGCACATTGGTGTTCCGTAGCTTAGCTCAAGCAAGATTGCTTGATATTATCACAATGAAGCATGCTTCAGAGCTACGAACCAGCTTATCAGCTACGAAATTGGATGAATGCTAATCCACTGCATTGCGTATTTAAACTAAATTTGAATATTCCACTTCAATTGTTTGTTACTTTATGCTGATTAAAGCTGAGCTTAAATTACTTTCAAAAGTTAGTTAGATGAGCTAAAATCATAGTTTTAAGTAGGTTTGTAATAGGTTTTATACAAATACGTATATTTTATACCTTAATATTATGATTTCATTGTTTCTACAAATCTAGTGAAATGAGCTAATTTGAAACAAGTAATACTTAGATTAAGCTTTCTTTTCCAAACTTGTAATATGAAGTTCTTTGTCTGTAGGGTATTTATTTTTTGGTAATTTAAAGCATTCTTGAGGTGGAATAGGTTTTTGTCGCGTATTCGTGTCATCATGTTTATATAGCAAATAAATAAATTTATTTATCGTAAAAAAAGCATTAAGGAAAAGGATGTATTAACGAGATTCTTTTCACCCTGAAAAGGATCCAAGGTCGTGTTTATATAATTGTTATAGGACAACTTTTTTCAAACCCCACCTAAAAGGGTTACGAATCGAAACTTTTGCAATCCGACGGATATCGAATAAAAGTTTACTCTTTTGCAATATATCATTTGAGCATGTCAACTGCGATTTCCATAATACCTATCCCTGATGCGATTGCGTGAGTGATTTATTGTTTTCAGTTTATTGATAAAGTTCAATGGGAAAGAATCTTTAATTTATATAACCTTCATAGTTTTGGGTAGTAAATACAAGTGGAACAGTTGTTTTGGCAAGAGTTATTAAGAAATGACATAAACACATACGTTCACGTCCTTTAATCACTTTCGGGATGGACAGAACATCAGATATATAATATCACCATTGTGATGTCATTTGAAACATTTGTGACAGTATGCTAGTCTAGTAAAATCTATTTACCCCTAGGCCCTCAGTTGCGTTTTAAGTACACTCTTTTACGTTCACATTCTTTTTACGTTTGCGCTAACAGGATATTAAGAGATAATTTTAAAGAATAGAGTAATATTGCTTGTTATATTTCTTTAGTCCGATGATAACGATACTTATCAAGATTTTATTTTAAAGACTTTTGGCAATAAATATATCAATCATATATTTATATTTGCGTAATAAAAAATTACGTAACGGTTAATTTATATAGTAGTTCCTGTGTCATATTTGAACGTTTATCTATTTAAAAATATCAGAAAAGAATAACTTAACAAGAAAATCAGATATTAACCAGACCAGCTTAGAACATTAATTTATTCAAGCCTGTACTTGTGTAATAGGCTAACCAAATGCTATTGAGCACCTAAAGATCCTGACAATCACTTTTTACTTTTATCTCGCTGCGTACTATTTGGAGAAAACTATCTCTAATTATGACGAACAGGTCAGTTATTAAACAGTGTTTACCAACAAAATACACAATACAAACCCTTAATTCTGATTAATAGTAATATCAAAGTATTTACCGCTATTCATATTGCTTTAACAACATTGGAACTCGTTAGCGAAATTATTCGCATTCAAGAGGAAAATTTAATTGGATTAACGCAGCGTTAATCAATTTGAATAAAATATTTGATGAATAAAATTATTTATTCAAGTTCACTCTTGTAGCTGATACAATTAAGTTTTGAATTAATTACGCGTGATTTACATCGTTTTTCTTAGTGTGAATACATTTCGTGATTATTAAAAGGAGATTTACATATGAGCTTATAAGCTTTACGGTTCAGCGCGTCCTAGATTAAGATAAGTGGGCGATGATAGTAACAACTCTTTAGAAATAATATTATTCTTTAGAGTTAAAGTACTTTTCGCTAATTTATATACGTAAAATAAAATAATTTTAGTTTTGGAACAAACGCGATAAGCTTGCAAATATTAAAATTTGTCCTAAATTGCAAAAAAATGCTAATGATAACCAAAACTTCGTCACAAAGGTCAACCATTCAATGTACAACGACTACGAATCCTATATTTACTATCTTCCAAACATTATCTTGTTTACAAAAAAGATCACGTATTAACTATCACAGCAGTTCCATAAACACTACTCCATCCAAAGGCCATTGTGTGTATGTACTAACCTTCTAACATACATACATACATACGCTTCACGACTTGTGTCACACACACTCCCTTTTTTTTGTTGTGTCGGTGTAGTCAGAGGCTTGAGTGCCCATCTCCGAAATTTCAACGGCATCTTAAGTATGGGTCATTCGAAGTCCTTGTATCACTAGAAAGATACCACCCAACGTGATAGGTAGTGAACCGTATCGCCGTATATAGGCACTAGATATTTCCTATACCGAGGGATAGGCAGGTTTCCTCACGATAATCTTGTAACTTTATCTTACTGTATCTACTTGAACGTCCAATTTTCCAGTCCTACTTTATAGTATCTAGTGTAAAAACTCCACGTGTTACTCCGTACTAACCTTAATCCAAAGTCAGGTACAGTACTTAATTGAGCAGGTGAGGCGACGTATCGCCATGAATAATTCAGCGCTGCAGCAAAGGCGCCCGCCTCTCATTAGCTGAACAAATGCCTCTAAGCATCGGATTCCCTCTTGACACTTGTCTGGCTAATCCGGACTTTGTTTTCCATAAGTCAGGCCCTGGATTAGAGCATAGTTTGGGTTTCGGTTATGTTTGGTTGGCTCTATGGAAACATATTAATTACTGCGTCGGTTAGTTCTTTTAATGTTACATCCAAAAAGTATTACCTTTTTAGATGTAACGTTGGGACTTTATCGTATATGGTAAAACAATCACTATTGTTAGACATGAGGTAGTGCTAGGTATTTAAGGGCAGTGGAGTAGTGTGAATTCATGACTTTCCTGTATTAGTTCTATTCTAAATTATTATTTCTAAACTACTTTCAAAATTTCTTAAATGTTGTATTTAAAACACGATTAAATGAATTTAGTTATTTGATCTACGAGTAGTCGTATGTTATATGATAATTCAATTCTGAAATAAGCTTTTAGACATGTGAGCAGGCTGTTTGAACTCCGTTTGAAATGTAATCGAGATCTGGAACTTTTTCGATTTATACTTGACTTTTGTTCTGGTCCTCCAAGTTAGCTTTTGTTTTTGCCCTTTTCCCTCACTTTGCAAAGTACAGAACAGGGTTTTATCAGCAGTTTTGTAAGACATCTATCGACTGCTTTATGTTTTATCTAGTTACTGACTGGGGTGAAGTTTTACAAACAGATGTATGGTTGTTACGAGGTTTATAACGTTCACACAATTTGCTTTTCATACGATGAAACGATTGTTTCATTTATAATTTTAATTTTGGTTTATTAACAATCTAAAATCATTGAAAGGGGACTGATAAAATAAAACACAAAATTATCCTTCAAATTTATCGAACCCGGAAAGAAAACAATATAAATATTTCTAAACCTTCAAACATAAAGGCCTCCTTATTAACAAATACGATTTATTTTCGCAGCGTTCCCCATTCAATTTTTCCGCCAATTTATTACTAATCAATTAGTCAAAAGAAGGGAATGAATGAAGCGAAAAACTTGATAAAAGACGGGTCGGCCTTTCAGTATCGTGATAAATTGATTACGGACTCAACAGAATCAAAGTCCTTTGAAAAACTCCGTCAGTCTCTGTGCGCCTGGTATATAAACATCGTGAGTTCCCAAAAAATGTTATTAAGCTTGATTAATTAGTAAGCTTGTAGTGAACAGATTCTTTGGTATACATATAATAAACTATCTCGTGCTACTCTGGGACTTAAAAAAAGAAAACTAGCTGCCGTTTATTTCGGATTGTTGTAAAAGGCCACTAAGAAACTAGGGTAAATGGAATGTATAACCTGTCACCTATGTGCCATATGACATCACAACGCCAATATTTATGTGAAAAAGTGACCTAAGGAAAATTATATCTTTAAGGTTCTGTATACCTTGAAAGGGATAAATGATATGTATGTATAATAAAGTTACTTGAATATTGATCACAAAGTAACTGATTTTACGACAAGATCTTTTATGGTAGTCAAAGGTTTATCGTTCAACTCCGCAATTATGTTTTATATTATGTTTCTAATGATTAACTTCTTATACATACATCTTTTTTAAAATTATTAAAACTAATCTTTCAACATTCATAAAAACTGCTATTTTCGAATCATATTCCTACCTTAATCCTTCTCTTAAAACTAACACATTCAAATCTCTTGAACTACGTAAATGTCATGATATCTCAATCTTCTGACCACATCACAAGCGATCACAGCCCCGACCTTATTCCGAGAATTTTCTAAGGTCTCAGCTCCAACCATCTGGTCCGTGTCAAAGACGAAATTAAAACGATTTATCATTTTCCTCCCGAGACGAATTCATTCTGACAAATCTATCAAATCGGATTCTGTGCGGTTTTTTGGTGTTTTCCACTGCCGTAAAAGTAATCGTGTTAAAAGAATTCCGGGTGAAGAAATGGATATCAATTGGGAATTTATTGAATCGGAGGCTTGTTTTCAATTTGTTATTTGATGATTGTAGTAATCATGAACAACGTGCTAAGCTAAGATGCCATGGCGTTAGGCATAGTAGGAGTGATCTTTATATACATAAACATTACGCCTGATTCCTTGTAGAGGGATAGGCAGAAATCACGGATTTATTGACACTCATGCACCGTCTCATACACACTTGGTGGTTAAAAGTATTGCTAACGTCATCCTTTTTCAATATAGCGTCTATTTGACTGTCATTGTTCTAACGTTTAGTATAAGAAAGTTCTATTATACAAGTTTTGGCAAGCTTCTGTTTTATATGTTAGTCGTAAAAAATTATGAAATATGTATACTGAAAGATTGATGTTATATACCTATTTAGGGATCAAAACCCTCGTAAAAAATAAGCTTAAATTACCTACCTACATTTTTCGATTTTTAACAACATGCAGAAAGTCAGTTAATTGGATGCGACCACTAGACTGGTTTCAAATTCAAGTACTAAATTCAGCGTAGTGTAAGCCTTAACGACGTGTACTGAATTTCGCACATGAGACTAAGTGGGGGACGGTGTAACTGCGTAAATGCTATTAAGGACTATACACTTCTATGGAACTTCTGCAAATGAGGTTTGTGAAAGGAGTTTTAATGCAAAATAGAACTGACACTGAACACTGCCTGATAAATATAATAGGAAATTTTATTATTCAACCAGTAGAATGAATATTCGTGTTGTATTATTTTTCAGATGAAGGCATCCTTAGTTTTTCTTATTGATTTTCCTCATAAGTTTTAATTTAGTAAGAAAAACGTTAATTTTGATACAGATAATAAAGTTATAGAACATAACACGATGATTGATCCGTAGCACTGTTTAGTTCGTTCGTTTCGTAGTCGCTCAAAGAGATACTGCTACGAATTATTTGAAGAAGTTATTTATCGCAGTATATTTTATATTTATACCTTACCATACAACAACTCATCACCGCTTTTCAAAGAACACTAAGAGCCATCTGTTAACTGATACCAAACAAAAATTACTTGTAACCTTCACGCCCTTCATACAATTCAAGTCACGAACCATTTATCTTCCTTACCTTTATGATTATTTGTAGTAACGTATGGAACCCGATGGATAAGCATGTTTGTGCGTGCCCCGAATCATTAACGCTGAGATACGATCGGATTTTCACTTACAAGCACAATAGGGAATTGTTTCGTATTGCGATTCATGGATAGATGTGAGCTTTAATAGAAATTCAGGTTAGTATAAGCGCTATACGTTCGATTGTTACTATTGTGTGATTAGGGTAAGATCTTATTGAATAAGTAGGCAAGATATCATCACCATTTTATAGATGCTTGATACGATTGATTACTTACGCAATTGATAATGTAATAACCACAATGGAACCATTGTAAATTTTTACTTTATACTGCTGATAATAGAACTTAAAATGGCTTACCAATGTTTCGTTAATCTATCCACTCGCTTCGTCACTTAATATTATTAAGGGACTTAAAAAGAGAATGTATTTCATACTCCATCATTATAACCATATTAAACCTATTTGCACGACACTTATATCATTTCTTATATCACGAGTCTCTACTAACTAACTATCCAAGTTTTTAACCCAAATCACATATAAACAGTACCGGATATATTTGCGCTATCAAAATTCCAAGCTAACCCACGCGATATCTAATATAACTTGCAAAATATGGACTCAGCACGAGTAGTCTAATAAATGGATTGCGTAGAAATCCCAATAGACTCGTATATTACTTAAGACTTTCATAAGATTCCCACTCGAATATCTAAGGTGATCATTATTGTATTATATCGGGAATAATGGATGTGGCACACTGGAGAATAGTGGGTGCAATGAGCAAGGATTATAACACCACGGTGAAATAATTACAAAGCCAAAAAACAAACGCGTTCACGACCATTAACCCTCAGTCAGAGGTTCAGGTGTTCATCTCCGCAATTGCGAAGGTAGTATTTTTACAATTTTATGGACACCTCGAACCCACGTGTTGACCATATAGTCAGTACTCAATGTGACAGGAGGTAAGCAATGACGTCATTTACAAGCACTGACTATTAACTTGTTCGGATAACAGGTAGGTTTCCTCACGATAATTCAGATTGATTATTTTTACACTATTTTAACATTTTCGCATATTTATGCATACGTTGATTATCAGGTAAAATAGTAATTTAAAGTAATAGCATTGCGTATATAAGTAAGATTTAACACAATTCAATAAATGTAAATTATTTCACGGATTAGCTTTTTGAATTCAAGCAAATTAAATTCAAATGTTTTGTTCAATATAATTACGAGTACATTTGTCGAAAGTCAATGTATTTGTCCAAGTTATTATCTGTTATTTTTTCGATGGTTTGGCGTAAGATTCCTCTTTATGTATATACATACATATACAATCACGTCCTTTAATCCCTTTCGGGGCGGACATAACCTTGAAGACATAAACATCTCTTATTATCATTATTGTCCCTTATTATCACAATATCAGGGTTGCAATGCATAATGGGACATTGGTGACAGGTTGGTAGGCCATCGCCTAATAGATGCAATTTACACCTAGTCTTTTAGTCACCCAAATATCTCTAACTTATAAGTACTAAAGTAGCACTGAACAAGAGTAGTGTAATATATTTTACTGTAGTGTTTATGTAAATTTAGAGTAGTGTTACATATTTTCAACAACTATTAAAAACAAAAGATACACGCTTAATAATTTTTAATTAATCATTCAACAAGGTTGTTCAGGAAACAATGTTTTCGTTATTGAAACGGGATTCCAAATATTAATCCAATAGCAATTATCGGAAATACATTGAACCGAAAACAAGAAGAGTTGATAATTGATTTATAAGAGCTCTGTTTGCCTTCCCTGGACATAATGGATTGCTATGTGTAATTAATGTTTTTTACTGTACACCTCCTCTAATGAACATAAAACTTTAATATAACTTTTCATTAATTCTGTATATTCGGAGCAGTTAGAAATTTGAATTCAAATTGTCATCAATTTTCTAATATAAAGATAGTTGTCAGTTGCAGTAACAGAAAACTTAATTTATTTACGCTGTATATGAAATGTTAACAGTATTTAAAATCACAAGAACCTTATTCACTTTTACGACGCTTATCATAATTTAAATTGCTGTCATATTTGACACCAATACTTTATATTTCGCATTATATAATTACTAGATTATAATATAATTATTATTATATATACATACATATTCGTACTTCCAATTAGTTCCGATGTCATACTTCATTAAAAACACCATTACTTTGCTTAATAAGTCTTAATAGGAACATAAAACATATAAATAATCCTGTCATATACGTATGCCTAAGTCTATGCTTAGGAAAGCTAAGCAATCATTAGTCTAGGTATAGAAAGCAATGTATATCGCCTAGTAAAAGGAAATAGACTGGAAATTGGCTAGGCTTCTCTCTCGTTTCTATGAGATATTACGCTCACGTTAATAGTACGTACTGAACAGGCATTAAAGTACATTTGAAACCGTATATGACACATGTGTTTATGACTGAATGGTAGTACTATACGATATTTTTCAAATCATGTATAGTGAACATAAAACTTTAGTATCAGTAGACGGTAATTATTTTATTACATTCAATAATCATCATTCCCAAGATTTTTCTTGAAAACTTTAAATTTAAATAGCGAAAATACTAGAACCATTTCCTGAATTCTGAAATCATTTGCTGGCTATTTCAAAAAGGAATACAAATGTGTGGCAAACGTACGAAAAAATACATCAATCGTAATATTACTCAGTATTTCCTTTATCTAAATCTTACACCCTTTCACGTGAGAAAAACATCCTCGCATCATATATACCTTTACACAATGATAGAGATAAAAGTCCAACAGCTACAAACCGAAACGATCAGAAATAATGGCGATGGACTCAACAGGGATATTCTCAAGGAACAGAGCCAAATTATTGCGAAACTTCATAATTTTGACAAACTGCTAAGGCGTGCCTATAAATTATTTTACGATGAAACCCCGCTCCACCGAATTGTGACCATTAGTATTCTTGTTGCGTTCAACTAATTTGCAGTCCATTACTTTAACTGAAACAGCTATTACGACTCAACTTTTCACTTCACGGAGCACTTTAATATTTTAAAAGGTTGCCGATTTTAAATTATGCCTCTAAGTGGACTTTGTGCCACTTTGTTACTGATCTGCTTGGATTAAAAGATATTAACCAAGACATTTTCAACCATTGGCTTATCTGGCTCTATCAACTTAATTTAAAGACGAATTACACACCTATATGAATGTATCAAGGCTAAGAGGAATATGGGAGATTTAAATGTTTCAACACATTTTTAACTTATAAGAAAAAAAAGTAGCATGTAAGCCCTAAAACATTAATGAACAATAACATGCTCAGTAAAAAAGCGCTTGTGTTTGTTATTGCGCAAAAACCTAATTAAGATAGATAAACAGATTTTGCTTTGAATACGACGTGATTATGCGTTATAATAGGTACAAAATACATATTATACTGCCCACACACAACATTGAATACTTGCGCTGTTGCTTTTGATGTGGAATTCTCTGTCATCTAATGAAGCCGCCGACCACTAAAAGGAATTTAAGGTTCGCTGACACATTCCAGACTTTCGGCCTATTTTGCGGTGACTTGCGAAATTCTTACTCCATATGAATCCATCAAAATGTCAACAGATCCAAATTACGCTCGGGAGGCGATTAATCAATCTTTATACCACATTTGAAGCTAGGATTTATTCGGCTTCGGTTCCAAAGGTATGTTGACGTGCGTCTCTTGATTTATGTCCTGCTGTACTCGTAAATCTGTGACGTCTTATTTCGAGAAGTCTTTACTCAGGGAACCTAGTGGTAGAAAATAAATATATGAATATTTGTGGAAACCAGGCTTTTAGGTCAATACAAGCAATAAAAGTAATGATAACGGAGAAGCAAAAATAATAAGTTTTTATCTTATCGTCATAATAATCTTAAGACATGCAAAAAGTTTACAACAGAAATATAAAATCTCGGTATTTTGGATGATAAAAAAAGTTATTTAAATTGTTGCCATAGATAGCTCTAACAATCAGACATGTATTACATTGCTTCATAATCCATACTGAGCTAACGTAACCAATTCCAATTTCTTTAACTCAATAAATATTAGAGTATGTACCAATGAGAAAACAGACCTTGAATTTAGAAGCTAACTAGCGACCCGATCTGGCTTTGCACAAGTATAAAATATATAGCCTACTCCACTATGTAATGGATGTTATTCATATAAACCTTCCTCTTGAATTGCTCTATCTGTTAAAAAAACCGCATCAAAATCCGTTGCGTAGTTTCAAAGATTTAAGCTTACAAAGGGACATATGGACAAAGAAAGCGACTTTGTTTTATACTATATAGTGAAGAACATATGCACAAGACGCTTAAACATTCTCATACATCACTAATCCAAGATGATTGTAGTTAAGACTGAGTCGCTTATCAGAGGCCGTGCCAGTGTTTGCAGGCAACAAAGTGAGTAAATTTACATAATAGCTGCAATTTATCCAAAGTAGGTCGGTCGCGGTGCCAACTCTGCTGCGATACTTTGAGGCTACCTATTAATAAAGAGTGCTTTAAGGCTTTTTCTTGTTTACTATACTGGTGTATTGAGTGGAGATTACGCATATGTAAGTATATGTTTGATAGAGCCTTTTATAGAATACGTAGAAGTGTACATTTTATTTTATATTTTTTCAGGTGCTAGAATCTCAGACTCAAACTTCAACAATTGGAATAACCATGCCATTAATAAAATCATAGTCAGGTTGCTAGTCCATCTTCTTAAAAAAGTATTATATTTATGTTTTAGTTGCATCTTTCAAAAGACTTTCCCAGCTTAAGTATTGTGACTTAGTGACAAAATTTCTTATTTCCCAAAAAACATTAATATTCCGTCGGCTTTTTTTAACAGTACACAGTACGTAGAAGTGACAAATAAGAATTCTAAGAAACGTATTTTAACTGAGTAAGTTCTTTTATAAGTTCATTAACCAAAATAGAATTCTAAAAGCCGTATTTGTCCTAAATAATTTTAGGTGCTCAGAATAATATTAGCGACAAGATTACAAATCCTTTATTTACAAGTTATAATATAACCTCCTCAACGTAAAATTCTGTCAAAACTGATATTTATACTGTGAAACTATAATTAAAAGTGTCATATATATCATACTCAATTACAATATACCTCTTTAGTGACATCCATATAACGCTGCACACATACTAATCGGCAATTTTAATATCAGTCCCATTACACACATACAATACACCCTGTTATTACTCGTATTTTTCGTCTTTTATTGAATAACGTAATTTATTGAAAGTTATACAATGTCTAGTTATAAAATATGGTAAGCAAGACTAGTATCTATCAACAAGTAATTGAAACTAAATTCTGCTCTGAATTCGAAGCCTTTCGCATGTAAACATTAAGAGTTCATAGTAACTTTTGACAATTCCGAGAAGAAAAAAGGATTTAACACATTTCTTCTTATCCATTAAAACTCTTACTTATTTTGAATCTTTCTTGAAAAATTGAGAATCCTTTTAGTTTCCGTTCATGGAAAACTAAGGGTTCTCTAAGGGGTAACTTCTAAGAATGACTACCTACTTCGTGTAACAAGAGTCATTGATTTCTATTTTCTAATATCTTTTTATTTCATTCATTTTAATTTTGTGTTCTTGTAATTTGCCATTAGTTTCAGGTTTCCTTGTAAAGAAATAAAAAAATAACGAAAAGTTCGGAAAACGGAATACATAGAAACATAAATACGGTTCACGACTATTAGTCCGTACGATTTTCTGAGGCTTTATACCACCATCGTCATTCAAAAAAATTTTTCGTAATAGGCGAAGATGACAATGAATAGATAGCAACTCAAAGGCACGTTAAAATGATTGTGTACACCACAGTTCACAAATACTATTAATATGATCATGACGTTTTTTAATCACCCGGATGATAACCCAACCAACTTACTTTAGCAACACCCAGAAACCATAACTCTATCGTATAGCATAACTTTATGGGTTAATAGACGGCAATGAGCCTACAAATTCACAGTCCAGTACGGCCTAAGTTATGGCACATCTGCGCTCTAGCCATAGTCTGGCGGATTGCCAGGAACTAGCTTCAGGGACTCAATGAAGCGATCTTCGATATCAAGTAACGTATTCATGGACTCTGGAGATGAGCTTGTAATCAAGATGCTCGGGATAATCTTGTTTGTTACGTTGCTTTGTCAGTATCTGTGCTACGGTATAGAGTTGATTTTGTAGGGGAATAGATGTGATTCTTTATTGTTTATTTCTTGATGGAAAAATAGGCATGACATGTACGAGGTTAAGTTGCGTGATGCAACTAAGTGGCATAGTATTCAATGAATCTAAAAAGAAAGCTTTGTCAAAAGAACTTATTGTTTCAAAAGTAATAATAAATAACAAATTATGTCCCATCGAGATTCGAAGACTGAAATCTATATAAATACCATTTATGTGTAATCTGCCGTTACGATTAATACATGGATAATATCTCTATAATAAATATTAAAAAACTAGCTTACTCTTTACACTTATACAGAATAAACACAGGCTAGTTCTTTATCTATGAAATAAAAAGCTTGATCTTTAAGAATGAGTAATAATGTCTTGATGTCTTCATGCCTCCAAGGCTAATCTGTCCACCCTGAAAGGCATAAGGAACTTGAATGAATATGTATGTATCCTTAAAATATCTCAAGGTTTGTAGTAAGTGCTAACCTTGCTATTGATATTTTGATGGTATTTGTCCAACCCTAGTCTTATATTCTTAGAAAACGATATGCAAACAAGAAATATAGCTTCTTAGTATTCCATTTACATCGCAGTCTAGCTCGGGATAATCCTTTAAGAACTGCAGGCTAGTAGTGAAGTCCCGACTATATCGTTAGTGATGTTTTGGCATTTTATTGGCCATTTTGAAAGATTAATGGTCCCTCGCCCTGTGTAGACCTCGTAGCTCAACCCATTAAGGACGCCAAAAGAATATTGAGAAGCCACTGAGTGTTGCGTATAGGAAACTTGCAGTTTTATAGAAATATTGACTTAAGCTGAACATAAATATATTTACTTATGTCTCTTTCAAGGTAGATATTTTTATAATCACCTTAAGCTTAACTAATTAAGTTGTTATTTATTGATCATTAGGCGGTCGCTGTTCACTAGTACCAATCTCTCAATAGATTCTAATAAGCTCTAATTTCTTAATTGCATTCTGTGATATGCCGGGATGAAGTTAGCATTCTATCCAGGGCTCAACTAACACGACACAATAAAATAAACTAAAAAACATAAAACAACTTATAATTTGTAGTGAAAAATAAAATTCCAGAATTGTTGAACAGTTGGCTAATAATTTATAAACACGCATATTATGTATGTAATTCTTAAAGGGAAGAACTAGGGGAGATCTATAAACACTTTCATCACTTCACACATACAAATTTAAATACTGTTCAATATATTCAGAAAAGATTGGGTGCTAAACCGTCATTCAAAGAAAACAATATACATTGTCATTATCTATGTCGACCTTTACGACAATTTTAAAAGCAGCAGACTACATTCTATTTAGAAGCAAGAGCAACACTTGACACCAAATTAGATTGGTTTATTAAGTAATCTGTCTGCGACGTCTGTCTGGGTTGTAAATAGAATACTAACGACAACTTTCTCACGTTGTAGATAGTATTTATAAGGAATAGAGAAATTCATGAAATCTATTAGGTGATGAGCTAGCAATCTATATATAAGACCTAATGAATTTCCTTTGCGCTGTCATAGGTTCGCGTGTCATCTTTGTAAGTGCGTACTTAAATAATATTATATTACCTTGAGCTTATTGGTAAACTAGATATCAATTAATATGAGTCTCGCCAAAAGCATTGACCTGTTCCGAAGAAAAAGTAAGTAGTGCTAGCAATATATTACCAATATTTCGAATACTGCTCTACAGTGTGTATATATATATATATATATATATATATAAGTAAAAGAAACCAAGTTGATTACCTCTCCTTTTTATACTTCAGATTAAAATTACTTTATTTTAAACTGCGAAGTTTTTTTTCTGTAAAATAATGTACTCCATTAACACCAGTTACATATAATGACCCCTATGGCATTCAATTCAATAAGTATATTATTAATTAAAGAAAAATTAGTTAAAACTCCTATCCTTTTATCATTTGATATACACCTTCACGAAATGAAATTTAGAACTATTTCCTCTTACCAAAATAGACGCTTAACAAACACAAAGAACAATAAACCCTGTTGTCTGTGGCCCATAAAAGTTAAACAGGCAGAAGTAAAGGTGCCCAAATTGAACGGGTTTCAACAAACTCTTCCCGGTATTTCACGCTAATAAAACTACGTGGAATAAACATGCATACGCATCACGCCTGATTCCCTGTAGAGGGGTAGGCAGAGATCATGGATCCCCATTTGTCCCGATCCTGACAGACCTCTTTCGCTTCATTAACACTCATACAGCTTTTTATACATACTCAGCGGGTATAGGTACTCCTAACGTCACCCTTTTTCAATATAGCTTGAATGAAATTAAGTTTATTCTACAAGTACATAATTGTGGCAGTATATGTAGAGACATAAGGTGGTTTAAAGGTTTAAGACACTCTGGACACTTTAAGACATATACGTTATATGTGGCGTGGTTTAAGTCGATGGTTCTTTGTTGAATACTTCTTAAGTTAGGTCTTCTTTTTGTAAGAATTAATTTCCTGATAAAAATCAATAGTGGAATGTTGCCACTTATTAAATTTGAGTAGGTAAGGAATACTTTCTCACTAAATATTCTGTGTATCCAGACGAATATATTTCACTAGACTTACTCTTGTCAATTTCTACTTTTTGGTCGTTGATTTAGATTCATTAATCATTATCCTTATCATGAATTCCCTGTATCAATTTTAATTACTCCTACATCACTCATATGCCTTCTTCGACATGTTCGAAAGAAAAGCATTTAAAAGCAGGTAATGGAATTATATAGTAAATCCCAGACTAGTTATTGTACCTATTTGATGACAAAACAGATCAGTGTAGTGGCATTAGCTGTACACAATCATAATTGATATTGAATTGAATTGAACTTCCATTTTCAATTTAGAAATCGCATCAACTATCAGGCGTGCATTGTCAATCAACATCGCGGTTATCGCGATTGGATCAAACAAGTTTGTAATTGGTTTTCTGCAATGCTACTGTAAGACTTAACTTTATTGTATTTCTATTGGAGCTTTTGTTTCAAAAACATAGTATTTTAAACAACATTCTTGTAAATTAACTCTCAATTGGATGATGGAACAATGGATTTATTTATGTTTCAAAATTCCATTTACGTTAAATGAAAAACAAATAACTTTTAAGACTTTTTAAAAGAAATTTAGGCTATTCTGAATGGGCAATAATCATGTCTTTCGGTAACCAGAAACACCACCAAATACATTCATTTTTCATCTAGTAAAACGTAGCTTCAATAATCTTTAATAGCAAAGAAAGAAAACCCATAACGCTACGTACCTATAAGTAATACAAATAAAACTCAAAAAACTTTTACCCAAAACGCGATCAATCAAGGCGTCTCAACAGCGTTCCACTCGCCGCAGTTTGCTCATCAATCCACCGATCTAGGGTAGGCAAACATCAAGTGTTCACTTTGTCCAGCCAAAACAAATATGCTTGGCTGTGTCCACTGCACTGCTAGCTAGAACTACAGTTTGAGGAACAAATAGAGTGCCCAAGTTGATTCCTAAACGCCGTACTTAAGTTTGAGGTATTGGGTTGCGCTGTGTATGGTGGTGAGTGAAGTAAATGGTTCATATGACACATATAAACATATATTACTCGGCTGTAGAGATGGACATAAGACTGCGTCATATCTTCTTCGCACATAAATGAATTAGGCAGGCCAGAGTAGGCCGCATAGAACTTATACAGATTAAATTGGAGAGAGAGAGAGAATTCTCATGTAGAGTGCAAATAGTGAAGAGCAGAAGAACATGTATGATTAATGGGTATGAGTGAAGCTAAAGAGATTTGTCAGAATTATTTCAGGTGGCGATCGATAGTTTCTATCTATATCGTTGGGGACGAAGAGGTGGGAATATATGTATGTATATAAATGAAATTAGAAACAATATATATATGTATATATAAATCGTGAAAATTACCATAGATGGCCCCAGTTAAAAATTAAACCCGTTCTGGTCCCTAAATGTAATGTAAAATCTCTGGCATTGAATAGTGGTTTCAAAACATTTCAAACGTCGATTGCTTTCTGGTTAATAGAAACGTTCCCAGAATTACTGAACTAAATACATTCCTGATGCAATGGTGTTTACAGGAAATTATTCCCGTCCGTAGTTTCGGAATGACCAGTTGCAAATGTACTCGTAAATATTAAAAAAATAAGGTCTTTTTGCATGGTATGGACTTTTTTGTATACATACATACACATCACGTCCGTTTTCCTACAGTGAAGTAGCTAGATAGCACGAATCCATAATTGTAACGATCCTGTCAAATTAGTTTCACTTTATTGAAATTCATAAACAATCAGGGGTTATAAGTTCTACTTACATCATAATTTTTTCAGACTGTAATATTTTTTTCTTTTTTATAAAGACCTTTAAGATTTTATTTACAATTATCGTTTATTTTAATCTTTATTTATTTCGTCTTATTATTTTGATTTATCACTTCAGGTAAGTATTGATTATAAATCCCTTTTTGAACAGATTCTGAAACAAATAAGAGCTGAGAATTCAAATCCAGCGGTTTCATATTAAATTCATTGACTATCGATTGGAACTAAAGTTCAGGCTTATCACCATGGGGATAAGCCTAGTGCCCTAACATATTCATGAAGAAGCAGATTCCGTTAATGCTATACAAAAAGGATTATCTGTACATATTATATGCAGATATAGTTAGAGATCATTTTACTTAGTCATTAATGTGTATTGAACACGCGTATTTAATGCCAACTTGTTTAATGCATATATTGACACCTCTACGTCCTAATGGGATAGGCAGAGACTGTCAATTTCCACCTGGAACGATCCTGATAAAACTGTCTTGCTTCATTCACACCCATTAAACTTCACATACCTTACTTACTCATGTTAGGAAAACCTCGAATTTGCATAAACTTGTATAACATTATGTTTCCTGTAAATTTATATTATATTTATATTAAATATCAATTGACGTTATTAGAATACAAATTAAATTAGTAACTAGACTTACCACTTCAATTTAAGAATAAGTAGTTTACGATTATAATATTATTGCCTTGCATACTATGAGTATATATTAATTCATTAACTTTATTCAACAACTACGTACCAATATTACATCCGATGTCACCCTTATACATGAAACCTTATAGGCAGCACTGTGTGTGTTATATGGATTGATGAATTATACACTGTGCCTAATATATAAAGGTAATAACTTAATTCAACAACTGTAAACCAATATTACACCCCGGTCTCACTATTTTAGTAAGAACTCTATACTACAAACGTACGTCTCTGTAAACTTAGTACACACATATGTAAGTCAAGTCTGATTAAGCTACAAGTAAGCAACTTCATCTGCTTAGCATTCTTAATTAAGCGTCTTCCCCGTTTTGACGACGTCATAAAACTATACTATTCCTGTTCTTTGTCAAAATGAATGCGGGTTTATGTGTTGTTGTTTAATTAAGAATACTGTTATGCTGTAGGAAACGTACATAGCTTCTTCTTACTTAGGGCCTTACTAATAAAACTGCAATAATATTATATAATTTTGAGGTTCGGATATCATAAGAAACATTGGTGACAGGGTGCTATCCTATCACCTAATAGGTCCGATTTATCACAATGCCTTAGTTTCACCCTGTGACATGATGGTTATAACGGAACCTATTAAAAGCACTGGTTCTTACCTGTTACGATGTATATTAGATATAATAACTAGGTTTCCTCATTAGGTATCCACCATTTTGCAAATATATTTCTTATCGAATAAATGTGAATAAAAAACAATTTGTTAAAAAAGAATATTGGTAGTCATAGTTTACCGAAGTTAAAAAAAGCTTAGCTTAATTTACGTACAACACAGTCGAATATCTTAAAAATAATTTAATAGTAAGGCCTTAGGTTTTTACAGAGTATCTAAATGATGATTAGAGTATGTGATTGAGATTTTGCATCCTTATGTTATCTGATGCTGAGTTTAATTTCCGTACTGATACGAGACTTGAATAAATTGTGAACTGCAGTGATTCTGCTAACTGTGCTACAAAGAATTTATTGGAATTATAGGATATTATTATATGAATGTCAAACCCATTTGAAAAAGGGTGACGTTAAAAGTACTTATAACTGCTGAGTGTATATGAGTAGTTGTATGAATGTAAATGAAACAAAAGTGGTTTATCAGAATCGGGAATCCGTAATATCTGCCTACCCCTCTACACGCAATCCAGCGTGATGTGTATGTATGTAAATGTGAAACTAATATATTTTTCTTCACCTGTTTCATAAGGCTCTTGAAAACGATTGCAGCAGCTTATATCAAGGACCAATTTCATTCCAAATCAATATTTGAACATCAAAAATTTAGTTCCAGGGATTGAGGGAAAACAAAATGGGAAAATCTGCATTTGCATTAAAAATTCATTATACACTACGATATTCTTTATTAGCATTTAGTTGCTTTTAACCTATCAGTCAGAATTAATCTATCTACTAATCCATACTACGAGTGAGTATAAGACTTTTTGCTAAGAAAATTTCCTTCACAAATTCCTTAAGGGAAACCATCTAAGGCTTGTTTCATGCCGACTCGCCATCAACTGCAATCACCGCACATACCTTACTACAATTACGGTAGAGATTGCGTGCTCTACTGATACATACTGGTGGGGACATAAGGGTTTATAATAATTTTTTTAGTAAGTCAATTTATTTACAAATGTATATATATATATATATATACAGGGTGGCGCATTCAAAACGGTCAGTATGGGAAAGTCTGAAACTATAAGAGATACGAAGATTTTTTCTTAGGAACCATGTCACCGATTTTGATAAAAAGAAAAACTGCATTCATACTTTCTTTGAAAAAACTACTGTATCCAGTACGGGAATCGAACCCGGTTGTTTTGAAAAAATAAATTGGCCGTTTTCACTTTTTCTTTTTAAATATCGATTGTGTAGGTCTTAAGTTGTAAATGTCTCTATGAAACATGATGTCGAAAATGAATAAAATGCATTGTTTTGGCATACTTTAGTTTATCATAGTAGGTTTTCTAAGTGACCACCGTTGTTTTCAATACAGTATTCAACACGTTTAGGTAACGATCTTACTATTGAATTTTGTATTTTCATGTGGTGAATTTGCGTTACAATTGACTTTATTGCTACTTTTAGGTCTTCAATGGTGTCATAACTTGTTTTGTAAAATTCATCCTCAACGTAATCCCACAAGACATTTTCTAATATGGCTTAACACGTCACTTTAAGTGGACTTTTCAACAAATTGTTAGTTTTTGACTACTGTAGAATAACAAAACCTCCTTAAAGGATTAATGCAATGCTAATGACACATGATATGGTGTATGTAACAAGTAGGGAAGTACAAAACTACAAACAGCCATAGACATAATTTTACATGTCTTTAGAATAATTGTGACGGTCTATGTAAACTACTATGATAAACTAAAGTATGCCAAAACAATGCATTTTATTCATTTTCGACATCATGTTTCATAGAGACATTTACAACTTAAGACCTACACAATCGATATTTAAAAAGAAAAAGTGAAAACGGCCAATTTATTTTTTCAAAACAACCGGGTTCGATTCCCGTACTGGATACAGTAGTTTTTTCAAAGAAAGTATGAATGCAGTTTTTCTTTTTATCAAAATCGGTGACATGGTTCCTAAGAACAAATCTTCGAATCACTTGTAGTTTCAGACTTTCCCATACTGACCGTTTTGAATGCGCCACCCTGTATATATATGAATGTAAAAAATATACATATTTGTTTATAAATTAATAATAAAACCATAAAAAGGGTTTAAAATACATTTAAAAAGTTATTAATAAAGAGATGAATAATTATGTACTTACCTAAAGGTGGAACCTTGAGAAAAACTACCAAGCAAGTTAATTCAATTTCGATTAATTTATTTTACAAATTATAAATATCTGTCCCAAAGGTATGATGTAGATTTCAGCGTTAATTAAATAATCAAAAGTTTTATGTCTTAATTCATTATTATAGCATAAAACACCTATTAATTCACAAACCGAATGACATACGGAATTGCCGGAAAAGCAATGCTTCATTCCAATTGCGGAATGCAGAATAGCACAGAATAAAAAGTGTAGAAAACTCATAAAACTTTTCATTTCGACTGTACGAAGAACTCCGTTGAACTAGCTTCCGTGTTGCATAAAACTGCCTAATCAATAGCTCATTTATATTTCAGAACACTACGGTTCTTTTATCAATATACATACATGATCACCTAATACGTATATGTACCTTTCGAGGTGGACAGAACCTTTAATATGCATTATTTTTTCAGACACCTAGTTCATTTATTTAAGCATTAGTATCGGGGTTATAATGACAGTTCTATGAAAGGCATCGTTTGGTTGTGAGTTTACTACACACTAGATGACAGAGACATTTCCATGTCTGCAAAGTTCTGTCCACTCCAGGGATAAAAGAACTTGAATATATATGGGACCTTCCATGTACTCGTATGATAGTTTTAGGTTCAGAGATCTTTTGAACTCATATTTTTATCACTAAGCGAATAGTAGATATGATTCATATCTTTACTCTAAAGTAATATCACTTAATAAGGCTATTCAAAATGTATAAAATTCCAACTTCGCAATAATTTTCTCACTCTATTCATTAGCGAATTGAAAGCATCAGAAAAGTGTTGAAATTGTTACTTAGCAGAAATGAGTGGAACAAAAACTCCTCTTTGGTCGTCTACAGAAAGTTTTTATAATAATGAGTTCGCTGTCTTCGTTCGCAAGATGAATAACCTTTGTTATTAAGGAAAGTTTCGGTATTTATTTAGCCTTTGCCCAATGTCTGTTTCATTAATAAAGTGACAATCTTTGCCTTATAAATGCTTAAGTTGGAGGCATTGATTAATACAAGTTACTTATGTTTTATGAAAATTAATTTATTTATTGTTGGTTTCCCAAGGAGCGTTATATCAACAGCATATATAGTTTAGGAATTTAATAATAATTGAGGTACTCAATCCTTAAGTAACTCTGATTAATGTAAGTGTTGTTTTTTATATGCTACTTTTCTAGTGTAGCAAGACTTACAATTAAAATATTTAGTTTACTATTTAATATTATATTAATGTTAAATAATAAGTGTACATAAGTGTAACATATTTGTAATTTCATATTATTGTGTCAACTTGATAAAAGTTTATCCTTATTAATGTATGGTATTCTCAAAGTAATTTAAGGCCAGTTACCACAACCAATATTTACTATTCTCTTTTAATCTCACTATATCTTTTACATATACAACAATATATCTTAAAATTTATTCACTTCTACTATTTTATCTATTTGTTAAAAATTATGTACTTGTTTATGTATAACTATTTACCTCACATTCTAACGTCACGGAAGGTATCATTAAACTGCAAAAACATTTACGTTCTTTTTCCGTATGCACTGTAACTGTGTCACAATTTCGTGCTGACTTTTTGTACTTGTGACACATTGTGACAAGAGCTCGGTTGTGTGCGACTTAAACTGCTATTTCTGGGTTGAAATGGTTCAGTACCGTTTTATTTTGACTTTTCTTTCAGTAACGTACATATTTTATTAATATTTAGATCTTGCATATATATACTTACTTGTACATAAGCGTACTCTATTAATGAAATGGACAAGTGAGTATGCATAACCATTGTGTTTCGTAGCAGATCTTATTTTTATCAAAATAGGTGACATGGTTCCTAAGAACAAATCTTCGTATCTCTTATAGTTTCAGGCTTTCCCATACTGACCGTTTTGAATGCGCCACCCTGTATACACGTACATTATCAACGAAATAACCATATAAGTGCGAAAGAATCTTTACTTCTTCATTTCCACTGTGGAAATCATTTTTACCACTAAACCATACCTACATATGTCATAAAGTAATATTCACAACTAAAAATAATAACATAAATAATAAAAAATAATAATAACAACATAATAATAAAAATAATTTAGTTTGTTGCCATCATAACATAACACAATGATTTTAAGAATATTGGTGTAGTATTTATTGAACAATATTCGAGAATGGAACGTCATGGAAAATTCTTTTTTACTACAGTTTTTGTGGCCATAGTAATTTACTCAAAAGCCAGAAGCAATGGAAATAAAAAAATATTTTTTATTCTTTTAAAAGCTTCTCGTTGTTGTTTGTAATTTAACTGAAATTTTATTTAATAACTCAACGGCACTTCACCGCGAGCAATCCGAAGTAAATGGATATTAATTCCGAATGGGAGTACCAATTATTGAAAGCAACCTCTTTGAAATGTGAGCATAATATAGGCAAAAGTACATTATTGTCAAGCTTTAAGGGGTATTCCGAAAGGCATTTTCATTAATATTAACTTTTATTATTTTATGTTAAATCTTAACAATTGAATTTTATTAAGCAATTAAAATGATATTTACAAACTAAATTCGTATTTATTTTATTATGTTTTTACTTATGATCTTTTAAAACACGGTTAACACATCTTGTTACAAATTTTCAGATAGCTATTATTAAAAAAATACAATTAATTATTATGTTCCTCTTGTCGAGTTTCACAAGACTAAACGCTTGAGCAATTATTGTTTTAAACACCAAGAGTTGTTTTCTAGTCTCCACTGCCGGTGCAGTAGTATTCTGTACCAAGAGGATTTACTGAAGTCCTATTACAACACAGAATAAAACAATTCTTCGAAGCCTGAAGTAAATTTTCCCAGAATCTGTTCACCAAGCGAAGCTCACAATATAAGGAACAAAGGAACGTAGTTCTACAATGCATTTATTCTTAGATGTACTAGTACTCAATTGTTTACGCACTCACGTACAGAAATTTCCTCATTTTATCTCTTGAGGGGGGTATATAGTAACGTTGAGGGAAAGTATCATAAGAAAACCTGCCTATCTCTCGGGATATGTAATAGCCAGTGGCTATATACGGCGATACAGTTCACTACCTATAATGTTAGGTGCTGTCTAACAAGTGAAACGCGGGCTTCGAGTGACCCATACATAACATACCTTCGAAATTTCGGAGATGGGCAATCAAGTCTCTGACGCAACAATAAAAAGGAGTGTGTATACATAAGTCGTGAAGCGTATTTGTGTGTTTATATAGTAACGTTCTTTCATTCCCTTCAAGGTGGGGTGAACCTTCGAGAATTAATACCATTAATCATTTATAATAAAAATACATTTACGGAATGCGCCGAATACTACGGTGAGGGAAAACATCGTGAGGAAACCGACCTGTCCTTGAACAGGTAATAGTTAGTGCTTGTAAATGGCAACATGGCTTACCACTTGTCACATTGAGTACTGACTTTCTGGTCAACACGTAGGTTCGAGGTCTGACCTGAACCTCTGACTACCTCGCAAGGGTTTATGGCCATGAACGCGTTTGTCGTTTATTGCCTTCAAAACATTAAAGCTCTAGCTTAGTATAATTTATAGTTAAAATACAAAACAGTAACACTATTGCGCCCAAATAATCTATTCTCTATTCATTTCTCACGCAAATCCTTGTGGCAATGTTATACAGATTAAATCCTAAACTGCGGAGACATTGATACATTAATACTACCATGACTAATTATGCCCGTGGCCGTTAAATAACTGTCTCCAATAGATTCGGAGGTACCATTCGATCGTTAAGCAACAGAATAAAGCCTTTTGTAAGCCTGGCTTAGACACCGTTCGTGAATAGGGTGCACACAGGGTTGTCAGGTGTGGTGTAAAATAAATACAGAATAGTAATAGTTTTTGTTATTTAATGCACAGAATAAAGTATTTTATTTCTTCACTATCACTACATAGTATAAAACAAAGTCGCTTTCTCTGTCCCTATATCCCTTTGTATGCTTAAATCTTTGAAACTAGGCAATTGATTTAGATGCGGTTTTTTTAATAGATAGAGTGATTCAAGATGAAGGTTTATATGTATAGTAACATCCATTAAATGGTGGAGCAGGCTATATATTTTATTCCCGTGCAAAGCCGAAACGGGTCGCTAGTTCTTTAATAAATGTTATTGAAACGTGTGATAATAGTAATCAGAAGAAGAGATACTCTCTAAACATATAACAAAGGTGACTTTTTCAGTGTTGATTAAGAGTTAAAAGTTTGAAATATTTATTTCATCATGATTCAGAAATGTTTCTTAGCTAAATAGTTCGTCTTATGTGTTTGTGGAAAAAGAACATATACTCGAGACAATCACTATTTTATTTTGTGAATTTTAATTTGTGAACAGCAGCTAAACACTTCTATGTGAACCTAAAGAACAAGACATTATGTTTGGCAGAAATTTCTAATGCGAAGGCATACAAATAAATGATGAAGTTGTCATTTTGAAGGGACACACAAATTCCTAATTTACCGCATCGTCGAAAATTATAATTTTATCGGTTTGTTATCAAGTATTTATCATTATTACAAACCTTTCCATTCTTCAGCCTAACACAACCACACCACACCACACATTAATCCCTAAAACTTTGAAATAACACCCTCAACTTTTAACAAACAAAATTGTTGATTCTATCATTAAGTTCATTACCGAAAATTCCGGTAAAATTCCAAACGGCACAGCCCTGGGGAGGCCAAATTATTCGTCAATTAAATTCCATTCGGCTTCACCCTTGTTACCCTGAAAAGGTTGAACGTGGATGTGGAAGTGATGAATGGCATTCCCAGTTATAATTAGCTTTTCACGAGAACTAGTCCTAGGTGAAACAAGAAACTGCGCGGCTCATCAATCGTCCATTGTTTTAGTTGAACACAACTTTTGGTACATGTTGCGATAGGTCAAGAAGTATTGAATTTGTAACATGTCTAAAAAACGATGTGAAAGGATAGATTGCTGTTTTTTAGTGTCATATTGTAGGTTTTTGCATTATATTATTCTGAAGCCTGGATGGATATCTGACACCAATATTATAATAACTAACAAAGTTAAAAATCGGACTGAATAGTGCTTAAGGCATAAAGGTTCTATTCTCTAAAAAATATTAAGATATTGTATTTGTATGTATATAAATAACAGAAATTTATGGATTTTATTGAATTGTAAATAAGTATTTGTGTACAAAAAATTTTTTTTGTGGTTAATATTGATAATGATTTCTTAAGATCAACTAAAAACGTGCCAAAGTACTCAATATATTAACGTATTATCTACTTTAAACGACTCCTTAAGCATCTCAGCACCACTTATTCGCATCCTATTCAGACGCCGAAACACGTAAAGTGAATTCCGCTCATTTATAACCCAGTAACCCTTGAGGTAACCACTTAACCCGAATTCACTTTACACCCTCGTGACTTGGTGGCAATAATGCTTACATTTTGACTAGTAGGCTTTGTTGCTGTTCCCATACTATACGGAACTAATGCGTGATGCACGCAACTCGCTACTAACAATCATTTGTGAACTATATTGGCTCGGTATTTATTTTTGCTTGACATGAAGGAAAGGTTGGGAACCGATATTTATTTATTTTATGTGACGTAAAATAATTTTAGGAATTTTCTTCTTTTATAGAGTCTTTCAGTTCTACAGGGAATCAGTTGTGATGTGTAAATATGTAGAGTCTAATTCAAGAGTTTCCTTCATATTGTATCTTTATGCTAGTCTGATATTTGAATTGGATATTATTGAATGTTATGATGCATGGTTTTCTATCAGTTTCCGTTTGATACATTTCTATACGGTCATTGACTTAAGAGGCAACATAGGAATAGAGTTATGCCTCTGAAGGTTCGTACACTCTATAATTGATATTTAGACTATTAACTTTTATCATATATAATAATAAAAATAGAATATTTAGAACACTATTACACCAACTGAATTAGCCCCTCGGTAAGATCATTTAAGACTTGTGTTAAGGGTACTAGTCAACGTATACTTAAGAAATATATACTTCTTATGTATAGATAAATACATATATCAACAACCGCAGCAACAACAGCAAAGCAGAAGAAAAGCGTAGTTCTTAACTCTGCCTCCACCGGGAATCGAATCCGGGACCTCACGATTAGCGTTCAGGTTATTAATCAATCGCGCCACGTAGGTCGTCATAATGATTATATAGTTAACTTTTCTCTCCATATAGTGCATTAAATAACAAGCTGTTTGAGCCGTTTACTCAATCCAACTAATTTAGGATAGTAAACGTGTTTAAATACCATATAAAGAGCTAGAATTTCATAGCCCAAATAAGTAGGTTAATAACCATTTAAGTACGCAAAACGTTTGTATCGTTAAAATATTTAATTGCGAGCGTAAACTTAATAGCTCTGCCAAATGTTACTAGAAACGGTCTCTGATATATTAGAGGTAACTATAACAAAGGTGAGACTAAATGGGACCGCTCTTTAGGTGATTTGGGGTTTATATTTGGAAAATATAGCCAAATACCTACTAAACAGCGTGTCAAAAAGGAAGTAAAGATTTAATTACGACTTTTGGCTTATCAAAGGATAACTAATAATAATAAAGCATTTATTTACAGCCACAAAAACATACACAATACAAAAAAAATACAAATCAAACTTTCGAACTAGGGGGTATAGCTTGTGCATGTTATTGTCGCAGCAAATATAAATATTCACGCCTCTACATCCCCAACGGGATAGGCAGAGACTATCGATCGCAACCTATGACGATCCTGACAAATCTCTCTTGCTTCACTTACACGCATTAACCTTCTCATACATGCTCTTCTGAAGGAGAATTTCTCGAATTTGATCTGTATATGTTCTACGCGGCCTACTCCGTTCAACTCTACCTTCCACTTTGACTTTATAGATTCCTTTTGTTCTTTCATCCATCCGCTGTGCTCATGTATAAAGGATGAATAATTAGACAATTTGTGTAGTACATGTACAATGTACATAACATCATAACATTTACGTAGGAATATTGAAGTAATAGTAAAATATATAGTGATACATTAGCTTTCAAGAAATGTTTACTCACTTTAACAATGTTTCCACTTAATGTAATCGATTTATCCGTTTGCTTGTAACATTTCACAGAATCACTAATCACTTCGGAATCCAGCTTTTAAAACATGAAGGATTTTGTAGAAAAATCCTTTTCGTTGAATTGAAAAGAAAGAAAAAAAACAGGTATACAATTTTATTTATTTATTAACTTAAGCTCACACCCTAAGATGCCTACTAAATGTCAGAGATGGGCACTCAAGACTCTGACTACCCCACTACAATAAAACAAGAATTCAGTACACACAAATTTAGAAGCGTATTTTATGTTTCAATATATCTCTGGTACCATTATAATTACCGTCAGTAGTGTGACAAAATTAATTTAAAATATCGAACACAGGTTACCAGCTCATCGCCCAATAAATTCCACACGCACCTTAGTTACAACAAAGCTACAAAGGCTAGCTTATAACACTACCGGTGAAAACGCGCCTTAAAAATTCAGGACCATTTCAACCGCAACAATTAATCAACTTAATAACAGGGCCGTGTCGTGTCTCCGTATAGCAATAAATAAAGTCGTCCCGTGGAAGTGGCTACCCTTTCGTGCTAATGGCCTATGCGATCGCGTGTTCTACTATATATAATTATATGTACAACGACCGTTTGCTTTACAGGGGTAGGCAGAGATCACGGGTCTATACTTTCACACCGTGGCTTCTAAAATAGTGGCTGTGATCGTGTAGATACGAAACGTCAATCCAATTCAAGATGGCTTATCTATTGTTCATCTGATAGAAATAATATTAATCAACCTATATTTTGCATATTATGAAGCGTCTTTCTTGCTTGCATTGTTTTTGTGCTGCTTGCAAAAGTCTTTAAGTTTTTTTTTTAAACTCTTTAAGCAAGTAGAATTTAAGGTAATATTCCTTTTATAATATGATTTCAATCAGCTGATACATATATACAGCAACTATTGAAAAAAGATGTTAAAGAAAATTATTGCTTACTTTCTTTAATATTTGACTGCGAGTTAAATTTTGTCAGAGTATTAAATTAAAAACTAACGAAAATAGAATCAAAATACTATGGCGAGTGAAAACATTGTGAGGTAACCTACCTGTTCCCCGAACAGGTAATAGATAGTGCTTGTAAATGGCGACATGGCTTACCACCTGTCACATTGAGTACTGACCATCTGGTCAACACGTTGGTTCGAGGTGGCCATAGATTTACCACCTTCATAATTGTGGAGATGGACACCTGAACTTCTGGCTACCCTGCAAGGGTAAATGTTCGTGAACGCATTTGGAAATGGAATCAAAAACCGAATCAAAACGCGGAAACTATTATATTATGAAAATTTATTCTCAATGATCTGTATTCTAAATTCAGTATTACGAATTAATACTTAAGTACAGTGTCTCATGCTGCCAATAGCGTGAATATGCTTGATATATATTAAAGGTATTGTTCCAATAACTTTAATTATATTACGGGACCCAAATTCAGTATAGCTTCATTCTAATCCGCATTTCGATGTACGGTTAACACAATTAGTTCTCCAGTTTAATTTGCATTAATGTAATTGATTCAACCTATTTATCACAGTCCTTAATCAGCGTAACATTTTAGCGGACTACTAAAGAGAATTATACCCATCACATACACATCACGCCCGTTTCCCTGTAGAGGGGTAGGCAGAGATCACTCATCACTTTAGCTTCATTAACACTCATACACCTCCTTATACACACTCGGCGGTTAAAGGTATTTTTATTATTACTAGTGGAGTAATCAGAAGCTCATATGTCAAGAAGGTAAACGATGGAATGTTATATTTTCGAGGTTTTATCCATCTGTGTAAAATGAAAGGGCAATTTTTCTCTATCTATTATATTCTGTACATGGCACCCGTTTTCACACAGTAGGATAGATAGGCATCGCAGAATCGTCTTTTTATCGAACATGAATCACTATTTTCATTTCATTTACTTCCATACTTCCCTGTATATTTACTTGTAAAGTATATGATATATCTATTTCACCCTTCTTCTGTATGATGTCTTAATTATGCGTCTTATATTATTTCACGTGGCGAAATATTATGAATAATGCCTGAAAAACCTTCACCCCGTAATTATATTTCAATTTTGTTTTTTTTGCAAGTGTTACTTTTAGATGCTTGAAGCACGATTTTGTTTCGTAAAATATTTATCTTAACAAGGCGTGAGAACTCTACAACTTCTTACACATGCCGCATATATATCACGACTTTGATCCGATCCTGGCTTGACAATTTAGACGTTTAGTTACTTGATGATGTTTTGCCCCTTGATAAACCAAGCCTATTTAATAATTTCTTTATCTAATTAAGTTATAATCCAAATTTAAATAGATTGTATTTTTTAATTTAATAGTATACAATATATGAATACTTTCAAACACATTGTAATAACTAAATTTTATAATTATTTATCACTGTAAGTTAAGTCGATTGTTGTGGCGAAATTGAAGGAAATAAAGAAATATTTGCCGTAGGAGTGAACAAGGAAAGTTTCATATAATTTCTAACAATAGAGTTCGTAATTCAAATACTCATTTCAAAGTATTCGAAATATGAGTGTACGTAGGAAATAAATATTACTATTACGCGATACGTGAGCGATTCCTCTACCGTTGCATGAACCCCTGGTATTGCATTTTTCAGGAAGGCATTGCGAGAAATGCGTCGTAAGCAATAATTCTCGTGAAATTGAATTTCACATGCAATAATATGACGCTGGAACTTTATTAGGTTTGTTATTGCTTTATGTTCTCCTGGTTGCGTTTAGTTGGTAACTATAACTTGTAATATAGTGCAAATATTCTTAGCATACACGTCCAAATACCGTTAGCTTTAAAAAGAACCACTCAAATATATAAAGGGAAATGTAATGGAATGAAATGAAATACTTTTTTAAATGAAATGTTTTTTATTTAACATAAGGATCAAAAAATCACTATCATTGAAAGGCAAAAAAAAAACTAGGAACAACGAGAGGGGACTTACCTTTGTTATCTTTAAATAGTCAAAATACTTTGAGTAATACATTATATTATTGCCAACGGAAGTAGGTATTCGTACTAATACAATGTATAACATTAATATTCAGTCACTTAATGGGTGGACTAAACTTTGTGGCATTATTACCTTATTACATTTGAATTAAAAATATAAATTTCTTTTAGGTTAGTTAGAAGTACCTATAACCGCCGAGTGTGTTCAAGTGTCAATGAAGCGAAAGTTATATGTCAGGATCAGGACAGATGGGGATCCGTGATCTCTGCCTACCCCTCGACAGGGAATCTGGCGTCATGCGTATGTATTACATTACATTTAACACATTTCATCAATCATTAAGAAAGTTTAAATATGAACCTCTATATTTTTCTATTTTCAGCTTTTGAGAAAAACAAAGCTCACGTCTTTGTATCTTCAGTAAGCTGATATATTAAAGCATCTTTTGAAGGAACATGCCTTATTATTTTTACATGACAGACGAGTTAAAACGTCGCTCCTTTATTACGTTCAGAGGTCATTTCTCACACGTGACACGAGAAGATAAAAGGTCTGAAGGGCGAATTTATTACCTGTTATGGTTGGGATGCTTTCACTGTGTTTTTATGTAGTTATTATAGAGAGAATGTCGCAATAAAATCCCATGCTATGTATATAATTATAATGTATATAACTAGCTGCCGTTCTTCTCGGCATGTTGTAGGAGGTGACTAAGAGTTTAGGGGTAAATGGGATCAATAGGGCGATGGGCTAGTAACTTGTCAGCAATGTACCATATGATGCCACGAACCCAATATTATTTTAATAAGTGACCTAGGAGTTACTTAATCTCTGAGTTTCTGTCCACAACGATAGGAATTGAAGGACGTGTATGTATATGTCACGTACACCCTACTCTAGGAGGCAGATAGAAAGACAATTAATTATCTACTTATCTTCTTAGCAAGTAACAGACGCTAACTAGGTGACTTTAGTTCAATAGAATCTATTTAGAATCAGTTGGCAATATGACACTGATATTCCATATCAAACTCATCATGTTAGTTACACCGTTACTGCTTAGACATTTGGTATATGTGTTTCTATCCACCGTGAATAACAGGTAATAGTTGGTGCTTGTAAATGGCGACATGGCTTACCACCTGTCACATTGAGTACTAACTATCTAGTCAACACGTGGGTTCGCGGTGGCCATAGAATTAATACCTTCGCAATTGCGGAGATGGATACCTGCACCTCTGACTACCCCACAAGGGTTAATGGTGGTGAACGCGTTTGTTTCTTTTCCACCCTGAATGTTACTTAATCACGTGAGTAAATTATATATGTGCTTCAGAACAGATGTAGAACATGTTTATAAGTAAGACACGTGTAGAAAAGTAATTCCACCTTAATTGCTTGCCGAATCATATCTCAGAAGCCTCTCGAATCTGTCTTAAAGGGATCGTCTTAAGGCTTTTTAATGGAGAAACGTTGAACGACTTTTGTGTACATATACACATGTACACAATAAGCTAGCTGTACTAGTTTGGGATTTATATTTGTAGTCAGCTTTCAAAGTTTCTTCTCAACGTGTATGTATTGTATTCTATTGTATCTATTTAGTACTACATGAGGTAGAGGAGTATACAGCGAAATAAATTTAAATTTTTAATTACTATCACCATGAGATGTTTTAGCCTTATGGCAGAGGATGTGCCTATTATCGAATTTAGTACAATATAATAAGGTAAGGTTCATAATGGTAATTATATATAAGAATTATGTAGCAAAGCTCTATCACGAAACATAAATGTAGTACTGGTGAGTACATAAATTGAATACGATAACGTATCACTTATAAAACGTTAGCATATAAAAGATTTCTTTCAGGGTATACGAGTAATGACTGCTTTCACGCCTATGAACCCTTTTGGAGTAGTCGGAGGTTAGGGGTCCATCTCCGCAATGGCATAATTCTATGCCACCCCAAACCTACGTGGTGACCAGAAAGTCAATATGACAGGTGGTAAACCGTGAGGTTCATAAGAACTTGATAATGTCATATTATGTACTCTCATGAAATATTAATTCCACTTTTCGTATAATTTATTCACAAAATGCTTAAAGTTCTAAGTAGTAAAAGTACTTTGGAAAAGAAATACGTTTTTAAAGAAAAGCGGAGTGGGCCTTTGTTGATTTAAGACAAAGACTTGTCACAAGTTAACCTACAAACTGACTGGGGCTACGGGGTGAAAGACCTGTCTGTGTCTCTCTAGTATAAATACTAGTATTATAAAGCTTTTCAGTATTTTGTAAAAGCAGTTTTGTTTTATAATAAAACTAAGAGATATAAGAGTTTCAAATAATTGTTGGTTTAAGACTAATAAGTAATAAGTAAAAGGGTTTACAACAAATATTAAAACGTTCAGAAGAACATTTTTATATTGATCTTGTTTAAGAAAAAGGCAGAAGTAGGCCTCGTAAAACATATACAGATCAAATTGGAAACATTCTTCTCAGGGTGTTCGTAACGAAGGTGATTTGTAACGAAGGTGATTTGCCAGGTTCGTTCCACGTGTCAATCGATAGTCTCTGCCTATTCCCTTACGGACTTGTGGATATATATGTATACATAGGGATAAGTAACCGTTCCCATCCACTTATCAGTAGGACATTCATACATTATCACTTTCATACCACAGTAACATGTAATATACATTAACCCGTCCATACAAAAACGCAAGATGCTAACATACATTACATTTCCATACAAAGTGAGTGCAGGTGACCGGAAGCCAACGACTCACTTGACCAGAATCGCACTTCACCCCTCCACTACCAGCTATGAAAGAACAGCCTATTCTGTGATACTATAGGGAGTAGGTAGAAGTTATAGGTTGACATGTATAGAGAATGCTGGTACATGTTATTCTTATTGTTGTCAAAACTGAGTAAACATGAGTAGAGATGAATGTAATTTCTTCCCGCGACCACGGCCTATCCAACTGGGTCGAAACGTCCGGTGAAATAAAGGTATCTTTATTAATTTATCGTGATACGACTCGGTCTAATATAGTAAATAAAATGAATTTAATTTATTTTGATGTTAGGTAAACTACCTGTGTATAATGACACCATCCGTACCAACGGGCGTTAGAATACAATAAATGAAAATAAGTATTTTACATCGATATCTGACAATGTGTAATCTTCTATATTAGTGCATCCTCTATTCGATATTAACTTAAGTGAGGAACAAAATCACGATGAAACCTACCCGTTCCTCGAACAGGTAAGTTAGTGTGTAATTAGCGACATGGCTTACCGTCTGTCACATTGAGTATCAACTATCTGGCCAACACGTGGGTTCAAGGCCATATAATTACTACCTCCACGATTGCGGAGATGGAAACCTGTACGTCTGACTATCTTGTAACGGTTAATGGTCCTGGACGAGTTTTGTTTTGCCTTAAGTCTTTGTGGCTGCAACCACCAAAGCCACGACATATCAAGCGAACACTTGAATGTTTTATATGAAACCAACGACTTAGATATCCAGAATAAGTACATAGCATCACTTCAACAAGAACCTCATGAATTAAGAACACTCCATTTTGTTTTGTCTTAAGTCGCGCTTTGCAAAGAATTAATAATGTCTTAAAACAGTTGTAAATAATATACATTCACACCCTATAGTCCCATTCGGGGTGGACAGAACTTCGGAGTTTTTGTTTCTCCTAGGTCACTTTTGAGCATAAATATTGAGATTGTATGACAGGTAGCTAGCCCATCGCCCAATTAATCCCATTGAGCCCTTTCCCCTTCGTCACATCTTATGACATGCTTGTAAGAACGGCAGCTAGTTAGCATTCTTTCTACATTCCAGACTACCGCGGGCACGGAAATATGATCACTCAGTCCTGACTCCTCTGAAAGGAATTACAGTCAAGAACGTAA
The DNA here is from genome assembly GCA_030578115.1 of Leucoptera coffeella. NCBI lineage: Eukaryota > Metazoa > Arthropoda > Insecta > Lepidoptera > Lyonetiidae > Leucoptera > Leucoptera coffeella. The sequence goes on along the minus strand of JAMBLF010000676.1, from coordinate 178,709 downwards.
TGTATGTTACTAATCGCCGATTAAGCAGATTAACGTCCAATGTATGCGCATTCATAATTCATGTTGCACTGCTATGGAATGCAGTACGTGTGAAGGGATATTACATAATGTGTGTGTTACTAGCTAATACAATGGAATAATAATAAATCATTGTATAATGTAACATTATAGTTTTAAGAGATTCTCGATTTATACTCATGATTAATAACTAACGGGACTTATCGCGTAAGTCTTTATATAATAAAATTTGTAGGTCGCGTGTTATTGATAGAAACGTTGCAGTGATGGTAGTAGGAGAAGAATCTGACAGAACGCTGCGGTGGAGACGAAGAAATACATATGAATCGTCAGTTTGCCCTTTTACCATGGCTATTGCAACGTAGCTGAAACGTCGGGTTAACAAAGGTAATTTTATTATATAAAAACTTACGCGATAAGTCCCGTTAGTTATTAATCATAATATAACATTGATAATAGATGAAAGACGAAATTTGAGGGAATTGAATAAGAGCTACATAAATTTAATTACTTACTTATGAAATGTCAGGAGGGAAACTAAACCACATTTTAAGCAGTTCATACACTACCTGCGGTATACTAAGAATGGGAAACGTGATATTCTGCTGTTAATACCCTGAAAAGTATGTAATTATGCTGTTTTGAGTCAAGGTTTTAATTTAACCTCTGAATTATGTGAAAAACACACTGTTGATAAAGTAATAACATAAATAGTTTGATAAAGGTTTAATCAGGTGAACATATTAATTTAGCTGTGATTGGTTGCCAGTTAATATTTCTAGGATCAAATTCCTATTTCTTGGACAGTCTTTTGCTTAATACAAAGATGACAGCTTATATGAATCATACAACCAAAGCTACATAAATCGATTACTATCCTAACCTATTACCTATAATGAGGTCAACGCAGCCATTTGTTATTCTGCTTACGAATCAGCAATGCTTGTAAACAAAGAATCTTGTTCACAGTAATTGGTAGTAAATCTCTTGTAGACAAACAACTTAGGAAGTAGTTAAACAGCTCTTGGCTATAGCAATGAATTGTTTAATACATGTACATTCACGTCCTTTAATCCCTTTCGGGGTGGATGGAACCTCGGAGATATAATATATTCTCTTATGTCATTTGTTAGCATGAATAGGTTGGGATGTCATAATGAAACATTGGTGACAGGTTGCTAGCCCATCGCTTAATAGATTCTATTTAACCTTAGTCCCTTAGTCTCCTCCTACGACATGCTGGAAAGAATGGCAGCTAGTTAATTTGATACATTTCGTAATTGTATTTTATTACGAAAATGTACCTAGAAGTTCATTAAACTTCATTTCCATTGGTAAATGCTCAACTAAGATTTGAACCCTGTACTCTATGATACAGAGCTAAGCTTCAAACAACGGAGTTACGTCGAATTGTAATAATGACGTAATAATGTCCAAATATTATTGTTAATAATTATACTAACTACTCAATGATACTTACTAACTATTCCACCAATCTAAAAGACCAAAAAAATTCCCCCACAATACTTCCCACCTGAAAAATTCACAACTTTATATCACACAAAACCCGTATTAATTACTACGACAAAATTCTCTCTCTTGTAACGACACGCTCTTGGCAGGGCAGCTCGTTAGCGAGATAGTCACCTATCGCGTACGAGTAGTGAGCCTTTGGAATAGCTTGTTCAGCCGGCACTTAAAACTTTCTAATTACTGTGTCATCATGGCAGTCATATGCGGCCGGGTTATTAGGGTTAATATGCTGGTTAAATAAACTATGAGAGTTTGGGACGGAATAAGAATAAAAACTAGCTGTGTTTCTTTTCATTGTGTCACAAACCTCTTTTAAGTTAAGAAACTAGGGTACTAAACTAAAATTTAAATAGCATTTATATACCTAAACATGTATTTCACAACATACACAGTCTATTAATACAATTACAGTTCTAATATGAATGCTGAATGTGACAGAGGAGATATTATGACCACCGTGATGAAGTCTATAAATAAAATATGATGAAGCAAATAACTAAAAATGTGTAATTTCTCCAGAAAAAGAAACATACATAGATACATACACATCACGCCTGATTCCCTGTAGAGGGGTAGGCAGAGATCACGGATCCTCATTTATCCCGATCCTGACAGACCACTTTCGCTTCATTGACATTCATACATCTTCTCATACACTCTCGGCGGTTATAGGTACACCTAACGTTACATTTTTCAATATAGCGTCTATCTGACTGTCACATGTTTTATTAGGCCGGCCCCTACGTAACCGCCCTTCCACTTCACTCATATATATTCCTTTTGTCAATCTGCTATCATTCATCCGCATAACATGTCCACACCATCGAAGCATGCTCTTTTCAATCTTAGTCACTACATCTTCTTTCAAACCGCAACCTTCCTTTATCACACTATTTTTATTAAAAGAAACATATACATATTCCGTGTATGTAGGAGAAATATTATTTAGAATTTGACTTGGAAAAAGATATGTATTCCGACCCGCCGCCGAGGTCTTCCTAACCGCATTTCCATAGCAATCGCTATAAGTTGTTTACTGGGCCCTGAAGCGATCACATAATAAACACGAGAATACGATGTATCCACTAGAAGGGGAGTCAAATTAATGCTACAGTCGTTAAATATATGCAAAAAGTCTTTATTCTTTTTTTATGATACTACAATGTACTTGTAATATATACGAATAATTATAGTTTTCAAGTTAAGATTCGTTATATAAACTTAGGATTGCGACCAAGCAGTACCACTATATCTATTGTCACATTAGGATAAAGGTTGCTAGTTCATCGTCCTATAGCTTAGTCTAGTCCTAGTCTATTCATTTTTCTATAATATAAGTATATACAGGCAAAAAGGATACGTATTACGTACCTACTAACATTCAATATAGAATAGCACAAACGCAACAAAATTAAACAACCGAATCCACTAAATTCAAATCTAGCGAAAACTCGCACTCGTTAAAACTAGTATCCATATCCATTTTGAATAAATCGGGACACATTTTTGTGTCCAAGTGACACGTACAGTCCATTAGAAATACTGCAATGGTCACCGGCCCAATACAGCGCAGCTGGCTCCGTAACAAGCCCGCTTGTTACCCGTGCCAACTCCAATTGATATTCACCCTACATACTGAGAGCTATCACGGAATGCCGGAAAATAGGTATAGTTTGGTCGCATATAGTGGTTTTTGTACATAAAAAACGACATTATATAGCCGAGAATAGATTATTTAAGAGTGTATGAGTGTAAATAAGGTGAAAATGGTTTGTCCGGATCAGGGATCCGTAATACGGGTTCAAATACGTCTTTTTAGAACATGAATCGCGTGTATTATATACCAAATGTATTTGTATATATAGGTAACTTTATTATATAAAAACTTATGCGATAAGTCCCATTAGTTATTAATCATGAGTATAAATCGCGAATTTCTTAAAACAAACGTATTTAGTAGACAGTAATATAGGTTTTGTAATACCGGGTTCCACTTTATCAAAAATGGAAAGCTATCCCTTCTCATCTTTCTAGAACAAACAAATACATACATACATACACATCACGCCTGATTCCCTGTAGAGGAGTAGGCAGAGATCACGGATCCCCATTTGTCTCGATCCTGACAGACCACTTTCGCTTGATTGACATTCATACATCCTCTCATACACTCTCGGCGGTTATAGGTACTCCTAATGTCACCTTTTTTCAGTATAGCGTCTATCTGACTATAACAAATAATAAACAAATATATATAACAAACAAACTTGCTGCTTATATAAGTAAAACTTAAAATAACAGATAAAAATAAAATTATCCTTTAGCAAAGATGATGCCGTATAAAAAGGTGCAAGCAAATAAGTTTTCAAACCTCGTTACGAGTTCTGTGTTCCATAGATGAAAAATGGAGAGTTTGTCCTTTCAGGAAACGGGCACAGTTGTCTTGAAGATGTAATACTATAATGAAATTACTTGTAGTAAGTATAAACATACTCTACAGAAATGTTGTTTGAAATTAACATATTTATTCGGACAAAAAAGCTTGCATTCTATTAATTCAAAAACCCATATCACTATGTTAACATAAAGGATAGAAATCAAGGTTGGAGGGAATTCGGGGGCTAATGCATTTGTACTGCATTTGTAATGTATAGTACTGCATTTGCGATGAAAATTGGTAAGTTTTGTTTTATTTATTTGCTAAATGGAACCTCAAAATCATACTTCAGAATATCGACTCATAGTATTTTATCCTTCCTCGCTTTTCTTACCGTGCATATAAACTCTATGACATTAATATGTCTGAGCTTGTAATGAAAGCACAACGTTCTTTAGATACTTTGGAGCCAATTTCCATTAAAGTGTCAACATTCTGAAGTGATATTCCCAATTATGATATCATATTTTCACTATTTAAATTTCTTATAAGTCATATATCCTTTAATAACTAATTTTGAAAATATATAAGTATATGATCTTATTATAATTTATAATGAATAAAATATCACTTTTATTATACAAATATATATATTGATAGAATTTTATTAAGATATAGTCACGTTTGTAGATTTGTACTCGTATGTCTATATGTAGGTTCCATTTTAAAGTTACTGTCTTGTTACTGTAAAGTTGAAACGGATCAAAACTTGTCCACCAGTTCATTACATTGATCGAGTCCTTCATAAATGTTACACAGAAACATTTTTTCTCACTTAACTAGTCAAAATCTCGTTTCAATGCAGATTAGCTCGAACTTTCAGGCGCGCTATACCATAGTTAATGTCGGACAGTAACCTGGATTTCAAATGTTTTTCTTGTTTGCAAGTACTAAACAATAAATAATCCTCCTCTTTTAAGTCGGATTCCTTGCGTTATACCCATACAATTGGCATTTGCACATACTTATATTCATATGTCTTTTGATAACGTTAGCTACGTACTGAAATTTCTTCTACCACAAAACTGCAACAATGACGTCAAACTATAGCAAATACAGCTGATAAGGCGGAAAGTTCTCGAACCGTTTCAATTTCACAAGTTCAGCCTCACATTATGCAGTTTCTTGCGAACAGAAGCCGCGAGGAACAAAACAACGAAACTTTTGACTTATCGCTTCGGGAAGTGTCAAAGGAAATTGGCCCAGCTAGTTCTACTGCATCGAAGCGGTTGGGGAATTGATCGGAATAAACTAGCTGTTTTCTGTGTGGTGTGGTATAAGGTAAGTATTTATTATTTTCATCCATACCATACTATTATCATACTCAGAAATGTTGTGAAAGGTGACTTAGGAACTTGTTAGTTTCTTAATTAACGATTACTGACCATTATTCTTCAATATTCTATGTACTATTCAGTACTTCTAAATTAATTAATACTTTTTTGTCCTCAACAATAGACTAATTAAAAAATATTTATTCGGATAACATGATTCCCTCTACCTCTGGAGCAGTCAAATTTTCTTCCAAACCTGTCAATCTACTCCTAACAACATTGTGAATGTGGTTTTTCTCAATACTAAGACTAGTCACTACATTCACAAAAAAACCTGACATTCCACCTAACAACAGTAACAAAACCCACTTGCATGGCTAACTTGAAAAGGATACCTCGTCCCCAAGTACCATAAAGACCATGCTCGTTCATTCGAAACAGTTGACAGTCGCTTGAAAGGGCCCTAATTGAATAGTGAACGTCTCAAAGCGGATTGAATACTAGATTTGCATTCAATCGGTCGTTCTATTAACGTAATTTGTGTTAGGAATATACGTAAACAATACACGTGGAATTTCTAAATGGTTGTTTATGGTGTGCTATTTCTTAGTTTTTGTTAGTTGAGTATAATGTAAATATGTGTTTTTCATTTACGTACATAATTTACAGTCGCTAACGGTGAGAGAAAACATCGTGAGGAAACCTGCCTATCCCTCAGGATAGGTAATAGTCAGTACCTATATACGGCGATACGGTTCACTACTTATCACGTTGGTTGCTGTCTATCTAGTGATACTCGGGCTTCGAATAACCCATAACTAACATGCCTTCGAAATTTCGGAGATGGGCATTCAAGCTTCTGACTATCCCGCCATAATAAAAAAGGGAGTTTGTATACACAAGTCGTGAAGCGTATGTATGTATATATAATGTAAAATTTTGATTAAGTTTTTGATTGATTATATTTTGGTTATAAAAATCATAAATAATATACATATGTTAAGAACACTTCACGATCAATATATGTAAATAACGGGATGATCTCAGGTTTGCCTTTCCCTATCCTTAGTTGTGAGTGATAGATTGGGCTCTACAGTAAATTTTCAGCCTGATTTGATCGATAGACATAAGATTCTCGTTTTGTTCATGGTTTCATCGGATTATTTCAACGGCCTATTTTGTTGAGTATGCAATTTTATTCCCGATATATTTCATCTCATATAATATATGAATGAACTTAGTAATAATTAATGATCATTAGTAAAACTATGACATGTTATCAGCAACAAAAACGTTTTAACTGAAATTCTTTGCCATTTTTCCTCGACATAAAATGGTCCCACATATTACTACTATTCTTTGCGACTCGCACTATTTTATGTGTAGGGTGAATTGCTCACTTTTGCAGACCATTCTAGTGGAAGGTAGGAGCAAAAATGCTTTCAACGAGAACAAGAGAACAAATAATGGCTCCGGGACACTTATTACACGGCTTTTGACATTATCCCTTGAGATTGCTTACCTCAGACAGTCTTTATGTGCCCTAGTCCTGTCGACACAAAGTTGAAAGTAACAAATCGGGCCCTTTGTGCAGCAGTATTAACTTTTTTATGATGATACCGTCACAATAGATGGCGGTATAGGTGGAAAATAAAATGTCATAACAATAAACTTTTACTACATATTAGATTATGAGCCATTCCAGGTACAATGGAGGTGTTCTAATTTAGAAACGTGGCGTACTTTGCTATTACAAGAATTATACATACTTGTTTAGTACACACAGAACATTACTTTTAAGCATTCAGAGGGTCACGTGTTCTCTGTTAAAGGATAGATGATTTATAGTTATATAGAATCAATTATTCACCAGATAGTTAACAGCTTGAGAGATGTACTTTTCCAGTTATCTTTCAAATCACCGAGTTGGTTTTCATAGCAGTTTCAATCTCAAAATCTATCATTGAAGTCATTTTTCTATTAATATACGTACATTCCACGCCTTTTAACCCTTTCTCATTAATCAGGAGCTTTGAAAAGAATGATCGTGACTGTCTATGTATTGTATTTTACCTTTAAAGCTTTTAAGCTTTTTAACAGAGCTGAAACAATAAAATAAAATGCGGGAGGCCTAACCTAACCTGTACAAAACCATACGTGTGTACCGAATCCAGATAGTAACTCACAATACCCAAAGATCGGCAACGCGATTAAACCCAAAAGTTATGTGACCTATTTACCGTGTCTCGTAAAATCGTATCAGTTCACTTGTTTAGAATTCGGTCGGGTTATATTAAAATGGTTGTACCCTTTTGTTGAGATGGAAATCAAAAGGTAAAATCAAAATATTTTATATTTACAATGTAAGAAAATGTGATTACCGTATACAAATAAATGTGATTCGAAGTATCTTTTATCGCCGAGTGTGAATAACGAAGTGTATACATGTCAGTGAAGCAAAAATGTCCCTACAAAGACCGGGATTGACGAGGACACAAGATCTCTATTCACCATTCGTAGGAAAACGGGCTTTAATCATATATATATTATGTATATCATCTTTTTTATATTGTTATTAACGAAAAACTTGATGTGTATGAAGAGGTGTATAAGTGTCAACGAAGCAAAAATTTTTCGGGATCGGGACAGATAAGGATCCGTGATCTCTGCCTATCCCTCTAGAGCGAATCGGGAAAGATATGTATATGAAATATATGATTGTATGTACGAAAAACTTGATTCTATCTCGCGATTACTCAGTAACTTAGCAATTACACCACCCCTTCACTACCACTCAAAGATTATTAGTCCTTTATATATTATACTGAGGGCTGGTGTAATCAAGGATTAATCAAACGTAAAACGTCCACCCTAAGGCACGGAAATGGCGCATCAATGCCAGGAATCAATTAAGCGAGAGCGCCACCTGACTCAGCGCTTTTTAGCATTATTGATCAGTTCTCTTAAAAGCCGTATCAATCATTACGTCAGTGGAATTCAAATATTCCGGATGGTGTCAGCAGATGTTCCAAATTTAAATTTTCATCGTCACGAGCCTGGTGCATTTTTCACGCCTAATAGAAATGATTGGAATAAGAAAATTGTTCCATTAGGGAAGGAGATATTGGTTCTACGTTTATTAGGGTTGTCACAGATGTTCTTTCTTAGTTATCTGTACATACCTATGTAAATTCGATTCACAATAGGCATGTTGACAAATTTTGAGAAATTGTTCTATAATATTTGGAAATATATACGGATTATAATAAACATAATATTTCTGCGGAAAATTAAGGTTTAGTACTTAAAAAATGATTTTTGATTCATAAATTTAAAATTTGCACCAAAACGCGTCAAAGTGTCATGGCGTCGCTTGCATACGTCACTTTAGAGTACAAGGAACATTCGGTGTATGTAAACATTATCTAATTCATATTTAATTTGGACATTTTACTAGTTTTTACATTAAAACATGACTTCGAAAGCATATAGGTGGTGTTCCGTCCCTCTGTGTACTAATACGTCCATAAAAACTTCTGAGAAGTTATTTATTTTCGTTCCTTTCGATAAGAAATTAAGAAAGAAGTGGCTTAAACTTGCAAGACGTGATTTGGAAAGAATATTACCAACTACACAGCTTTATTTTTGTGAAAATCACTTTGACGTAAGTATTAATAATTAAAGCAATGGCACAGATAATATAATACTCAGGCAATGGTAAATATTTCATTGCAAAAAGAAATATTTAACATAAACATAACCTCAAATTGTAATACAATAGCTATGCTTTCAGCGAATTATTTTTATGGTTTAAATAGTTAATTAACTGGTTAATACACAATATGTACTTACATGGAAGTTTTAACATTTCTAAATTCTGCTGAACAGAAGTCTTTGTTTGTGACAGAAACGTTCCTAGCATTATCAAGTCGATTCTTGGTAAATTTGCGCTTGAAGCTTTTGTAAATCCTTGTTCCATGACTCAATTTAGCGTAATCAATTTACACAAAAGAAATTGAAGTTAATAAAACATTAGCGGCGTAATTAATCAAAAAAGCGAGCGAGTGTGTAGTAATACAAATGTAAACAAAGAGAAAGAACTCTGAAGTGACGTCATGCGCTCTGATTGGCGTTCAACATGTCATGGCGGATTGCCGTATTTAGCGATTTTATTTTATCGATTATTATATTAATCTTGGTTTTAATTATGAAAAGAATCAGAGTTTTAGAATTAGGAATTTTGTAATAATATACACACAAAATATTTCAACGGAATTTACTTGTTGTCAACATGCCTATTGTCTATACTATGAAACGATAAATTATTTATGTTACCATTACAAAATACTACTAATTAACCAGTATATTAATGATACCTATGCAAAGTAACATGTGATAGTCTTTGTATCATGTAATTATAAAGAATAAACGCGACCCTAATATTATGATAATATGTGACCAAGGAGATGTTTTCATGTCACCAAGGTTCTGTCCACCCCTAAAGTGATTAAAAACATATGTCTAGTTATATAATAACTTAGAATGTAGACCTATGTTTTTTCTCATTAATTATCCATATTATGCCACAACAGTATGATAAGCTCAGAAACATTACATAAGGGTAAAAACTTCTAGGAAACAGAGTTAATTACAGGTACTAAGCATCTGATAATTATGCATCAAGTAAAGAGCCGTTTAATTTACGCGAGTGGAATTTACCATACAATGTTTTCTTGTTGCTGCGTAAAATATTCAACATTGAAAAGCTATGACTCAACGTTTTACTCCTACTCATCGTGAAAGAAAGTTATATTCATATTTATATCATTACACTAACTTTTATCATCGACATTATAGAAATTATTAAGATACTATTTACGTATGGAATGTAGATTGAAATTCAGTGAGAACATATTTTAAAAGCTTATTTTCTCTCACCTAACGTTAATGGTAACAACCTTTTTTGTAGTACAATTCTATCACCTTTATAATTGCATTCTATTAAAATCCAAAACAAAACCATGTCACTTTATAATGAACCTTAAAACAACTACGCTTGGATTCTAAACAGTTAAACATCTAGCAAGTAAAATACAGTGTTACTACTAGCGGTTAACGTTGGCTGCAGAAAAGTACCACATCAAAGCGGTTTCGTGGTTAACAGAACTTGCAACGAAGAGTTAAAGCTGTCTCACCAATGAACAGGGCTTAAATGGCAAAACATGCACTTTAAATGTCTTGGAAAATGTAATAAATAATATATAATAGTATATATCGTACGCGTTCACGACCATTAACCCTTACGGGGTAGTCAGAGGTTCAGGTGTCCATCTCCGCAATTGCGAAGGTAGTAATTCTATTGCCACCTCGAACCCACGTGTTAACCACATAGTTAGTACTCAATGTGACAGGTGATCAGCCATGTCGCCATTTACAAGCATTAGCTATTACCTGTTCTGGGAACAGGTAGGTTTCCTCACGATGTTTTTCCCTCACAACTTATTCGACGCATTTCGTAAATGTATTTTTATTACGAAAATATACATAGAAATTCATTAAACTTCATTTCCATTGGTACATGCTCAAGTGGGATTTTTACCCTGTACCCTTGATAAAGAGTCAAGGCCCAAACAACTGAGCTACCTCGAATTTATATATGTAAATAATTAAGTAAGTATTATTATCTCTTTGTGGCGGAGCAGTCAGAGACTTGAGTGTTCGTAATTTCGTAGGCATGTTCGGTAAGAACCAATCAAATCCGGGGTTTCACTAGAAACTGAACACCCAACGTGATAGGTAGTGAACCGTATCGCCGTATTCACTAGCTATTACCTATCCCTCGGAAAAGGCAGGTTTTCTCACTGTTTTCTTTCACTGTTAGGCCTAAAGAAAAACTGTAATTCATTTGTAAATTACTAGTGCATACTAAACACTTAAATATTGGCTCTTACAGGAGTTTGCGCATTGATATCATATATACTTAACCTTATTTGTAAGGCTCAATGCTATACAGGTTTTTTACTAAGATGATAGTAATAATATATCTACGTCTTTTAAGTATCGATGTTAACAGAATATGTTCTGGGTCACCTCTCGCCATACAAGATATAGCAGTCATAGGTCAAAGAAGTTTAAGTATTTATGTTTATTTATAATGCCATAAAAAGTACATTTACATCACGAAGTAGTGGCTCCTTACTTAGCATTTACAGCCCCTAAAGCTAAATAACCGTCATATGACATCACTATGACACTTAATCCTACCAGCCATAATTTTCTTTTATTACCAACATACGGTATGGGTAATGCCTTTTATTCAATTTAGGCGAACATTCGTGTTCTGTCCTTGTCTGGAATATAAATAAAATGATAACTAACTGCTTATATTGCTAAGCGTAAATATAATTTATTAGGTAATGTTATAGCATCTTGTCTCCAAATGAATATTTTTTTGTGACTGACATAAAAACCCTGATACTTTTATTTATTTGCCGTGAACACAAAAAATACGGAAGGACCAAACAAACCTTTTAACACTTGCGGGGTAGTTCGTGATTCGTAATACCATCTTCGTTTTGCGGAGGTATTGAATCCATGCAGCTTAGTAATAAGTAGAAATAAATACTTATAATGGAAATAGTATTAGAATTTATTCGGTTACTGAATTAAGGGGTTCATAATTAAATACAGGCTGCAAAAAAAAGTATTTATTGTAATCTAAATAGTACTCATAGGCTTAAGCGAAAAACCTATGTTGACAGTTTCAGGAATTGTGGCGTAGAAGTTATGCTTGTTTGTATGCAAAATTTATGAGACTCCACACGAGTACATTAATTAATTAGTCAGCATTAGTTTTCCAAGTTTTGAGACTAACAGGGTAGCGGCTTTACAAGTTGAGTTTCTAAAACTTAGATGAACTTATAACTCTATTAGAAACTTAGTCATATTTAGTTTTAACGTACGAGAAATAGTCTCGACTTCACTAGAAATACATGCCATATGCATTTACGACTGTAAAACCTGAGATAGTCAGAGGTCGAGTCTTTACCTTTAAGTTATAATTATTATAATAGGCTTTGGCGAGAATCACAGTAGAAATACAAAATAATATTTATAGATAGCTGGAAGAATAAGACATTATAAACTTGACTATTTGTTTACACTGAAAATTACGATGAATTATTCAGGCACACTATATAATAAATAATATAGCATGGTCAGTGACGTCACTGAATTGATCATTTAGATATAAAACAAACGACTTCTCAGTATCCAGTTACATACATACATACACATCACGCCTGATTCCCTGTAGAGGGGTAGGCAGAGATCACGGATCCCCATTTGTCCCAATCCTGACAGACCACTTTGGCTTCATTCAGTTATAGGTACTCCTAACGTCACCCTTTTTTAATATAGCGTCTATCTGACTGTTATATGTCTTATTAGGTCGGCCCCTACGTAACCGCCCTTCCACTTGACTCATATATATTCATTATCAGGCGACTAAAGGACTATGGCTAAATAGAACTTATTGGGCGATGGGCTAGCAACCTGTCACCAATGTTGCATTATGACGTCGCAAGCTTCAATGTTCATGCTAAAAAGTGACTTAGGAGATACTATATCTCCGATATATGTAATATAATAATATTTAGGACACTAACACCAATTGAATTATCCCTTAGCTAAAAACCACCAAACCATATCCAGTTACACTCTTGTAGCAAAATAGACAATCAAATTGTTGGCACATACCCAGGCTATCATATGAAATGACCAGGTGAGTCTCATTCAAGAGCTCCAAATAAGTGGAAAAAACCTAGACGCTTGAAAAACCTTTTTACTCTTGATCGACACATAATTTACTGCTATGTATAGAACATTTTCACACTCAAATTATTTACTACATTACGAACTACGTAATTCAAGGTGATTTGCCTATGAAATCAGCTGGTAACATCATACGAAATCCAAGCTAGTATGTGTCAACATACATACACATCACGCCTGATTCCCTCGGTAGGCAGAGATCACAGATTCCCATTTATCCCGATCCTGACAGACCACTTTCGCTTCATTGACATTCATACATCTTTTCATACACACTCAGCGGTTATAGGTACTTCTAACGTCATCCTATGTCAAATATGTTGAAAATTATTTTTTAGCAAGTAATGATTTTTAATGTGATTCGTGATTTTAATGGAACGTAAGAAGTCGTTCATTTTGCTAAATCGATTAGACGACTAACGCACAATTTAGGTTTTTGCGTAATAGTTAGTAGTTTTGGTAATACCAAAATTTCTTATTTTTTCGAGCTTAGTTCGCAATAACATGAAAAATAACAATAGGTTATTGAGAACCTTATTTCTTTACACCTCTTCGCAGAATAAAGGGGTAAGTCAAGTGCGTGTATATACCTTTGTAAAACAATAAAGTGGCTTTTGCTTTGCGTACTCAGGCGTGTGTTAATCCTGGTTTTCATTTTCCTTTTAGCAACTCTTCCATCTAAGCTATTTTAATCTTTCCTACCTTCTCATTAAGGCATGATTTTGCTAAATGGTTTCTGAGGGTAAGGAAGCATACAATGCAACTTAAGCTTAACTTATTTCAGGTTAAATATGCGTTCGTAAGCCTTTTTAAATTACACAGGTTATAAGCAGAACTTGGAGGGATGTTAAATTTTGTACTAGATATATATATATATATATATATATACAAAATACAACCTTTACCCGCCAATATTCTAACTTTTACTCATATGCCTACTTTTAATTCTAAGATCAAAAGTTTTAGTAAGAACAAAAGAGCCCTTACGTTGTGGTGCTTCCTTACAAAAGCCCTTATCCAGTAGATAGGCTATACATACACTTCTAACTTACTCTTTTACGGATCAAATTAGTAATATTTTTATTGAGCCGTAGCGTAGCTTAAACAACAGAAGAAAAAGAAAGAGAAGAACAGTTTATAAGTAAGACAAGAGAAATTTGCTAACATCTTTCAAGGTATTTAACAATAGATTCTGCCTATTCCATTTAGGAAGTTGAGGCGTAAATATATGTATGTAGTATCTTACATACATACACATCACGCCTGATTCCCTGTAAAGTTGTAGGTAGACTTTCGCTTCATTGACACTCATACATCATCTCATTCACACTCGGCGGTTATATTTTTTCAATATAGCGTCTATCTGACTGTCATATGTCTTATTGGGGCAGCCCCTTCCTAACCGCCCATATCTGACTAAAAGCCGAGATCTAAACGAGCATCTTCTGATAAATGAAGCTTTCACATTGGATTTGCCAAATGGCAGGTTGGTAGCCCACCGATGCCGCATCGAGAGTTAATTTCCTTTAGTGCAACGCCACGGGAGTTCATTAGGAGACTGAGCTTTTAGGGGTGTGTTACATATATGCGGTTTACGAATGTTTACCCGTTTGATGTAGGCAGTAGTGAGTAGGGTGAATTATTCATATATTGTGAAAATAGTTTTGAACTTTCCAGGAAAAGTTAATTATTATTATTAAAGAAATATTACATAAATTTATACATTTTCAAGTCGCTTCATCTTTTAGTTAAAAGTTAGGCTACCTTTATTGATTACCTCCTCAATGGTTTCTTCAAATCTATTCACAAATTCACATATATAAAGACATGCTCTTCATTATTTTTTATATGCATAAGATTCTTATAACATTATTTACAATTTATCTCTTTATGTAGGTCCCTTTTTATTTAACATTAATTACATTTAATGCTTCTTTATTTCTAAATACATCTTAGAAAAATGTCTGTGCTTTTGCAAGTTAAACTCACTTCTAGCAAATTTGCCGTAAACCTGTTCCAACAAGCTAACAGTTTATGTAACCTGCTTAACAAACCAAACTATTATGTATATTTAAGGTTAAAGCATAATTTTATTTGAAATAGACGGGACGGTGTGAATTCCATAGAGTTTTCATAAAAGCGAATATACTGCACTTTGTTCGGGGTGTGAAGGAATCCCTCAGGATTTGTTCCAGCCGCCATATTGTGAAATATCTCGTCCCATATTGACCCCATTTTCAGCTGGAAAATATAAAAGGTCCTGTTTTCTTCAAAATAGAAACTAAGTTTAGGAGAAATGTGATTTAAAATGCTGAGGTATACGTAATGAATAGATAACTTAAGGAGTAGATAAAGTATCATGTTAGGGTTGATAAAAATAAAGTATATCCTGGTCACTTTATATTTAAAACAATACTCATGTACTCGTATAAGATAACTTACACGGTCGTAATATGCGAAAAATGTCTTCTCAATGTTTTCTGTTAAATATTTTCTTACAAGCTAAAATTTTATTTTATTGCAGTAACATTACAACAAATTACTAAATGTACTTTAAATTTTCACGGGTAATAGGTGATATCTGTGGTTGGAATCCACACGAGTATCATTTCAGGTATCCACGACTTTTTCTATCACTTTTCTTAAAGACAAATATCTAACATTTCCAACTCCAATTTTTTTCATAAATTGACAGCCTAAGATATTCAATACACAGCCAGGCAGTGGCTTCAAAATGGCATAACTCTCGCCGTGACGAAGGCAATGGATCCTTGGCCGCTATTGATTTACGGCCTCTGGGCAACCCCGTTTGATTCATAGGGGATGGCCTTTGATTTACACGCCTGGATGAGTTGGGCTGGATACCCTTGCTTCATGGTAGGATTGGAATAATAATAGTGTAGAGTAGGTACTATTTTAAGGTTGCTTAGATATAATTATATATACATGTGGTATGAGAGTATTAAGTAGGAATAATATGATTTAGAATTTGAGTTAATACAACTACATACATATATGTAATATAACAATTCATAAATAATGATGTATACAAACATTCTAAAAGGTTTGTAAGTCCCAACGTTATAAGCAGTTAATAATCATGCACTGTAGATACTTCCCATCATTCACACCTTAAATTGTTTTATACTAGGTGTATATGTAATACTCGAACTATTAAGTAATGTGAATTAAAATCAAACTCAAAAGTTTTTAATAATTATAACTGTAAGTACGTAAAGGATATTTATTGATAGGTAACAATTATATCCAATTTAAAAAAAAAACACTATACATATGTACTTGACATTTTCAGTAAGATATTTAATAAAACTAAGGTACTTGAAGTGAAAAATCTATTGTGCGACCGCCTTCTAAACCGTTATCAATAAAATTCTTCTCTCTTAAATAAATAAACAAAAGTAACATAATGTAACCATGGCTTTCTCACATAAGACTAAAATGTGTTAATATTGTTTCGCAGTAAATGAACGCTTAATAAACTATCGTTAATATCTGTTCCATTTCACGTTGGGAAAGCTATTTATCAACCGCTTGGCAACGGTAAACAAAACAATTGGGACGGCTTACTGCGTGATTCAATTGTTATATTTTCTATGTTTGTTTACAAAATTACTCTGTGAATTACTGCGTTCGCAATTGCGGAGATGGAAACCTGAACCTCTGACTACCTCGCAAGGGTGAATTGTCATGAACGCGTTGGTCTTTTGTTTTATTATGTTTTCTATGTATTGTTTTATTAAATTCTTAGGAGAACTGAATGGAAAGATAAAAACTTAGTATTTTTATTATTATTTTGGGATGCATCTTATCATATTAGATTTGGGATGCATATTAGATATCGATAGGATTGTGTGTGAGTACTTATCATGATATTTTTAAATATTTGATGAAATACGTTAAAAGCATGTATAACCGCCGAGTGTGAATGAGGAGGTGCATGAGTCGGTATCAAGATAAATGACCTCTGCCTACCCCTCTAAAGGGACACGAGCGTGATGTATTCAAAAATCTTTAAAGTGTTGTACTATCAAACTGTTATTAATATTCTACATGGCTAGGAACAGAACCCAGAACCTTTGATTTTAAAACCTTTGCCCAACAACCCGAGTTTCATTTTACTTATATTACAAACTAGGTTTTATTTAACATGTGATATACACTGTTTTTAATTTCATCAACTCTTTTATCTCTTACAGACGTGATTTCTGTGTATGTAATGTCAAAGGAACATGATCAAACAGAATACTTGATTTACTTTTGAAAGCAGAATGTTTAGTTCTGAAAGAATTCAAACAAACGTCTACCTTCTAAGCTAGAGTGACTTACGTCCCTTAAGACTGGTTTTAGATACTTAGATTCACGACCATAGTGTCGAATGAAGGGGACAGAACAAATGGTTCCAAATTTTTTATATTTTTTATATTCATATATAATACATACCCGTCACGTCTGATTCCCTGTATAGAGGTAGGTAGAGATCATGAATCCTCATCTGGCCTGATTCTGCCAAACACTTTCGCTTCATTGACACTCATACACCTTCTCGTACATACTCGGCGGCTATACGTAATTATAAAATCATATTTTTTTGATATCATTTATCTGTCTGTAATATGCCTACATCACATTTTTTTAAATGTCATCTATCTATATATCGAAAGTCTTATAAGGCTGAACGTAGGAATAAAATTATAGATATATTTAAATGAAATTTAAAATCTTCGAATTGAGCATTCATTTCCGATATAAAAAATATATTCTCAAATAAAAGACTGTTTACATCTTATCAAACTCTTATAACAATATTACTCTTATATAATAATTATTACAGTATAACTCATGTCCAATCTCTTAGTCACCTTTTACCCGTCTTTTAGTTCACGTAACTACTAAGAGACTTCTTGGCCCAGACCAGCATTTGTCACTTTTCTTTCATCTAGTTTATCTTGTTAATACATATTCATGACTTGCATAATGCGAACTTTGCTAAGTTATTGCCGTCTAGAGAGCGAATCTGAATAGTTAAATGCTTTATAAATACTGCTGCTTTCAGTGATAATGTTCTATGGACACAGATTCACGTAAATATTACGAGATGACTTATGAACTGTTTTTGGTGAAGTAAATGAAGTAAATATTTATATAAACTTTGTACTATGCATTCATTTTGCACTAAATATATTTTGACTTTCATTGAATGCACTATTACTGTACTTATTAAAAAAAAAGTTTAACCTTTTACTATGGCAAAAAACTATAGAACACAGAGATTAAGACAAACTAAATTTCATGTTTGTTATATCTTGCGATATACTATCTTCTAGATAGCTACTTACTTGACATTATAGTTTAATATCATAACTAGCACGGATTGTTTACAAATTAATAGTTGTTAATGACATATGACAGTCAGATACACGCAATATTAAATAGGTGACGTCTAACGTAAATATACACACCAAATGAGTATGAGGAGGTATATGAGTGTCAATGAAGCGAAACTGTATTATCAGGATAGGGACAGATTGGTATCGAGATCTCTGCCTTCCTGAATAGAGAACCCGGTGTAATGTATATGTATGATTTAGCGTAAGAATACCTAGTTACATTTCTGTACCGTACCACTTCTTAACAAATTACATTTTATGGTCAAAATAATGTTGCAACCACACGGTACTGGTCTCCGTTTGAATTTTACGAGCTAACTTTCAGAAAGGTTTTTGCTTCAAAAGGCTGTAACTCACTACAAGTTTTTATTAAAAAATCTACTCCCGTGCTGGTCTTAAAATAAATAATATAGGTACACGTGTCTCCACAATTTGACGACCTCCAAGCTCGAATAGTTAACAACCGAACGTTAATCGTGAGGTCCCGGGTTCGACTCCCGGTGGAGGCAAAGTTAAGGACTACGCTATTCTTCTGCTTTCTAGTCTGGTCGTGATTATATGTATATTATATATAATTAGTAAATATTTCTTAAATATACGTATGTTTTGTCATTAATTTATATAATTACTTACCAAATACAATTAAGTATCTATAACCGCCGAGTGTATTTGCGGAGGTGTATTAGTGTTAATGAAGCGAAAGTAGTCTGTCAGGATCGGGACAAATGGGGATCCGTGATCTCTGCCTACTTCCCGACAGATAATAAGGAGTGATTTGAATGTATGTATGTAATTACTTAGTGAGAAGGTATTGGAAAATTATTGCACCAATATAATGTTCACACTTTTATCCAATAATCTGCATTACAGACTGAAATTTTATCCCACAAAAGTACATATTTTGGAACTTCTCGTGAGCTAAGAAAAAGTGCACCTACTATCGTTAAGTTTACGTCCCAATAACACTGGTTCCATTAACATATTCTGTAAAATTTCGATTCACTTTAGAGCAGAAACGATTAATATGTTAATGAAGAACTATATTTAATCTATGATCCTTACCCGGTGGAATACGTGTCTAGAATTTCCTTTTATGTACCTGCAGGGTAAATATGTATTGACCATGACTTTTCCCTGTTGTTTTGGGAATTTAATAGAAATTATTGACATAGATAAATATATTTATTTCTCTACGTCCCTAACAGGATAGGCAGAGACTTTATATCGCCATCTGGGACTAGCTTCACATGTTTCTTTTTTCGTTCACACCCATTAACATTTTCATACACACTCTTCTGTTCTTCACACTGCGTACACCTGTCTTGAGAATAATGTCTCTAATTTGATCTGTATATGTTATACGCGACCTATCCCGTCCCACTCTACTATCTACTAGAATATAATTCATTTTGTTTTCCAAGCTTTTCAGAAGTTGAATATAAGCATTAAGTCATAATAATAATTTACAATTCTCACTTAGTACTTTTATTATCTGTAATATGTTTTGTCAGATTTGTAATTGCTGTTTTATCGTTTTCAGGAATCATCAATCAAAAGCGGAAAGAAACGCTACAATTAATTTAGAAACGTGTTCCTAAAATGCATCGAGACCACTTTTCTACAACATTACATAGGATATATAGTTATTTCGTAAAAACATCATTTATCTATATGTATGTTTTAGTTACCTATAAAAGCCAATATTGAAAAAAGGTGACTTTAGAATTACCTATAACCACTGAGTGTGTATGAGGAGGTGTATAAGTATCAGGATCGGGACAAATACGGATACGTGATCTCTGCCTATCCCTATACAGAAAATCAGGCGTGATATGTATCTATGTACAAAAGCCAAGAAGCCGATCACATGCTATTCAACTGCTAAGCAGCATGTGAACTAAAGTCATCGTGCGACAGTCATCATAATCAATAAGAGTTTTCTACATAATAAAAAGGACTCACAATGGAAAACGTCGACTCACCAACAGTCAACGGCAGCGACGTAACTGCGGATACGTTATGAAAGATCGTTTGCTTCGGTACCGTTCACAAAGAAAGTCTTGAAAGTAATTTAGTATATGCAATAGTTGTTTTTATGCAATAGACACTGCGCTTTACACGTAATGCAATTAAAGTACATCATTTCATATCAGGTAATACGATTATCAATCGTCACCTATACAATATTTCTACTAGCTTATAAGATTATAGTCGCTAGCAACATCACGATTACCTTATTTTAACTAGGCACACGTTGTTAAAATATTTATGTACCTAGTAAATTTTGTTTTTACGTTCCAGAATAGCACAGGACTGTCACTAGAACAAAGACGATTTAACATTACGAGATATATCTTTACTGTGATCTTTGATCGTGACATCGATGATTTTAACCAAATGATTTCAATTCAAAGTCATTTAAAGTTCTTCCATTCAAATATAGAAGCAGCTTCATTAAAGCGAGTAGAGGACACAAGTCCGCCACCGAACCGAAGTGCTAATTTGCAACTGACCAGAACATTCCATTTAGTTGAGAGAATAAAGTGGTTTAATTGACTAAGTGCATAAATGCACCTTTTAGATACTCTACGTAGAAATATTGAGCAAAGAATCGCTTTAGATAGTTTTGAAATGTAAATTAGACTAGATTTGATCAATACAGTGTATTTATTTGCTATTACTTCACCCAAATTTGTTATATTCGTATTCCAAGAGAATGTCAACGATATGGCTGGAACAAAGTTACATATTCATCATATTTGAGGACTGTTTTAGATTTAATTTTACATACATACGAGTAGGTAAAGAGTATATGTACACGTTCTTTCTCTTCGACGATTTTATATCTTGCCGATAATATGTAACTTTACTCCGGCATATCAGGATTATCATGACATAAATAATTGAAAGGTTTATGCCTCTTTGTTCTTGAGTAACCTACGTCGACCCGAGAATAAACCTTACTATCAATTATTATCAATATATTATATTATATAAGAGAGTTATTATAAATTCAAGATATTTCATCCTTTTGAAAATAGACAGAACCTCTGAGACAAGAAAACAACTCCATGACATCTTTTCAGCATCAATCATTTAAATATATTAAAAGGTAATTTGTCTATTTACCACTGGTCTTTTAGTCGCGTAAGACCTTAGATCGTAATCGTCATATTAAGCTATTATAAAATAAATTCCTTTCTTCTGCACACCATACAACGTCATTATGAAGTTCAACATGAGAATACCCTGTGCAGTGCATTTCTTGTGAGTCGTATCATTGCCAGGGGTAAAATATGCAGCGCAGTGTTGCCCCACTGAATAGCGTGCAAATGAAAGATCGAGAGAAAATGTGTGCCAATGGGATTCTTGATTTGCTTGTGACTTAGGAGAGTAAGTTATAAATATACACACATACGTACGTAATCAAAGGTTTATAGTATCATTCTTCGATTGGTTTCATAGTGGATACAATTTCGAATATATAATAATAATGTCTAGAATTATTACCTTGACTATATGGTCGTGCAACAATAAATGATTCAAAAAGTACATGTTTTATAGGTAAATAAAAAAAATATCACCGAAGTTGCTTGAAAGACGTAAAAATAAGTATATACAATCAAAAATTGCTCTGCCATCATCGAATTAATAACCATTACTTTTCAAACACGATCACAAATAGCTCCTGCATTAGCATTTTATCTCCGTCCATAATTTAAAATTGAACTTTTGAATAAAGAACAGGTTGACTTGCTCTCCGCAATGCATCCAGAATTTATTTTTCTAGTTCAGTGGCATGGAAACAAAGCTCAAGAGTCCAATCGCACGTGAAATGTGCCGCTAAACATTCAGACGGACTGAAAAGGCGGTTTCCGGGGACTTTCAGTCATAAAGCTTGGGTTATAGGTGCCTATTGTGAAGGCTCTTGTTTCGTATAAATTTACTTTTGTTATGTAGCTTTTATCTTTTCGAGGTGGACAGAACTTTAGAGGCATAATAAATCACTTTAATATATAAATAATAATGAAATGTTTAATCTCAAAGAAGGCGAAAAACAGTATTAGTAAAATGTAATACTGAAATTATTACAACTACTGAAATGTTAAAGTTTTAAATTACTGACAACCCTAAATTATCTTACCATATATAAAGGATATTAAAAAAAATGCCTGTACTACACTACACACTAAAAACCATTTACATTACATTTCTACTTACAAAGAGGTGTAAGCAGAGATCAAAGACCTCCATTATGTTTACAGCAAAATCTCAACCATTTCAAATTAAGAGAAAGCTTTCAAAGTCAATCAAACAAAAACAGGGAAAACAAAAAACCATCGCGGACCCAGCAAACAAAACATCAATCAACACTCGTACAGTCATTCATAAGGCTGGCTTTACAAACCCTGGCTTCAAACGTGATCGATGTTTGATTGATGGCCCCTGACGTCAACCGAGGCGCTGACGTTTTGATAGATTTACGTCAACTAGGAGTTTGTCAAGCCCCTTTAGTAGGAAAATGTTGAATTGATTCGGAATGTCCTGTGAACATTTAGGGAAAACGTCTTAAGATTTTAAATTTGACGACCTCTGTGGCGCGATCGGTTAGCCGCCTGAACGCTAATCGTGAGGTTCGATTTCCGGTGGAGGCAGAGTTTAGAACTACGCTTTTCTTCTGCTTTCCAGGCTGGTCGTTGATTATATATGGTTTCCACACGATGTTTTGCCTCACCGTAGTATTTGACGCACTTCGTAAATGTATTTTTGTACGAAAATGTACATAGAAATTCATTTAACTTCTTTTCCATTGGTACATGCTCAAGCGGGATTTGAACTCACTGATACAGAGTCAAGTCCCAAACAACTGAGCTACATTTAATTACGGTAGACAGCTATAAACATTATATTTACAGGTTTTTATATAAATGAAAATCCAATTTATGCATAACCTTACAATGTTAGCCAAAAGTGGCGTGGATATGATAATTCGGACGCGAAACTTCGCCGATTGCAATCTAAGGGAAATACATTTGCTCTCAACAACTCCGGATTAGCTTGGAGTTAGCAACTAGTTAAATTAGCTTTGAGGTCGTCTGTAACCGCCGACTATATTCAATGCTCTTACAAGTTCATTATGAATAAACTAGGAAGCTTAATGCTGTGAATATTGAATCGAGATGGTATGATAAATGTACACACATTTAGGTCACTAAATCTCTTTTGGGTGGATATAACGTTAAAGACACGAAAATATCTCGTATATTACTTCTTTACATGAACATACACTTTTTGCCGGAACATAGGTGAAAGATTGCTAGTCTATCGCCTAATAGATTTAATTTACTCCTAGTCTCTTAGTCGCTTCTACGACTTGCCCATTATTACGGAAGCTAAATACATGCATTCTTAATACTAGGTATGAAAAAGTCGATCTTGAATGCGGATTTTCTATCTCACATTCATAAATATTTAGTTTCACGGACGTAATCGCAAATGGGAATTTACGATTGGTACCTTCAATTTAACAACAGAATTATAATATGCAGCAGAATGGCAACAAGTTAGTTATCTTTTAATCCCAGACCAGCACGCGATGAGATTTACATGATGCTTAAATTTCACGTAAGTATGTAGGAATGACCCAGTTTACTGTCTAGTTATACCATCCTGGTCAACATGCATCCCTTTGCAACCCGTCGGTCAATTTCCAGCTTATTTCCTTTCGAGCTACCATCTGTTGAGGCCGACGTACGGACAAATTGGCTCCGCTGTCGGCTGCAGATATCCATTTCTAAATGCACCGTGAAATTGTATCCCAATTTGTACGCATCACATTATAATTTAGCAGTTACTGCTAGTGTGAACGGAGTTTAAGAGGTTTGGAACTTTAAGGAACAAGTTTTTGATAAGAGAGTTGTTAAGAAAAGTTTTAGATATTAGTGGTGTGTAAGTAAGGCCTGTGTTTATTTATGAAGTCAAGTATGTTGTGCAAGGCAAAGTCATGGTTTATCAACTCAGAGCCTATACATAATCAGATTAATATCACACGATCCCGGTATTTTGAAAGTGACCATAGATATTCCGAATATTGATGAATATTCCTAATATTGTAATTCCGTTTCTATGTATACCTAAAATATGGAATAGCTAAACTATACTATTCCATGCAATATAAGTCAATATATTCAAACATCAGACTAGTAAGGGAAATTCAATATATTCACTGAATTGTGGTATTTATGATTAAGCCAAAATTATGTGTAACATTAACCACCAATTTGAGGGCTGTGTGATTGCGTGAAGGTAAATATAATTTCTGCTACCAATATTTGACTAACTATTATTGCTATTGAAATGCAAATATAGTTTAATTTATAAATGTAAATAAGCATGCATTATCTCTAGAACTTTAAGTATTTTAGTTAGTAATATAAAATAAAAAAATATCCACTACCCGAAGACTTGAATTGGCAGTTCCACAAAATAAACAATAAAAACCACAATTTTCGGTAAGAACTCTATCACTCATCATAAATGCTATATTTTTCTTTCCCATAACGTAAAATCTAAGGTATGTCTACTTTCCTTCTCAATTTTTCTACCGAAATTTACAAACTATTTCATTTCAATTCATGACATATTCTATACTTTGTTACAAATACTAAACTTTAAGTATTTCAGTTAGTTATAAAATATAAAATTAATATTTTTCCACTAGTCGAAAACTTGAATCGACAGTTTCACGAAATAAACATTAAACAACAAAATTTTCGATAAGAACTATCACTTATCATAAATGCTACATTTTTCTTCACGTAACGTAAAAGGAAAGGCATATCTACTTTCCTTCTCAATTTTTCTATCGAAATTTACAAACTCTTCCATTTCAATTCTTGTCATATTCTATACTTTGAATAGTTACAAATACCTTAGTACTGTACATTGTGGTGTATCCAAAATAACATATCTATAAATTAATAGCTTCGGCTGGCAGCTAGCCAATATCTTTGCTATTACACTTCGCTACACCGGCACCAAGCGACGATCAGAATTTATTAGTTTCCTCTGGATATGCAGTTATGCGGTAGTCTATAAAGAACTTAATCTATAAAGGAATAACGACATGACTGTTGTCTATATTGCATGTTTACATGATACGTTTGTTTCCCTTTGAAGGAGTAAAATGAGCTCAAATTATCATAATACAAAGTCATTTTATGTGGTTCATTGACATCTATATGTTGGGTTATAAATACTCGTCAGTTGTAAATCATATGTGTATATTTATTCTAATATTTCCTTTATTTGGACATCTAACATACATTGTACAAGAACGATGCTTAAATAGTTGCAGTTCAGGGGCCCAAGACTACTAAAGCCTTCTAGCACAATCGTAGGTCAAGTTGGTAGAGGATTAATAAAATTTATGACATTTCACCATTTTCACATTCCACTAACAATATCATACTGTTACTGAAGTGATATTGAACAGATATTTTGCAAATCGCGTTAGTTTTATTGTGCTTCAGATATGCAAAGACTTACCTTTTGTCAATATTCTATCACGCACAGTTTACGTTAATCCACAGCTAATAAGTAACTTGATAAGTTACAACCATCCCTTCATATCACTTACAAACCAGTGTCTTAACTTAACTACCGATAACTTAACCACGAAGCCGAAGACTTAATTGTTCGAGGGTTCAACTTGTAGCTAATCACAAGTTTCTCAAGTCATTTGCTGTGATCGAATTAAGTTTGAATACGTGACATGTTGCTTTCGACAAGGGTTAACATTTAAGGGCTTGTACTTATATGACCACTTACCTATCTTCATTTAATACTGACTCTTTGATATACATCAAGAAGTGATTGATTATTTATTTTAATAAACGTAGAATAAGGGAGATTCCTAATGCAACTAGGTAACATTTAAGTTAAATATCTAGTTACTAAACATTTATGATCCTTTTATACGAGTTGTCTCTTCACTTACTTTTAGCTCAACCATGCACAATTTTGATGATATATAGGTTGGTTACTATTCGCTTGAGAACAAGATTTCATTGATTTAGTTGCTCTTGCAACGTAGTAATAGTAAGTAATTGATGTATGTCTCAGACTAACACGGGGCAGAAAACCGAGGACATATTATAATAACATACATAAATGCTCCGCAGGTGAGTTTCTACTGTATACCTAGAGCTACATATATCCAGGTCTTAGGCTATTAATATTTCATTAAACCACAATTATTATTGTGTAGACATGATTCAAAATAATTTACAATTCGAGCTGAGAGTGTACTTAGAATAAAGTAATTAATTGACGACCGTAGTAAAAACAAAACCACAAACATTTTCACGACCTTCACCTTTTTGGTTTCTTAATTGTTAGTGATTCTATAGTTACCTCCAACCCACGTGTTACCCAAATAGTCAGCTCCGAATGAGCCAATTGAAAACCGCGTCGCCATTAAATTTACCGCGGTCACTGACGTACAAAAATACATAGGCGTATGTTATAGGCAACTTTCATCTTTTTGTAACTTTGTCCTCTATGCAAAGCGGGACCATAAATAACGTCGTTATTGCAATATCCGTTCAAATACGGTTGCCGTTGGTCATAAATAAGTATTCCTTGCTTTTTATTACCATATTTTAGTATAACAACGGTTGTAAAATAGTTTCATGACGATGTACGGGTCTAACTAGTAAATAAATGTTCACAAACATACTAACATAAAATGTTATTTAATTTCTAGTATCCATAGACGATTGCAATCCTAACATTGACGTACATACATATTATTGATAGTGATATGCCACAACTATTAAATTCGACGTAACTTTGTTGTTTGGGGCTTAACTCTGTATCAGTGGGTACAGGGTTCAAATCCCGCTTGAGCATGTATCAATGGAAATGAAGTTTAATGAATTTCTATGTTCATTTTCGAAATGAAAATTCATTTACGCAATGCGTCGAATAATACGGTGAGGGAAAACATCGTGAGGGAACCTACCTGGTTCTAGAATAGTTAATAGTTAGTGTTTGTTAATGGCGACATGGCATACCATCTATCACATTAAGTACTGACTATCTGGTTAACACGTGGGTTCGTGGTGGCCATAGAATTACTACCTTCATAATTACGGAGATGGACACTTGAATCTCTGTTTACCCTGCAAGGGTTAATGGTCGTGAAGCTTGAGTATTATTTACGAAAGTCTTGGATCCCGCAAAGCCTACATTTTACAGATCCAAAGTGATAGATAATGAGTCTGACGCTGTAACCTATGATTACACTGATTAGAATTAAGTTATCATACTAAAGTGTGTAAACCTGGTCAAAGTTCTTAAGCTCCTATTATTCTGTACGTGATTTACTCTTCTCACTGAATTGTGTCAACGATTAATTCGACTAATTGAGAGTTTTCTTCGTCTGAATCACACCCGTAAGGAAAACAATGGAAAAGAAAGAAAATTAATTGAAATTCCGCTCCGAAAGAATGTACTTGCGAAAAGAAAGGTAAGGTTTGTTTTCTGAAACATCAAGACTCTCAAATTGTTCTCGGGAAAAGATTGAGTGTATTTTTAGACAGATTTCAATTTTAATTTAGTACTTTTTCAATGGTTTCCACAGTGAATCAAACACTTTAATTTTCTTACGAGTTGTGTTCAGGGTTATAAAGTAAAGTATAAATTTAAAATACATTTGTTTCACCAAAAACCAGGTTGGTTTGAAACCATTCTAAATAGGTAGGTTCTTAAGCTTCATTTACTCACGCTTTTAACTATCATATACCGAATATACTAGAAATTACGCTATCTTTAATAAGAATGGTAATATATTAACAAAAAATATAATAGACTGACTCTCCGCTATTAAATAGTGCATTTACTACTAATTACACATTTATTGTATGTTACAATACTGATTTATTAAATAATCAATTATACATAGATTAAAGCCCTTCATTCCCTTTCACGGCGAACAGAACCTTAGAAACTAATCTCCTCGGTTACTTTTTTTATATAACATTACAGTATACGTAAAACCTTCCCTTCCAGTACCCAAGGCACTGTAATTCACCACCTCACGAAAGGTACAAATTGTAGCACTCCTAGTAATGATAGGCTGCCGATGTACTCCACAGATAATCGCAGTGAGCCGCAAACAGAATCGCACACGCGATGTGTTTAATTGCCTCGTACATACCCAGGGGTTAAGTCTACCAATGTGTTCAACACAAACGCAGTTCAATATCAGATCAGTAATAGTGTTAAGTTGGTAGTGGATTCGAAATGGTGTCAAATTTCACTATTGATTAACAAAAGTGACAAATTTTGTTTTTAAAATTTGCACATTTGCTAATCCAGTACCAAAGTCACACTATTATTATTATAGATCTGATATTGAACTGATATTTTGCAAAAAGCATTAGTAGACTTGGGCTCCTGCTCAAGACTGGGTCAGTGTGTTTTTAAAGGCTAATGGAGTTGGTTTGAATGTCCTGTTGTTATATAGTATATGGAGTTTGAATAGGAATTAGGGATGATTCCTTTAAACGAAAAATGTTATATTTGGTGTAGCTTATTGGGAAAGCCTTGATCATGCATCAAAGGGTTATTAGTTCAAATTCCGTCTAAGTATGAACAAATGGAAATGAAGTAGGTATTTATTGGTTTTCATTGTACAATTTCGCAATAAATAACATTTATGACATGTTAAGGTGAGGGAAATCATTGTGATAAATCTTATTCCGCGAAGCAGGAAATAGTTTGAGGTGATCATAGAATCACTAACTATGCAATCGCTATGATTCATAAAGCCATCACTACCCCGCAAGGATTTACTAGAGCTATGTACGAATAGAAAGATATTTTTGCTTGCGCTCTCATCTATATTCAAATGTTGAACGTTCAATACTTTACTACTTGATACATTTCATAAACCCTAATAAATTAACATTATTTAAACTTATCCAAATAACTCAAAATACAATTATAATTTCTAATATATAAACTGAAGCACACATTAAAAAACGCAATAACTTTCCTAATTTTAAACGTATATCATAAAACTGGACATAAAAACGTAATAATAAACTTTTGAGTGCTGGAGTAAGTGTCGTAGTTATCACTTAGAGCTGTTTCTCTCGCCATTCAGACGAGTGCAGTGCTAAGTGCCCTAAAACCTAAATTATGGAGCATAAACTGAGAACGTTGCTTGCAACCTAGCCACTCATTAGTGAGACGTCCGTGTGGTTACCAAAGTGCACTGGAATATTCAGAATTAACTCCGCTCTCGCATCATTTGCACCGATGTTGGGAGTTTTTAGTTTAATCCCGATCTCATGTTGCGCTTCAGAAATGGGGGGGTTTAGTGACTGTAATAAGGACGAGAGCTTATTAAAAGTTGTCAATATTTCTTGATTTGTCACGTTTCTTTCTCATAATAATATTAGTGAACAGGTGTGAAGAAAGAGATAACAATACACAAATACAAGAAATTTCGAAGGTAGAAATTAACTATACAAAATATAAAACTACATATATTATATATTCATTTCCAAATTCAGGTTTTAATGTATAATAAGCAAAATGCATCTATAACAATAATTGCTAGTTTTCATTCTATTTAGTTTTTTGTGTCCCTCAAAATTTTGTTCAAGGGATTTGAATCCTTTTTTTCCTATCCGTTCATGTATTCTAAACATCTGAATAACTCTTTTCACCATTCTGGGGATTATACCAATTAAAATGAATTTATACGTCAAATGAATTAACTTAAGTTGTTGTACGTATTAATTTTTGTATCCTTATCTATGTTAAGCTAAGCCCTATGTATCTGTTTTTGTTTACTCGCATCGACTACATAAATTTAAATTCAATTAATCAATTTCAATGTATGATGGTGACAATCCATCACTTGTTGCTGAAATAACATATTTTATTCCCAATTTAAACGCCAATAATAAGGGTTGATATCCCAAATACGCCATTCAATTCGTGCGAATATTTAGTTAAGAATGCATGGCTGTTTCAGAACGCGTTAAACAATCTATATCAGAATAACAGCAGATGTGTTATATTTTACGTGCGCTGAATACTCTCACTTTCCTGTTTCTATTTACATCGTCACGTTTCACTTACATAATCTTTGATTCATGATTTACAATCAATGACAGACATTAATTCCAAATTGCTAAGATATATCTGATGATTACAAAAGTCAAACGCGTTCACGATCATTAACCCTTGCGGGGTAGTCAGAGGTTCAGGTTTCCATCTCCGCAATTGTGAAGGTAGTAATTCTATAGACACTTCGAAACCACATGTTGACCAGATAGTCACAGGCTCAATGTGACAGGTGTTAAGCCATGTCGCCATTTACAAGCATTAACTATTACCTGTTTGGGGAACAGATAGTTTTCCCTAACCGTATAATTCGATGCATTTCGTAAATGTTTTTCATTATTATAAGTTTTTCGGGTATTGTCAACTTCTGGCGAGATAATGTGATAAGGTTTCTTAAGGATCCCGTTTCTGAACCTCTAAAAGATCACTGGTGAAATTGAAGCAGAGGATATACTCAGAGAAATAAAAGGTTCAACGTGATAGTATCTACGAGGGATTTTAGCCACTTAAAGCCCACATTTTACAGGACACGCCACAGGGGCATGTGGTAAATCTATTATGATTTAAAAATGCTGCTAGTAGAGTCACACCATTAGATGTGTTACACCAAAAGATGTGATATATGCTTCCGTACACTACCTCAAAAAAGTTCAGATATACTGGTCATTGTAACATATATATTTTTTCAACTTATGTAAAACCTTAATTGTACTGAAGGAAAACATCGTAAGAAACCTACCTGTTCCCCGAACAGTTAAAGGTTTGTGCTTATAAATGGTAACAAGGCTTACCACTTGTCACATTGAGTACTGACTATCTGGTCAACGCGTGGGTTCGAGGTGGCAATAGAATCACTACCTGCGCAATTGCGGAGATGACACCTAAACCTTGGACTACCGCGCAAGGGTTAATGGTTGTGAACGCGTTTGTTTTGTTTGTTTTTTGTTGTTTTATGTAAAACGTAGCCTCTATAATAAGGCTTTCGTGTCTCATTAAACGTGTTATTCGCCTTATTAATCTCCACAACTTCGCAACGAGCCAAACAAAACTTGGATATTGCTTACGTGTTAATTAAATAAGCTTTCGTTGCGCCCTAATGAAGGGAATTTGTTTGGCGTGGAAGAAAAGTGACGCTTCGCTTACTCAGGAGCTACTAAGTCATTATTGGTGAGCTTATTATGCGAAAGCGAAGTTCTGAGATAATTATAAAGCTATATACATTTTACATTGCACTTACTTTCTTGGTGATGTGTATCTTGGGTGGATCGTCGTTATCAATTGAATTGTTTACCTATTTTGCTGTGTAAGAGGTAACAATTTAGTGTTGTAAAGAACTCGAGTCTTTGAGTCCTAAATTTAGAGCTCGACTCTGCATTACACGACTCGACTCATAACAATAAGACTCTTAAGAATAAAGAACTCGAGTCTATATGAGCTCTTGAACGCGAGACTCGAGACTCGAGTCTTCTTTAGCGCTCGAGTCCTTTTTACGCGCCGAGTCGCGCTCGAGTTCTTTTCCGCTTTGAGTCATTCTGTTTAAAGCAGCCAATAAAATAAATAAAGTAGAAGTTGAAAATTACACTACTTGTCATAGCGTGATGTTATATACCCTATAGGCTTCCCCAATAAAAGGGCTATTTAACACTGAAACAATTTCCAAATTGGACCAGTAATTCCTGAGATTAGCGCGTTCTACCAAACAAATAAACTCTTCAGCTTTATTATATAAGTATAGACATTTATTCTAAATAAATCACTGTCAGCATTTCGAAGACCAGTTTGAAGAAGACTCGAGCTCTTTTAAGACTCGAGCTCTTTTAAGACTCAAGCTCTTTATAAGACTCGAGTCACTCGAGTTCTATTTAAGGTTTCGAGTTCAGTAATGGCGCTCGAGTCTTCATGATAGGACTCAGACTCGGCTCGACTCAAGACTCCGAGTTCAGTTAGTTCACTGAGTCTTAGAAAATTGAGTCGAGTCTATCGAATAAGACTAAAAGACTCGAGTTCTTTACAACACTAGGTAACATAATTTATAAGAAATGAATAATCATAAAAAGATATTGGATTTATGAAGCGACCACGTAGTAATCTCAAATCAGTTACTAGTTCCTCTCCCCCTTTTCTCTCGTAAGGTTTTTTACGATAGGTTGCCTATAACGTCATATAAAATAGTGAAATAGGTTATCATTGCTAGGTATATATGTATTGGATACATGGTAGGTATTGAGTTCTGATTCTACGATCATACATACATATACATACACATCACGCCTGATTCCCTGTAGAGGGGTAGGCAGAAATCACGGATCCCCATTTGTCCCGATCCTGACAGACCACTTTCGCTTCATTGACATTCATACATCCTCTCATAGACTCTCGGCGTTTATAGGTACTTCTTACGTCATCTTTTTTCAATATAGCGTCTATCTGACTGTTATATGTCTTATTAGGCCGATCCCTACGTAACGGCCCTTCCACTTAACTCATATATATTCCTTTTGTCAATCTGCTATCATTCATCTGCATAACATGTCCAAACCAATGAAGCATGCTCTTTTCAATCTTAGTCACTACATCTTCTTTCAAACCGCAACCTTCCCTTATTACACTATTTTTAATTCTGCGATCAGTTGAATTGAATTCAAGTCCTAGCCAAACATATGGTACAAAATACTCGTACATTCTTAGCACTCGTATTTAAAAAAAAACTCTTTATATTTGTACAATTCCCACTTTTACTGCAAGGGAATGTAATCATCGTGATTGAACCTGCTTATTTTTCAGGTCTGGTGACTAAATGGTCAGATATGGCATAAAAAACCCAACCAATTTCTCACTGCCTCACAAGGAATAGCTGTAAAACATATGTATCATTTTTATACATATACAATTGCAAACCAACCCGAGATTTTATGTCATAAAGAAATCCCGCGAAAAAATGCTCAACGCCCTCTGGAGTGTCACTGAAACATTCCCGGCATAATCTGCGCACATAAATTTGGATATAAGGAGATTGTCAGGCCCCTAGCACCTCTTATCGACGACATTTTTTCGCCGTAAACAAAGCCATTTATTCGTTCCTGCAAAGCGGCTCTGGTCGTCGAGATTGGTGAGGCTTTTTATTATTTCACGGCCTCTCACGTCTTTTTTGCTAACATTTATAAGCTCTAACGGGACAGGGTTAAAAGGTTTTTAAGGCTGTTGTTGGGGATAAGGATGTGAGGGATTTAGGAGTATTGGTGAACAGCTGATTGACCGAAATTCCTAAACAGCTGGTCGATATTTAGTTGCTTTTAGAAATACGGGATTAGTATCCTTTAGTTATTTTTAAAAACTCGCGATTTATACTCATTTTATTAACTATGTGAGACCGGGTCATATCACGATAAATTTATAAAGATATCTGATTACCTTTATTTTGCCCGGCGTTTCGACCCAGTTGCATAGGCCGTTGCATGGTATCCTTTAGTGAGCCAACTAATGACTAATGATTTTGCAAATTGAAACCACCATGTAGCCGTCATATCATAATACAACTTGTACACATACCAACAAATTATTATAATTAATAATGTAATTTAGCCACGTTTAACAAGAATAAAATGAAATGTACAAGTATGTATATTTAAAATAGAACTTAAATTAAATTTTAAAATTAAACTCAAACTCAAAATGACACCCACATTATTATTATTATATTCAAAAATAAATACGAGTACTAATATTCATATTTTACGAGTTATAAATGATATTTTACATATTTTTTCTGTTGAGCTGACTTAGCCGTGTATCGCATCTTTAGAAATATATACATTAATTCTGTTATATATCCGTTGATGAGTTCTTAAGAAAACTCATTTACATTTTACATAAAAAACATTGTTGTCGTGATGGAAATTATTCCAGGCTAAACTTTTCTACCCCGTCTTCATTTTATAACAAATTATTCAAAGCGAATTTGATATTTTAATTGCTTTGGAGAAAGGGAAATGAAGTCTAATCAAAATCATCCCTCATGAATGAACTTACCTAATAAGCCAGCTTCCGTTATGTTATTTGCTGCTTCTTATTATAAATATCATGAGATTATAAAAATACCTACTACTCGTTCTAAAGTTACCAATAAAAGTTATCTATAAATATAATTAATTATTTACCTTCTATCTCATACATACATATACCTTCACGTCCCTAAATTTTCGGGGTGGTCTGATCTTTAGAGATATAACATTTCTTAGGTAACTTTTTAGCACGAATTGGAGTTTCCTTGTCATAATGATACATTGGTGATAGGTTGCTAGTCCATCGCCCAGTAGATACCATTGACCCTTAGTGGCTTCTTACGATATTCAAGAAAGAACGGTAGCTAATTAGCACTCTTTTACGTCCCAGACTAGTTCGTGACTTTCTATCTTCTATGTAGAGGATTTCTATTTCCTAAAAAAGAAATAATTAGGATTCCAAGCCGCAGAAAAGTAATTCATTGATTATATTACCTCATTGGAGGTATACAGAATCTCCGTCATTGCACTTCCCCTCGGTCCCTTAAATCACAATATATTAAGACTATGGTATATCGTAACCGACTATCAAAACGTTATAAATACATACATACATAATCCCACCTGATTCCCTGTCGAGGGTAGGCAGAGATCACGGGTCCCCTGTCTGTCCCGATTCTGACAATACATTAACTTATATTATAACATTTTCATCCCTAGTTCCATATAAAACCCGGAGAAAGAACGGCAGTTACTATAGCTGTAAGTTCCAAACTAACACATTCAATTCGTTGCGTCATAATTGACTAAACTCACTGAATTATACAAATCAAAGGCGCCGAGTAGCTAACGAGTATAATAATAACAATGTAATAGTTTAATAACAATGTAATTAGAAATAAATAGTTAATAGCGATAATTTAATACTTTGTAAAGTGAAAATTTAAGTTATTTTGGTTTTAATCGAAATACAATATTGTACGCCAGAAGAGGCAGTCCATGCTGAGACTAAGTAATAATTGTACATCCTATTTACGCATGTGTCACAAATAAAGTTTCTTTGTCTTTGACTGAACTAGAATCAAAGTGCTGAGTCATAGCAACAAGACACTATGGCGATGTATTGCAAATTTTCCTCTTGAGACCTGGTCGGAGTTGAGACAATTATGCTCTACATTTCTTTGTTATTACTGCAAATGTTCTTGTTAAGCTAGAATAGATAAAACTACATTAATAAATATTATATATTAACATAGTTTATAGGTAAATTATTTTAATAAGTTTTAAGTTTGTAAATATTTTGTTAATTTATAAAAAAATTATTGATAAATATATATGTATATTAATTATATATTCCTTTCCGTGATAATCTGGCACGTAGAAAGAATGAAAACTAGCTGCCGTTTATACCGCCATGTCGTAAGAGGTAAAATTCAACCAATCGGGCTCTAATGCAATAGTTATTTTAAACACACGTGATTTGCACTAATTTTATTTCCTTTATGAGACCGGGTCGATATATGAGACCGTCGGGTGATATAAGGGTCTTAATCTTTATTTTTATTAATTCTTATGAACTATTCATACTATGACCCTAATAAACATAAGTTAGCAAGAATATATTATCTTCCCAAGGTACTGCCCACTCTCAAGGGAATCAAAAAACGTTATATATGTGAAACCTAGTTCGAGTTGTGGAGACAATTATGCTCCACGACTCTGTCTAACTTCGGCGAATGAGGCTTCTTGTTAAGAGTAGATAAAACTACGTGAATATTAACTTTTTTCCGTGCCAGTCTGAGACATAAGTAGAAATCTAACTAGCTGCCAGTCTTTCTAGTACTTGATGAAAGACAAAAGAAAAACGCGTTCACGACCATTAACCCTTGCGGGGTAGTCAGAGGTTCAGGTTTCCATCTCCACAATTGCGAAGGTAGTAATTATATAGCCACTTCAAACCCACGTGTTTACCAGATAGTCAGTACACAATGGGACAGGTGGTAAGCCATGTCGCCATTTACATGCACTGACTATTACCTGTTCGGGGAACAGGTATGTTTCCTTACGAGGCAGATCAACTACTAGATGATATTAAATCTTTGTATCTTTGTCAACTCCTACATGCCAAAAACACCTGAAAGTGCCTTGCTTGTCATCAAATAAACGCTTCTTAAATTACTCTCTTTTAGATATACATTAGCTATTATATTATATTGAAAAGATTTATATTACTTATATTATTACTTTATTATATTACTTTGAAAGAACAAACTTTTATTTGATTTGCTATTCCATTACTACACATACATACTTACGTTCCATAATAATACCTTTGCTTCTTTTTAACGTTCCAGCCTATCACAGAACTAAATAATTAAAACCATATGAGTAATTTTCATCCCAACTCATACTTCAACGGAACAGTACACCGAAACTTACAATGAGTAGCAAAACAACAAAGTTCATAAGCCATTTTGAAGTTTGAGTAAACTCACCGTAGTATAATAAAGCCCAGTTTGCGGCAAGCGACAGCTACGAACAACCAAATGAACGGGTATTGCTCAAACTCGTACTACGAAGCCACTTCGTAGTTCTGGTCCCACGCCGTAGTATAAAGGGAATAAGATTACAAAGTGTTGTATGATTTTGATGTGATTTTAATTAGATAATAAAATAAATAATAAGTGATATCAAAAATAAAAGACATTGACAATCACGTTCACGACCGTTTACCCTTGCGGGGTAGTCAGACGTTCAGGTGTCCATCTCCGCAATTACGAAAGGTAGTAATTCTATGGGCACCTCGAACCCACGTGTTGACCAGAGAGTCAGTACTCAACAAGACAGGTGGTATTTACCAGCTAAGTGATATCAATACTGCTATTACCGTTGAGACTGAAGTACCGTACTTATTATTAAGTGTAAGGGTAAAAATTTAGCATGTCATAAAATCTATTGGGTTGTTTAATATTTTTATGGATATTATTATAAAAAGATGAGGCACGAATATGAAAGAGAGAAAAAAAGGTTTCTGTAAACTTTTGCAACATAAAAATACGAATTTATTTATCAACTATTTTTAACATTTAATTTGAAACACACTTTTTTTAAACTCTTTTAATCATCAATAAAAATAATACATTCATAATAAAGCAATACTATTACTCTTTACTATTTCACCAAAACTTCTTTCTTAAGGGTTTCCCTTAACACTATCTCTATCCAACTTCCTAACATTGAACTACAGTCAAGTACATTGTTACATAAATCTCTGAAACGGTCCATGAACGTTATGGGACGCCCTTTCTCTCACCCTTACCTTGAATCAGTTTTGAAGTTAAGCACCAATACCCTTTTTCCTTATTCCCTGAGACAGATTTATTAAACAGCTTTGAATAGGCTCTATGGCTCTCAATAGGCCGTAATAGCTTTTGTCACTACCTGTTCTTATGTAGGTGATGTGGTCTGGGACGTAAAAAGAATAATAATAATAATATTAGGACATAATTACACCAATTGAACTAACCCCTTGGGTAACATTTAAGACTTGTGTTAAGGGTAGTCAACGTATATTTAAGAAAAAAATATAACGTAAAAATGAAAAAAAAATATATATATACTTATTGTACCTAGATAAATACATATATAGCATATATAATCAACGACCAGACTGAAAAGCAGTAGAAAAGCGTAGTTATTAACTCTGCCTCCACCGGGAATCGAACCCGGCACCACACGATTAGCGTTCAGGTGTCTAACCGCTCGCGCCACGGAGTTTGTCAATGAATGCTAAGTAGCTGCCTTTCTTTCTGGCATCTTGTAGGTGGTGATTGAAGGACAAGGGGTAAATAGGATTAATTAGGTGAAGTGCTAGCAATCTGTCACTAATGCTGCATATGACTTCGCAACCCCAATATCTTGCTAAAAAGTGACCTAGGAGATACTAAATTTTCGAGGTTCTGTCCACCCTGAAAGGGATTGGTGGACGTGAATGTATATGTATGTACTTATGTTAGTATAGTCACATCTTTTTTTTATTTTTGAAGTAGACAAATACCTCAGAACAGTCTTTTTTAAGATTTTTTTTTCTATGTTGATTGGAGGTGGTGAAGAAAATGTTTGGTCAAGATCGGGAAGAATAGAGATCCCTAAATTTTACTTACTTTTGTATAAGAAGACGAGTGTGATATGTATTATATAAATAAATGAAAAAGGCTTGTGCGGACTAAAGAACTCAGCGGATATGAAGACGATTACTCAAGCCTTTGAATGCTCCCAAAGAGTTAGAAGTCGTGATGAATATTTGTGTATTTTTCTTATTATTAGTACACAGTGAAAGAAGATTCCGTTTGTTATTAATATCTTAAATTTTGAAGTAGTATTTAATAACACACAGTTTTTTTCACTTTTCGTGTTTAAGGTAACTAAGGGGGTAGAACTCGAAATTCAACTCACCCTGCTGGAGGACACGAGGTTTATGTGAATTTCGATCAAGTGACCCGATAATTCTCAACGTTCGCCTTATTTAGGTCGCGTTGATAATAACATGAATTTAACGCAATTATTTATCGTTTAACCCCATTAAACCGTTCGTGATTTTCAAACAGAGTGTGTTGAGTATAGCGTGTAATTATATTATTGACAATATGAATACAATTTGGAATATATGGACATCATGTCCAAACAAAATAAGTAGATAATGGCCATTCAATCACTTTCTTTTACATACGAGAAAGATACTTGTTTTAAATCAGGACAAATTTCTATTTGATTTAATAATAATAAACAGTAACATACCTTGCTGAGTTGGAACCATTTTGCTGCGACAATAACATGCACAAGTTTTATCTCCTAGTTTGTAAGTTTTAATGGTAAACGTTTTGTATTGTGTATGTCTTTGTGACTGTAAATAAACGCTTTTATTGTGTGTGATAGCAAGCGCAACGCTGGTCTTATGTCGGAACCATTAGAGAGCAACGTTTATGTTTCGAAGAATAGTGAAATAGTGTACAACTTAAATATTCAATATAAATATATCAATACATATGAAATTTGATTTGTTTCAGCAGATATCTACTATAATATATACTAGTATGCTATACCATAATTAAATATACTTACGTACTCATATACCGAACTAGATATAAATTTCAATAATTTACTAACAACTGTCATGCTTCTTCAAATTTTCTAGCCGGTATTAAGGAACTGGTGGTCACTGAAACCTATAAGACGATGTGATATTAACCAAGTGCATAAGTACGATAAAGGGAAATTCTAGTGCATAATATAATCCTAGTAACCTTTTTATCATAACTATAAAGCTTAAAACTCATTTAAACCTTAAAACAACATGAGTAAGATAGGGAGAATTCTAGTACACAATAAACACCTTCCTTCCTTTTTACCTTCCTTTAATAGTTACCCTCAATAAAACTAAAGCACCAAAAACTCATTTTAAGCCATTGTCTAGAACCGTAAAACATTAACAAGAATACATACATACACGCCTGATTCCCTGTATGCATAGATCACGGATCCATATTTGTCCCGATCCTGATAAACTACTTTCGCTACATTGACACTCATAAACCTCCTTATACACACTCGGCGGTCATAGGTACTTACGTTACTCTTTTTAAAAATTAACATAAATGTTACGTATTATGTAAGCTTACTCAAGCTTTGGCACAGGTTGTGTCAAAATTACTTGAGGATTTTCGGGATACGTAATTCCGAAGGATAATGTCCAAAGCTGTGTAATATCCATCCTGGTGGGCCATTATGTGTTCTGTTGGATATGCCTTTTTCCCTGACAGCGAAGAAATTTAGACAAAGCCTTTGTGATCGTGACGGACAAAAACTACGCGGTTTTTTGTGCTATGGGAACAATTTGTCAGTGATTTTTTCAATTCAGGGTTAGGGAAAACGCCATTGTAATTTTTGCGTGTCTATTTGGGTATATGGCATAAGGCAGAAAGGGACATTATAACCTACAAAATATGTACATACATATAGAGAAAGAAAGAAAGGAAGAAAACACTTCATTCGCTGG
This sequence comes from Leucoptera coffeella, assembly GCA_030578115.1. NCBI lineage: Eukaryota > Metazoa > Arthropoda > Insecta > Lepidoptera > Lyonetiidae > Leucoptera > Leucoptera coffeella. Next base: position 138,006 of record JAMBLF010000676.1, on the reverse strand, counting down.
ATATAAGCACAAACATTACACATCACGCCCGTCCATCTTTGATGTAGATTAGAAAGATATCTATTTAACCCAATATCATTAATCATTGACTATTATAACGTCAACAATACCAAAGAAAAGTACAAGACCACAATAAACGGCATTTATATTTAAATATACCATGAAAAGAATTCTAGCGGAACAAACAATCATTTGTACGCTGGTTTTATGAATGTTAATGGTGACAGATTAATCCAAGGTGGATTAACGAGGGATCGTCAGCTTTGAATATTAATTTTAATTAGTATTCATTGTGGAAAACAGAACCATTTGGCCCGACTTAGTTCTGTGTGAATATAATTAGTTTCTTGTATTAATACTTTTGAATACTACTAGTAATGGTCCTTCGGTTGAAAAAAATGTAACGTATTATATACTTTTTTTTCAATCTGTCTTATAGGCTACTGATGCACTAAAAGTTTTGTGAAGTGGATTGGTTAAGTTGTCACTGTTGCAACACTTCATAGTATAATACATATATGTGTTATCTTTACGACCTCTACAGCACAATGAACAGACTTTGTGAGAAAGTATGTAAATATACATATAAATCTTTTTATCTCGTCCATTTACTACTTTACCTGTCATCCACACACATACCTTAACGATTCGCTAACACAGCACTTGTACCACTATTTCCAAAATCCGCCGAAACGCGATCCCACTTCAGAACCGTAACAAAAGCACCAATCTCTACACAATGAAGACAAAAATGTCGAACATGAAAATTGGCCCCAACAAAGGACCACTCAAAGCTACCTGGATCTCTCCGGGATTTATGTATCGTCCGCTATTGACTCCTGCGGAGTGACGTCGCAAATTGGACAAAGCCTCCATGTAGGGAAAATGTCAGAGGTATTTACCTTTAGTAGGTATGTTAGAAATCATTTATATATTTACCTTTAGTATGTGTGTATGAAATAATTTGTGTATGTCTTTTTAGCGTATACTCGAAAAGTACATACTTATAACCGTATTAAGGTACTAACGCTTCATGACTTTGTGTATACATGTTATTGTGGCGTGATAGTCAGACGCTTGAGTGGATCTATGAAATTTCAAGGCATATTAGGTATGAGTCACTCAAACGTATGTCTATGTTCATACATACAGACATACTTGTCTAATACTTTACCAGGTTATCAGGTAAGTGCATAGTATTGACTCGTACTTTTCTTATTAACTTGTGCTTCTTTGACATTCACAGCACAATCGGTTCACACCTACCTCCACTTATGTTATTCATATTACCCTTAACTAGTATGTCGGCATATTGTCGCTTAGAGAATTTAGTAACCTTTTAACAGTTGTGTGTTATACGCCTTTCTATGATGACCTCTACGCAACCACCCTTTTAAGTACACTAATAAATAAAGCATTATTTATTGTGACAGTATCGGAATTTAATGCCAGAATAAAGTCTGAATTGTGTAAGCTTCAGCGTGTCTTTACATAAATAATGACTTTCCTTCGAAACTTCTGAAACAACAATTAGCTTATCATGCTGCTCGGTTGTTTTGAACAAATTACCCGATTCAATGAAGTGAAAGAAATTGTTTTGCTAGAGACAGAATTTAAAATATAGTATAGCTTAGAATGAATCTAGCTTTTTTGACTTAGTTATTATGATTTTTAAAATTACTTGCAAGTCTTAAGAACTTATTTTTCCCTCCATCACATTAAATAGGTATGTAGGGTATTACATTATAATGTTTTAAGTGACTGTAAAAATATAAACCTTGCGCTTACATGTCAAAACATATAATAATATAATCGTTTATTCACCGCCTCAAAAACATAGTACGTATTTAAGGTATAATCTTTCAAGTGACTTTAGTATTGTATACTTGAGCTTATACGTTTAAACACATAATAATAAAAAGAATTTAATGACAGTCATAAAAACATACACAAACCAAAACGTTTACAATTAAAACTTAAACAAACTCGGGGATATAGCTAAGCATACATATGCATATCGTTATTTCAGTTACACCGAACAGTTCCTAACTATTGGCATTAGGAAATTGTATGCAAGCTAACATCCAGGGATACACAATGTCACTTCACACTCAATACCAGAGCGTTAGATAGTGGTTTTGCAAACCGACAAAATAGTTTGAGAGTTGCCTGCCGAGCTGCGTCAAAAGTTCGGTTTACATTGCAATAGTACCGGAATCTCAAAGTCGGGAGCACGCTAGGAAATGTGTAGTTTGGAAATCAGAATGTATCGTTACTGCATTTGACTAAAGTTGTAGTGGAGTATCGATGATTGAGTGTATGTTTCGATACTCATAATATGTACGGAAACATACTTGTTTTATTTACGGTAGAGCTGAATATTACAAAGTACAGTTTAATATAGCTAAAAAAATGCTCTCAAGCTAACAAAGCACTATTCATTGTAATTATTATAGGTATAGTTGAATGTGCTACAACTCAAAACAATTTCACTACGTAATTAACCCATTGAAAATATTAAGCTAAGACTATGAAAAATCACTGACTTTACAAACCGATAGCTTTTTAAATTGCAGATAGGAGTTGAATAGTATGAAGAATAGATGAACATACAAGAGCTTTATGTATAACGGAAGCAAGAAAGGTATGAAGTAAATTGACAAATAGATTTCTTCATAAAAATACATTAACGAAATGCATCGAATGCTAAGGTGAGAGAAGACATCTTGAGGAAACAAACCTGTTCCCCGAACAGGTAATAGTTAGTGCTTGTAAATGGCGACATGGCTTGCCACCTGTCACATTGAGTACTGACTATCTGGTCAACACGTGGGTTCGAGGTAGCCATAGAATTACTACCTTCCAAATCGTGGAGATGTACACCTGAACTCTGACTCTGACTACCCCGCATGGATTAATGGCTGTGAACGCGTTTGTCTTTTGTCTTTGATTACTTAATTTATTCCTAAAAGGAAAAAAAGACAGTTCTACATATATTGTATTCGTCTTTTATCTTTACACTTCATTGAAAACGTGAAGTAGGTTTGAGTGACGTTACTCACTGACATGCCCTTTATTTATTAAGAAGAACTGTCAAATCATATTTGTATGAGACAGGTTTCGTTATTTTCTGTTTGCATAAAATGTTCATTTGTTCCAAAGAAAGTGAAAGAGCAACTCTTTTAGGGTAAACAAAGTCGTTAGTGATCACTACTGTTATTTCAAATAAGCATTATTATCACTAGAACCAATCATCTTTTACTCTTGCTATTTATGTAGCTATCTAAAAGGATATTAAAAGGATAATAAAAATAAGGCTCATTCAAAGGATATTAAAAGATATTCTAAAAGGATATTATTAGCAGGCATTTCCTCGTAGTCTTGTTTTATAATTTTAACTTTTTTCATCAATATTTGTTCGTGTTTGTCTTACCTTTATAAAATATCTGCTTAAGAACTTTAATTAATGTATAGTTGTAATGTACACCTTACATATAAGTACTATCGACATATAATTTACAAGTACATAGATATTTGGCATAGGAACTCATCCATAAACAGTAAGACAACAAAATATACATACATACATGTGTGTCACGCATGATTCCCTATAGAGGGGTAGGTAGATATCACGGATCCCCATTTATCCCGATCTTGACAGACCACTTTCACTTCATTGCCATTCATACATCTTCTCATACACTATCGGCGGTTATAGGTACTCCTAACGTCACCTTTTTTCAGTATAGCGTCAATCTGACTGTTATATCTCTTATTAGGCCGGCCCCTACGTAACAGCCCTTCCACTTCACTCATATATATATATTCCTTTTGTCAATCTGCTATCATTCATCCGCATAACATGTCCAAACCATCAAAGCATGCTCTTTTCAATCTTAGTCACTACATCTTCTTTCAAACCGCAACCTTCCCTTATCACACTATTATTTATTTTACACCTTACATATAAGTAGTATCGACATATAATTTACAAGTACATAGATTTGGCATAGGAAGTCATCCATAAACAGTAAGGCAACAAAATATACATACATACATGTGTATCACGCATGATTCCCTGTAGAGGTGCAGTTCATTGACATTCATACATCTTCTCATACATTCTCGGCGGTTATAGGTACTCCTAACGTCACCTTTTTTCAATATAGCGTCTATCTGACTGTTTAGCAACAAACAATCTAAGTCTATTCCGTAGAATAAGTCCCGTTTTACGATTCACAACACACGGCTCTCGCAGTTTGCAATTCGGATGCATTCACCCATTGCGTTTGCGCCAAAGGAGTGAAAAATATTCAGGTGATTGGGCCGCTCCTTGTGAATAAAATAATGCTTACTGCACTTTGTTCGATCGACGACCTGTGTTAGTTTGGGCTTGGATTGCTTGTGAACTTTTTGTTGAACAGTCAAATAAAGAATTCGAAACTTTTTCAGGTAAACTTCGAATAAAGTTTAAAACTTTTTTTAGGTAGTTAACCTTTTTTGAACTTAATGACACACACAGGTTTGGTATCTGAGTAAAATGTAGCTTATTATACTTATGTACAGTAAGTTGTAAGTATGTAGCAGATAAAAGACTATACTGTGAATGAGATGAGATGTATTAGGCGATAAGTTAGCAACTAATATACGAGTAACAGAAACGACGCAGTGATGTATGAATTTTTCTACCTCGTACGAAGTTGAAAATATTTCACTTTACTTCTGTAAGTAAACATTTACCTCAATTTACTATACGTACATTAGAAGCCATCACTCCTTCCCATCTAAATAAACGCACTTGAGTGGGTTTCGCATTTTACCTTTTCCTCAACCTGTTATTTGAAGCAATGCATATAAAATACTGACCTAAGTTCAGTGATAAATGCTTCAAGGAAACTTTTGCCCTTTCCCTAAACTGTTGATGAGGGCGAGGTAAGGTTAAACAGAAACATTCACTGTTGAATGTGTAAAATGTTTGTTTATTTCACGATCTTAGTTAGGCTTGGCTTGTATGAATTCATCCTGTTGTATATACTTCGAATCCTTTCTCACATTTACTGACAAACTGAAATAAACAGGAGGCATTTAGTTAATACTTCTTACTTAAACATTTTTTCAGGTTTGCGGATCATATCTGTAAATACAAAAGATTTCCGAGCATTACCCTCTTACCTTAACTTAGCTCACGTGTCCGAGATTCGTTATCATTTTCACATTCGCTTTTAGTTTACTTGAAGAATTGTCAGATAATAAGCCCTCAACGTACCAGAAAATTTTTCATGTCACTTACATGATTATTGGAACATGGCAGAAACAACGGGTAACAAATGTAAAAATAAGTCCCGTTTTCTTAAAATTGAAAATGTAAAAATTGCGAGTCTCTCAAAAATATTGCCTATTCCTCAAAATATAGATAGGTTTCCACACAATGTTTTCCCTCAAATAGATTGTATATTCAACATGATTATGTTAAAAGGGCCGTCCCAAACGTAGAAGGGTCAATAATTATTTCTCATTCGGCAGAAAACGTAGCTACATTAGCATCATCCGTTCATTAGAATGCAAATGTAGTAGCAGTATTGCCCCCAAGAGCCATTGTTTAATTACACTTAACTGAATTCGAGCGCGAATTAAAATTAGACCCTCATCAGCATTAAAACCACATGAGTACGTCTTTGTTTGCCCAGCTTAGTGTAAGAGCGGGTTGAGACGTGCGATGCCCTTTTTATACGGGGATCGTTAATGTGTGTGCTAAGGAATTAGGTAATGGATTATTGATAAGAAAATGAGAATGACAAAGAAAATAATTCTAAATAGCAGAATGTTTTGTAGTTAAGAATATAAGACTAAAATGGTAAAAGCTCCAATTAACAGAACGTTTTATACTATTATTAATAACCTACGTGATCCCCAAACATAGTAGTAGTCAGTGCTTGTTAATGGCGACACGACTTACCACCTGTCACATTAAGTGCTGATTCTCTGGTCAACACGTTGTTTCGAGGTTGCAATAGGATTACTACCTTTACAATCGTGGAGATGGATACCTGAACCCCTGACTACTCCGCCAGGGTTAAGGAATGTGAACGCGTTTGTTTTTTCTGTGCTATTAATAACCAGTTATTACGTTTCAAATTTTGAAAAAACTTAATTGTGATATCTTTTCTGAACATTTTTTATGATTCTATTTTCATGTTTAAAAGTTCTTCGACAATGTATGTACAATTCAACGGTTTGTTTTGACGTAACTTCCACTTATTTATTTATATCTCATATTTCTAAAATTAATTTTTCTTTTAAATCTTTGTGTAGACTGATTTTAATAAAATTTTATCCATTTGTAAATGCCAGAGCATGGATTCAAACCTCCGACCTCCAATAAGAAGTCAAAGGTCAAGCCCACTTGGCTACAGCCGCGTGATAAGAATTGAATTATTCATTTCCATATATCCCGTGCTAGTCTTGGGACGTAAAAAGAATGCTTACTATCTGCCGTTCTTTCCAGCATTTAGCAAGAGCCGACTTACGGACTAGGCGTAAATGAAATCTATTGGACGATGGGCTAGCAATTTGTCACCATTGTTCCATTATGACATCAGAACCCCAACCAATATTCATGCTAAAAATTGCCATAGTATTATCATGTCTCCGAAGTTCTGTCCACCCCAAAAGGGATTAAAGGAAGTATCTTCAACGTACAAGTTAGTTCTACAGAAGCAGTTAATAGTAGGCCCCGTATTAGTAACATCGTAGGCAGCAATTTTATTACATTTGCGGTTTATCACTCACTCCAAGTGGCTTTAGTGGTTGCGTTCAGTTCATTGTGGACCTAGTTGGGTTTTGTTTCACATCAATGTGGAGTGGTTTATTGCAGTGAAGTGGTTTATTGGCTGTTTTTAATTAATGTACTTATAATTATTGATAGCACGGCTTGACGGTAATAGAGAGGATTGATATCACTTAGCTTGTAAATGGCGACATGGGTTATCACCTGTCACATTGAGTACTAACTCTCTGGTCAACACGTGGGTTCAAGGCCATAGAATTACCCGAACCCTGGCACCGCAAGGGTTAATGGTCGTGAACGCGCTTTATGTCCCCAGCGGGATAGGCAGATATTATTGAACACTGATCCTGACAAACCCCATTAATCTTCTCATACATGCTCTTTGGTACTTGTTGAAATTATTTGCAAGAGATAGTAAAGTAGTCAAGTAGTCATAATGACACAAAACATAAAAAAGTTACCTGTCACGATATTTTTTTACTAAGTATCTGGTACAAAGTTGGGTAAAAGTAACCGTATTATACTTATTTCGTATACCTACTTATGTAACTTTTTGTATTTGGAAATTCTCATTTTAAGAATAATTCAGGAAAATACCCAGTTTCTTATAAAACTTTCACCCTCTTAAATAACTTTGTCTTTTCCTTCTGAAATCCGAAATGCAATTACGTAATCTCCATAGGGAAATTACAGACTCTGGACCAGTGTATTGTAAACGTCAGAATAATTTAAATAAGATATGAATTAACGTTTTCCTTAAAAAAATTTAATAGTTCTTTATATACGTGTTTATTTTAACTTAATTAGATTAATCAACATCGTAACTCTCAAACTAAATATAAATGGTTTTCGATTCTCTTGCTGTTGCTTAAGATTTTTTTTATGATAACTTGAAAATATTCTACACTCCTTATACGCCTTATTACGGCAAACCTCAAGATATAACTTCAGGAAAAGAAATAAAATAAATTAATTAAAGTAAAGGTCTTTGGTCTTGGCGATGGACATATGGGATTTTTAAGGTTCTTTCGATTATAAAAGAGGTAAATTTGATACTTGTAATATTATATTTACTGTGTTTCAGTGCTTGGTATGTGAATCTGATTTTATAAAGAAACATATATTAACACTAAGTTCGTACAGTATTAATGTTTATTATATATGTAAACTAATCCATCTGTTATCCTTCATCAATAACGTTACTTTACAGCGTACGAAATAAGCATAATATTAGTTCAAACACAAATAATACCCGAGAGCCTACGTGTATTAGGTAGCCATGAAAAGGCTTTGATTTGGCGTGTTGAAAGCCTGTGATTTTACATCGACCTGAATACATATTAATTTGTATAACGACTCTCTGAGGCAGTCAGAGATAAAGTGTTGAACTGAACTGAATAATGAGTCAAAATGAAAGAAATTATACAAATCAAAAAGTTTACAAGTCCATTACACAAAGTTACCTTATACATTGCTATACATTATACATTACCGGGGGGGTCAGTACTTTGGACACACGATAATAATATCACCTAGGTCTCTTTTTAGTTAGTCACCTCCGATGATATGCTTGGGAGAACGGCAGCTACTTAGCAGTTTTTTAACGTTCCAGACTATAACAGGATAAAATCCAGACTACAATGAGATTTGTCCCTGATAAGCCAGCACGCATGTTACTTCTTAAAGACGTCAGGCCTCTAACAAAAGCGATTATCATTTTAATTCGCTCTAACTTTTTGCCAGCCAGCAAAGTTATATTACTTTTGAGCCGTTATGTGAATGTAATCACGATTTAGTTGTTAATATAGAAAGTTACGAAATTCTTTTTGCGTTAACGTTTCCTTGGCCGCAGCTTTTTATGTAAAATACGTGAATAATATTAAATCAAGGTAGCTTAACGGTTGAAGTAAAAGTTTGGGAATAAATGACCCTGAATACGATTCCTATCATATCCAATAATTAAAAAAATATGTTTGTACATTGTTGCAATGTGTTCCAAAATACATAAATAATAGGGTTATAATAAATACAAACAAACACATCACGCTTGATTCCCTAAAAACGGGTAGGTATAGATCACGGATCCCGATTTATTCCGATCCTGAACAACCTCTTTCGCTTCATTTACACTCATACATCTCTAACACACTTGGCGATTATGGTACTTCTAACGTCATCCATTTTCAATATGGCGTCTATCTTATATGGTTACAATTAATAATAATAATAAGATTTGGACATTATTACACCAATTGAACTAGCCCCTTAGTAAGTTCATTTAAGACTTGTGTTAAGGGTACTAGTCAACGTATATTTAAGAAATATATTCATGTAATACATAGATAAATACATATATAGCATATATGATCAACGACCAGACTGGAAAGCAGTAGAAAAGCGTAGTTCTTAACTCTGCCTCCACCGGGAATCGAACCCAGGACCTCACGATTAGCGTTCCGGCAGCTAACCGATCGCGCCACGGAGGTCGTCAATTAATACCGTGAGCAATACATACTACATATTTACGTCATTCTAGACATTACGCAAACTACCCATAGCCGAACAGTTTCAGTTATATATAATATAGTTTAATGATGTCCAGTAAATAGCCCATGTCCGAATAGACACCTTCATTCCTTATTCACCTTCTACGAAGCACCTGTCTATCATTGTAATCACCCCAGCAAACACAGGACAATATATAAATTAAAACCAATCCAATTAAGAATTGAAACAGTGCTCTATCTGTAGAAGATCAAAAGCTAGCAAGTGGTCGAGATTTGCCAATTAAGGAAATTCAGGCGACTCAAAGAAAACCGAACGCTCGTTCCATTGTAGGAGTCGCAAACAAATTACAAGCACTCTCACAGCGGCTTATTGGTCACTCGTTTCATTCGATATTGAGATAGATGTCCTAGAACTGAAATGGGAATACGTTTGGGTATTGATAAATCAATTATTATTTCAAGTAATATTATAATAAATATAACTGATTAGAATCTGAACTGTGTAATTAAATAACTCGAACGAAATGTCAATCAGTTAGCAAAATAAATCACTTAATACATATTTCATACTGTATACATATTTTATGTGTTTGGATATTGGAAATTAACAATTTTTTTAATTATTATTAGGATAAACTTATATTTTAAATAGATTAATAATTTGTATATATTTTGTTGAAAGGTTTTAATTTCTTGAGATCCTATCTTTTTTTAAGAATAAACACTAACATCAAACAGTTATGTGCATGATGAACATTATCAAGTAATGAGTGTTCAATAAACCACTTACTACCAAATTGAAAACTGACCAAAGCTTATACGAGAGTTACATAAGCATGAATTAGAGAATAAATAAATAAACTATAAAATGCTGTACGCGATTTCACATTTTTATTGCAAGGCCATAATTAGATTTCTCTCCAACTAGTTCGAATTAGATCTTCGTTTGAGCACACTCGCGGCCTCTGTCGATTTCTATTGAATTAGCTCCGTGCTCGCGATGAAATATTTCATAAATCTAACGCCAGACTTACATAGAAATAGTAAGTTTCTAAATAAAAACTGTTATACGATACGTGACCTACACAAAGAATTGTTAATGGAAAAAATGTGATAGTTATAGATCTATAATCCCTTGCCTAAAATATAATAAATAAATCAGATTAACTTATGCTTTTTTTGAGTTTAACTTAACCTTGAAATAATAATTTCTCCTTAAAAGCTGCGTGTCGTGCCGAGTTAATTATTCAATTATTGATTCCATTGCGAAAATCAGTTTAATGAATTTCTATGCACATGCGAAATGCATCGAATACTACTGTGACGGAAAACATCGTGAAGAAACCTACCTGTTACCCTGACAGGTAATAGTTAGTGCTTGTAAATGGCGACATGGCTTACCACCTGTCACACTGAGTAAGGGTCATAATATTACTACCTCCTCGATCGCAGAGATGGAAACCTCTGACTACCCCGCAAGGGTAAATGGACGTGAACGCATTTGTTTGATTTTATATTCCATTGACGCTTAATCTCTTAGCCATCATCTGTAATACGCTGGTAGGAAAGGCAGCTACTTACACCCTTATCTAATTCTCTATCTTTGGTAATTCTTGAAATAGCACCATATTGCTACGAGTTACCATTTCATATTATGTCACCCACTTTGCTGTTTACTCGGCACAACAGGTGAAGAAGGGTCAGTACCAACCGATTAGGTCCATTACTCACAAAGGTGTACAATTATAGGCTCTACCTACCCTTATACCGAAGACAGTCGTGTGATTGATCACGCCCAACCATCGCTTTGTTTTTGTTGGGCACACAGTATTTTCTCTAGAACAAACAAGATTGATAGCGTCTTTATTGCCTTTCTGAATATTTCGTAGCCTCTCTACTACGAGATATTGTTCTCGCTGTTTGCTCTAGTTATTTTTCGTGCTCTGTGACTTGAATATTATATAGCTAGTAACATAAAACATAACATACGCTTCATGACTTGTGTATACACACTCCCTTTTTTATTGTGGGAGTTAGAGGTTTGAGTGCCCATATCCGAAATTTCGAAGGCATGTTAGGTATGGATCACTCGAAAAACGTGTTTCACTAGATGTGAACCAAACGTGATAGGTAGTAAATCTTATCGCCGTATATAGGAACTGGCTATTGCCTATCCCAGGGGATAGGCAGATTTCCTCACGATGTTTTTCCTTACCGTTGGCGACTGAAAATTATGTACGTAAATGAAAACCCCATATTTAAATTTAATTCATTAGTACATGCCAGAGCCGGGATTCGAACCTAGGAACTTTCTCATAAGAAGTCAGAGGTCTTACCCACTAGGCTACAATCGCTATATCATCTAAGTTTTAGCATGTTCTTTTAAGGTATTATAGAGTGAGATAAGTCAAATATGAAGTTCACGGATTCCAATTATTTCCGATTCTGACATTTACGAAATAAAAGTGTTTAATTAAGAAATAGTTCTACTATAATCAGACGTCAGTCCTTACCAGACGAATTATTCAGATTAATTTAACATTCATGATATCAATAAAAAGGCTAGTGTAATAAAAGTGGCCATTGAACATAGCAGTTATAAAACAGTTATAACAAATGGCTCTTTTTAATTTGAATCTACGAAACTTATCCAATTTGGTAACTGCTGCCAGTACAAATATTTATGCACGAAGCGGGCGGAGCCTGTTTGTGAATTTTTGTTGACTGTTGCTTTCGGTATGCCTATAAATTAAAATTTTATTTTAAAATTTTCATTCAGTTGTTTATACAACACGGTTATGATGTTAAATTTCTCAAGGTTAGTGATAGCAATTTTATGTAAACGGCGGCGATGGAAATATCATTTCTTACACATTACATACGTAACATGTTGTACAGTGAAGACTTTTAGTGTCAATCTTTCGCACCCTAACTAACTATTACTGAATAAAATTATAACGTGATATTAGTCTCGATATTATAATAACGTTCCCTTTCCTCACAGTCTAATTTTTTGGTCACAATACTTACATGTATTAAAGATTTAAAAAACTGTGTTAAATATATAATATAAAAACTGTGTTAACCTATGCTATCGAGGACATATACTTATAATGAAATTTTATCGAAGCGACAATAAAGCAAAAGAGATTATATTTGTCAGGATCAAGGCAAACGGGGAACATCGATCTCTGCCTATCCTTTTGTAAGGAAACGGACTTGATGTTTATGTATCTAATCGACAACTGGGTAATCGAATAAAAAACGATATTCTCAAACCATAAAATAGTGTTGCATTTCACTAAATTCGATCAACAACATACATGGAGAGTTAGTTCGACGATTTGAACGCAGATATGCGAAGTTTGATTTCCGACAGAATGAGCTGGATTTCAGCTAGGCAGTTTCTGTCTATCAGTTTCTACGTAGATCTGCATTTTGAATTGGTACAACATTCAAAGTTATAGTAACCGATAAATGTTTTAGATAAAAAACGCCCTCCATTTTTATTATATTTTATACACACATATTTCAATAAAACATATTTTATGAATATTTTTCTTTTGTCTGAATAAGGAAATATCTTATAGCTATAAGCCAAAATGGACTGCCACGTAAATAATATTCACATAGTATCATTTTTATCCTAACCACATTACAAAAAAAAAAAAAAATTTCTATTTGATTAACTTTTTGGACAGTCGTCTATGGTGCGTCAACAAAGTCAGCAGCTCAGTGAAAGTTGAAAATACAAATAATTATTTTCGGCCGAATATTTAGTCAATTGTGATGCCAAACTGGCTAAATATGTTCGCTTTGGGATAAGATTTGGATCCTCAACTGGAACGAACCGAAGAACAAGGAAGAGAGCAAGGAATTGGAGCATCGATTTCGTTTTTCTTCGGTTGTAGCGTCTGGTGGCGTTGGCGTTACCATGGCGATGGAATACCAAGAAGTTCAAACGCCGTGGCATCACTGTTTGTACTTCAGCCGACATAACCTTAGTGGTGAATGGCATAATAAAGAATAAAAAATAAAAAAAAACTTTTTGGAGAGTTTTATATTCAAGTGAAGTGATGTTTCAATCTAAATACTATTAAAACAGGACCTACAACACCCAATTGATTGCCTTAAATACATCTATTTTATCCATAAATAAAATCCTCTGTAAAGACTCTCTCACACAACACGTAGAACAATCTTCCAAAGGCGAATGGAGAGGCCTCAAAGATAACGTAAGTGATGTTATGTCGAACTTTATTGGCCATTTTAAAAGATTAATGCCTTCAACCTCGTTTGGCTCAAGCCATTAAGTGCATGGCGTAAGAATATTGGGAAGTGCCTTAGTGGTGACCTTATAGAAATTTCATGCCATGTTTTAGTTACTGAAAGATTTTTGATATAATACTAATATAAACACGACCGCTTATTTTGTTGTTATTGTTAGAACATTATTTAGTATTGGCCCGTTCCAAACTAACGTAACTAAAACAGATAACAGATTATACTTGACAAGTGATAACCCGATGGCCGGTGACAGAATGCAATGAAGAAATCTGCATATTCTTATTCTTAAGAGAAAGCATAAATTACCGCCTGAATACAACTCGACTAATCACTTATAGGCATACACGTACATTCACGTCATATCATTCCTTTCGGGGTGGATAGTACCTCCGATATGTAATATCTCCTAGGTTATTAATCAGTATGAATTTTGGGGTTCCGATGCCATAGTGGAATATTTGTGACTGATTGCTTGCCCATCGACCAATAAATTATATTTACCTTAGTTGCTCCTACGACATACCGAAAGGAACGGCAGCTATTTCGCATTCTTTTTACGTCCCAACTAGCGCGGGACTAACGACGTAGTTGATAATGCTTTTATGTTTGTAAAGCATACAAATATTGACTAAGTGTTCAATCCATGCGTTGCATTAACCAAATCGTAGCTTAGAAACTTAGCTTAAAGTCTTATGCCAATTACTACAGATCTAAATCATAAGGTCCCGTCACCCATTGTAGTCTTAAGTGCATAATACAACAGGAAGCTATGAGGTATTAACTCCAAAGTATGATTTACGGGCGCCATGAAAGTATCGCAGCAGAGTTGGCACCGCGGCCGACCTACTTTGGATAAATTGCAGCTATTATGTAAATTTACTCACTTTGTTGCCTACCAAACACTTGGAGCTCTCAAGTGGCTCAAAGGGACCTAGAATAACCTAGGTTTAGGTCTAATCCCCAAATTCATTGTCCAGTGCTAGATATTGTAAAAAAAATGGGTTAACATACATACATACATATATTTACGCCTCTACGTCCCCAACGGGATTAGAAAAGACTATCGATTGCCACTTGTGACGTTTCTGAAAAATCTCTCTTGCTTCACTTGCACCCATTAAGTTTCTCATACATACAAATTGAATGGGTGTATGAGTATTTTTTCCTATATCATAGTTGTAAATGAACTTGAGCACAGAACTGCAGAGATCTAAGAATCTCCGAGTATGTCATATAATACCTCCTTGATTATCTTTAGCTTAATATTGATGATATGTCCCTTGCCTACCTAAAATACCGAATATTCAATTCCATCTATACTTAGTCCTTAAGTCACGGTCTTAACCATGCTAGAAGAATCTTATTTAGCATTTTAATTACGTCCTAATCTATCAGTTTCTTAATTAGCAAAGACTATTAAAATCAAGAGAGATTTGTAAGGATCTTTCAAGTTGTCTATCTACCTCGAGAAAATTATTTTAATTTGTATTATAATCATTATGTACTTGTTCATCCCATATTGTCCAATAAATTAATTTCGCTACTTATCTAATAAATACCCTTGAGTGCCTATTTTATACGCATTTTCATTGCTACTTTAGGAACCATTTTATTGCCGCCTTTCAAAGTCAATCCTCGATCCATTTTACTTGGTCGCCCAACTTTTTCGATTGCAATCTAAGGGAAATACATTTGCATCCAACAACTCGGAATGGCTCCGCAGTCAGCAACTAGTTAAATTAACTTAGACCTCGATTCTCATTCGTCGTGAATAGTTAATGAGTTTACCTCTATTTTTCCTTTTTTCTAGATTTTCTTCAATGGCTAGGAAAGGAAAAGTTTTATTAGATTATGTTGTTCTGTGTAGGTAATATTTAATCAAACAGAACCACAAAATAACATTTATGAACATTTAATTCATAGTACCTGTGATAACTTTTAAAACAGATAATATTATGTAATTTAATGTACTTAACCTACTTTTAACAGTAACTTATAATAAAAAACTCTTTCTTTGTTTATGCCGTTACCAATTTAACTTTAAGTGGCATCTACAGAGTGAAGTAAACTTTATTTGTTATTGGGTTCCCATTTATTTTAAATCATTAATCCAATACCCTAGAATTCAGTTTACACCTTTACCCTAACCAACAAGTATGTTATGTAAGCAAAACCTACAAGTTAACATAAACATAGATCCAAAACGCCAGACTTGATACACGCGGGCAAACGTCAATAAATTTGTGTATGCGGCGAACTCACGTCAATTTTATCATGTTATGTAAACTCGATGTTGTAACGTGAAGTGGCAGTATGGCGGAACGGGCGGAATATTTACTGTAAATATGGTGTTTACAGTTACAGTGTATACAGTTCCATACAATGTGCGACTTGAGAAGTAACTGAATAAATAAAATGGGTTGTCATGGTGATTATTGTCATATGCAGTGACCTTGGGTGAGATATTATTTTTGATTATGAGATTGTTTTGAACCCGTATTACGTTTTATTGTATCTTACGTTAAAAATTTCATTATTATTACGCATAAGAGTTCAGCTTTAGTACAAAATATAGTCCTACAGTATTATAGATAATATCACTTCTCTTTCTTGTTACACAATAACATATAAATCATTTCTCCCTGATCCTGAAAAACTTCTTATACCATCACCCTATCTACCTATACTAACATTAAATCCCTGATCCTGTAAACGCACCTCAGAACACAAACACACACGTTTGCATACACACTTAATCAGCGGAACATACCATGTGCTTAAACAGCTATATCCAGCATACGCCTAGACCTATCCAAACAAACGCTTGATGCTGATATTGCGAATATAAAACGATCGTGCTCATCGCCTGGAACTAAAACTATGGGTAGTTTTGAGGGTGATGTGCTTGGCAAGTGCTTTAGAATACTCGATTCTACTCTACATACGTACAAACAGCGCTAAAAGTGTAACCCCAGCAACTTTTTATCAGGTTTAAGTTTATAACAACAAAAGACAATATTTTACATTTTAAAACTGGTCCCACTGTGCATTGTCATAGTTACTATACGTTCGTGTGCATCGAAATGAAATATTGTAAAAATTGTCTTTTGTTCTTATAAACGTAAACTTTATAAAAAGTCACTGGGACTGCACTTTTAGCGTTTATTGATAGCTTCATATTGATTCATTTTACAAGAAAACCGGACTTGTTACGTATTTTATAAACAAAGTATTAAATTTGTAACTTGAGGTTTTAGGACTGTGGCCTCGATGATAGCTCAACTGATTCATATGTGATATTACTATTTTTAATGAACGCATTTTATTGTTATCTTTTTTAAGTGCATATACAGACATCACGATTAACAAAGAGACAGAGTAAGGGTCATCTTTTTATTTTATAAAGAGTCCCATTTTTTCATCAAGTTTATCTAAACATAGCCTAAATAGAAAATAAACGAAGTAACTGGTGATACTTGTATGACGGACTGACCCACCTGCGATATATCAGGACTGAAATACGACATATTAAAATTAAATAGCTAACATATACTATTTATGTCCCAGAGCAGGTCGGAAAATAGATAAAAATACATCAAGCCCATCTCCATGGGCAAGCAGAGATCACGGATGCCTATTATTCCGATCCTGATCGAACACTTCCGATTCATACACATTGTCATTTTTACACACTCGGTGGAATATCTATTATACCCTCTTTAATAAGTAATGTAATAAATAAATTTATAAAACTTGTGTCCAACTTGTGTAAAACTTGTGAGGTATTAATAAAACACCCAAGCGCTATTGTTAAGCTTTATTAAGACTCCAATGCAACACTAGTGCGTGACAAGAATCGTTAACAAAGTCAATTAGACCGAGATTTCATTTAGAATCATAAGAGGCAATTATTGTTAGATTATTGCTTGTTAAGGCTATTCATTGTTGAAGAGAATGACTCGTTATTGCCTTATTTGTATATTATGTAATTATAATGCTTAGCTTTAGATTCATTGGCGATATGTATAAATCGATGGATAAAAGCTACATACGTATGTTTATTATGATATTTTTATGGCATTCGTAATTGCTGCATTCATTTGTATATGGCAACCAGATTAACAACATTTTCTCACCGCAAATGAGCTAAAGTGACTTTTTAACATGTTTATGTTTGTCTATGATTAATATCTTCAAATATAACTTGTTTTATGTTCATGTTTTGAAGCAGAAGAAATCTTTTTTCGAAGAAAATATGAAACAGTCTAGTCGGCAGCCAGAGAGAAAGCTATTGAAGGGAATTCGAATAATTCACTCAACTTCAAAGTTTCAAAATGGAAGGAAACTTTTACTCAGCTGAATGTCATTAATAGCAAATACTACTTTGAATAGAGTTTTATTTGAGTTGAAGAGACCAAGTTGTACTTATTGTTTATCGCTCAAAGTTTTATACAACTCAGATAATAAGCTCTTGGAATGAATGATCGGAATAGACTTTATTTTTAAGATTTATATACTTTTTATAAACTTTTACTTGTTTTTTATAATTATTTAAAGACGAAAACCTTTATATCATATATAACTACATGGCCCGTATGCTCATTAACATGATATGATAAATATATCTACATAAGCCTTGTGCCCATTTACTGTTTTATTGTTGGTTGAGCTTAGCTATCAAATATAGCAGTTGCTCAGTAATTTAAGCCTAAATTACACCCACTTTAAATCACATAGTCAGCACTGAGAATCTTACGTAAATGGTGTTCCGTGTAATCGTACATAGTCGATGAATATTAGCCATTTCAGAGAGCTGTTCTGCTTGTCTTACAATGTTTTCCTTCACCGTAAAAGTGATGAGATTTCCAATACCGTTAAAACCGAGATGATTTATATTGAATTCTATAAAGTAAACACACATTTTTCGATTAAAGTGCTTGTTACTCTTTGAACTAATTATTCCAGTCGCTAGAAAAGTCTAGAACTTACTTTTATGTTCTTTAATTTCTATAGGATTGGTAAGAAGTTCAAAAGATCTAGAAAAGAGAATATGAGTTAAAAAAATGCCCTTAAAATAAACTAAATCGTAAGAGTAAATCTAGCCAATAAAAAATCTCTGCGAAGTAGGAATGCCAAGAAACTAAATGTACTACTAAATTTCTACATTAAATTTGAACTTGATCAAAGCTTACCATCCAACAAATACTACGCAAAACTCAAACTCTTTCTTTCTCTTTCAATAGGAAGCAAAGACAACCAATTATGATTCTATTTACATAACCAACTAGCTGTTTACGAACTTCAATACATAAAACGTCACCTGCAAATCTCATACATGTAAATAGACGAAATTCCCTCAGGTATAAGGTTTCGACCTCCTTGACCCTCGTCGAATGCGTCGAGAGGACTCGAGAGGTATCAGGTGGACGGCACTGTGAGACTTGATAGGACTTTTCTCGATAGTTGCAGGTAGGCTGTAGGTAGTTTGAGAGTGCTCTTGAGTATCGTATTACGTGCTTAGAGTTTATATCTTATACGAGTAAATATATTACGTTTACAATGTTATAGGCTAGCACATTATATGTATTAAGTAGCAATAAATTACTAAGGATTTATCCAAAGGCAAGCCTGATCCGGACAACATCTTAATGCTTTAGTAACACCTTGATAGCAACATACATAAGTATTGTTCGAGGTTTGTAAGTTAATGAGATATGATAAATGTACATTAGTCCTTTTTGTTTCATCGCTTTTCAATTAGTAAATACCTTATATTGTGGCCGAATAAAAAACTATTTCCTACTATTGTCTTTTTTCAAATGTTTTTGTTTCTCACGCGTTGCCTAGCAACGGCAAACATTACCTTTTACCTGCTTAGTATATTAGGCCTTACGAAATACCACCAAGAGTCAGGTAAGGCAGCTTTATCTTCTTTCGCGTTAAGGGGTGGCCATTTATCTTCAACTGCCCCAGTTGCGAACAAGGAAGTATTTCGTGCATATTTTATGAGAGCATGCGATCTTCACGTAACCGTTTCGCAATCTCTTTTTATTGTACTCATAAAATCTTTGCTACAAGCTTGTGTCGGGCGCTCGATGGTTAGTTTATGTGATGTGTGTATGACAGGGAAAAGATCGTTGTTTAACAAGAAATTGCACATGTATAAAACGTTAGATGTGTTTGATACAACTTTGTTTTTACAGTCAAAGGGTGAAATGTAAATGTTTACTTGGTACACTTTCGTGTTATATGAAGAAATCACAGATCAGTATGTGTCAAGGTATTGCCGTAAAGCTAGCTTTGCTTTCTTCATTTACAATCGTATTTATACATCATTTCTATCTTGTGATAGCCATATGGTTACATGTACTATTGGTTATTAAACAACTTAATAAGATTTGTTTTAATCTGATACAACCATGAAGCGTTCAAGCAATACTTTTTGTCCCTCGTAACCACAATATAGTAAACGTTGTACACGATGACCATAAAATCTTTCTAACACCTGCCGAATATTAGGACCCTTTTTTCGAGTCGGGAGTATAATAAGAGTTCTTTCCTTGTCTGTGTACAGAATTTAAATGAGACAAAATAAGCAACAGGCTTAATTCACATTAAGAGCATCGTACGTGGTCTTCTTAACTTTAAATACTTAATTCTAAAAGGAGAATATTACTTCAGTAAGGCAAACATCGTAAGGAAACCTATCTATGCTTCAGGATTGGCAATGGACAGTACCTGTTAACGCCGACATGGTGCATGGGAAATCACGTGACACATATACATTCACGTCAATTAATCCCTTTCAGAAGGATAGAACCACGGATACACTATAATATCACCTTACTTTTTAGCATGAATAATGGGGTCATTTGGAACATTGATGACAGACTGCTGGCCTATCACCCAATAGGTAGGTTATTCCGCTATATATTCCCTATATCCTTCAGTGAATTCCAGCGATATGCCGGAAAGATCAATAACTAGTCAATATACGTCCCGTTTCTTAAGTTACTTAAGTTACCATTAAGCTTAAAGTTACATTAGATGTTGATTATCTAGCGAAAAGTAGATGCAATAGGCCATCAACTAAATACTCCGCAACCTTTGGTACATGGACATATCCACAAATCAATTACTCTGCAATTGTAGCCTAGTACACATCTACCCTACACAGAAGAGAGGTCGTGAAGATGTTATGTTGCCCGTCTTAACTTTTACAGCCTAATTCCGAGAGGAGAAAATACCGTGTGCATATTTTACGAGAAGCCCCCTTTAACTTAACTGTTTCGCAATCCCTTTTATTGTTCTCGTAAAATCTTTTACTCTGGATCGAGGATACATGTAACGTTACTTGCATGATCTCCGAAGGGGTGGAGAGAATTCTAGGGTCCTTTATTTATATAAATTGATCACGACCTCCGTGGCGCGATCGGTTAGACACCTGAACGCTAATCGTAAGGTTCGATTCCCGGTGGATGCAGAGTTAAGAACTACGCTTTTCTTCTGCTTTCCAGTTTGGTCGTTGATTATATAAGCTATATATGTATTTATTTATGTATAATATGTATACATTTCTTAAATATACGTATACTAGTATCCTTAACACAAGTCTTAAATGTACTTACCAAGGGGCTAGTTCAATTGGTGTAATAAGGTCCAAATTGGAGTGTATTCAAATATTTTGCCTGGATAATAACTTAGTATATCTGCCATTCTACACGGTATGTCGTAGGGATTATAGAACTAGACAATTGAATCTATTGGGTGAACTAGCAACTTTGCCCAAATTATTGCTATCAAAAACCTGACACTCCTACTTAAAGTGACATAGAACATAATGTACGAGTATTTACGAGTTTCTTTCCCGAAAGGGGTTTGACATGTTATGTGAGTTAAGTGGAAGGGCGGTTACGTAGGGGCCAGCCCATTTAGACACATGACAGTCAGATAGACGCTATATTGAAAAAGGGTGACGTTAGATGTACATAGAACCGCCGATTGTGTATGGGGAAGTATATGAGTGTCAATGAAGCGAAAGTGATCTGTTAGGATAGGGCAAATCCGTTATCTCTGCCTATCCCTCTATAGGGAGTCAGGCGTGATGTGTGTGTATGTATGAATATATGAATGTAAGATAATCATCTCCTAAGTCACCTTTAACATAATTTAACCAAGTACTTTCCAGGCTATCATAGAAGTAGTTGATTTAACTCTATCTACCTCCCAAAACAGTTCGGGCATCGTAGTACAATACTGAATGGCTTGAATTGGTTGAAAATTCCATTCATTTTAAATTAGAGCTTCGGCCGTGCATTCGATTTGTGGTGTGTCTATCAGACTACATTGTTAGGTGACCTGGAGTATACAAAATAGACACTTTCACGACTATCAAGCCTTGCGGGTTAGTCAGAGGTTTGTGTTAATCTAGTTAGTTATTCCAATTCCAGTCCAATTTAGGCTTAGCTTAATCGTTAGGGGTTCGACGCTGTATCAGTGCGTACAGGGTTCAAACCTTGAAAGATGTACCTATAGAAATGAAAATTTCTGATTTTCTAAGTAAATTTTTAGAATAAATATACATTTACGAAATACTACGGTGAGGGAAGACACCGTGAAGAAACCTTTTTCTCCGAACAGGTAAAATTTAGTCCTTGTAAATGGCGACTCAGCTTACCACCTGTTACATTGAGTACTGACATATAGTCGACATGTGGGTTTGAGGTGGCTATTTAATTACTACCTTCGCAATTGAGGACAGGGGCACCTGAACCTCTGACTACCCCGCAAGTGTTGATGGTCGTGAACGCGTTTATCTTTATTTAATTTGCTTCTCGTGATACGAATTCAACTTTAACTTTCTCTTCCCAATCCATTAACATTACCTCTACTATCTACCATATACTATTAAAAAAGTATTGTAGTATAGGTACTTCTTATACAGTTATAAGCTGTGGTAAGGCCTGTACCGGACTGGGTCAGCGTTTCTCCAAAGAGCAAGTAGCGAGGTAAGGAATCAATTTTCAGTGCAAACTGCACTCCCAATCATCGGGCCACGGGGCCAGAGGTTTCAGCCAGCGTTCGCTTTTCAAATCTATTATAGAAGCAATTTTGCACCCTCATTTCGCAATATTCGTGTGAAAATGAAAACGGGAGAGAGAAATGCCCGTCCTTCGTAGTGTTGGTTTAAGGTGGTTGCAGTTTAAATGTCAATGTACCTGTATTTACTTAAAGGCGGTTACGTAGGGCCCAATAAGAAATATATATATATACAGTTAGATAGACGCCATATTGAAAAAGAGTGACGATATGTCTAAATAACCGCCGAGTATGTATGAGGTTTATGGGTGTCAATGAAACGAAAGTGGTTTGTCAGGATTGGGACAGATAAGGGATTCGTGATAAACTTAAGAAAGATTTTACCGATTTTTTTAATTCCCATCACAACATAATAAACCTTAGAGAAATTATATTTCCTTTGTCACTTTTAGCTACAATTTAGGATTCGTGATGATATCAATATGAAACATAAGACATTGTAAGTCTTTGTATGTTATTTAACGTGCCAAACATCAGATTCATCAGGTTAAATAAGTTCAGTCTCGTCTAAGCTGGTCTTATGAATGTTAATGAGAACAGATTATGCTGACGGCTGATTAACATCGCGCGGTGAGCGTGTATATTAATATCAATTTGAATTCATTTTGCACAATGAATATGTTTTTCAGCGTGTATTAATTGTTTATGAATTAAAATTCTATCTCCATGTATTATAATACATGGAGATAGAATTAACAAAGTTTTCCAATATTTTATTTAGACAAAATAAAACAGTCCTTACATAAAACTAAATAACTAGTAAAAACACAAAAAAACTAATGTTCTGAATGCTCCATTGTCTCACAGAATAAAAAAAATATTTCTATTTCCCATAACATATGCTATAATTATTATAGTTAATAGATTAAATAAGTTGAAGGTTCTAAAACAAACCAATTGACCAACCTTACCAACATTCTGTACTTATAAATGTGAACTCCACAACTCTTGAAGCAGATGTTTACACCGATAGAAACAGCAGTTTCAATGCAAGTAGAAATATCAAAATAAGCATTTCATTATCATAATTTGACGTAAGAAGTACCTGTAACAGATGAGTGTGTATGAGAAGCTGTATGAGTGTCAATGAAGCGAAAGTGATTTGTCAGGATCGGGACAAATGGGGATCCGTGATCTCTGCCTGCCCCTTTACAGGGAATCAGGCGTGATAAGTCTTACAGTTTACTATTTAGCCTTGTTTTCTATAAGGCTAAACGATTTTATCAAAGGGTCAAACAAAAAGTATCATTAAGAGAGTAATAAATTTGTTTATTTAAACGCTTTATCATTTGCAAATAAACAAACTTTATGATTCTTAATTGCTACGCTACATTAAATCTTTTTATATTTAGTGACACTGCTGAAAAACACTTATGGTCAAATCACTTGTAAACAGTTTTAGTATGTTTCAATAGAAACGGAACAATTTTAAATGATTTGAATATATTCACTCACATTCTTTATAGTGCAGTTTTAGTTTATCTTACCGCAATTAGATCTATAAAGGTCCTACTTTATTTGAAATGTACACTGCTACATACACGTAACATCCATTTCCTTGCAGAGGTCACATCCCCTGGTTGGTGGGTGGCTGGTTCAATTGGTGTCCTAGATATTATTATATTAATATTATAATATATTAGTTTGTATCATATTATATGAATGTAAGGTACATATATGTATGGTAACATAAATATACCTTAAGTACACGTATACTTACAATTCACTACATCTTAAAGGAACATCGTAAATGTTTTGCGGTTAAACGCTGAAAGGGTTGATGTCAAAGGATGTTTAATGGGTGTCCGGGTGTGGGTCACTCGATGCTTTGTTCCACTGCCTTTGAACTTTAAGGCTTTGAAAAGAATCAAGCGGACATTATTATTTTTTCAGGACAAAGATATAAAATGTACATACATGAAAAGGTATAAGTCCGTTACTTTCAACCGGGCTTTTATTTACCTATTTACCATATCACCAAAAACCGTAAGTCAAACAAAGTGATGAATGAAGTTTTAAATCATCAGATACTTGTTGTAGCTACCTTTTCCAAAAAGAAGATGAACTGCAGTGACAAACTTATGCCTAACTTATCGATATACTCGTACATATATGAATAACTAAATATGCGAAAAAATTCTTTTCCTATCATCTCCGCCACACACACTTCTAAACTTAAAAACATAATAAATTAACTGACAAACTTATTGAAAACGTATCCATGGAAACGTATTTATTTATCTATCGTACACCTATAATTATAATGAACTTAATTTAAATGATACTCCATATTCTTAATATATTATTTAAAACACAACAATAGTAACGGTTATACGTATCTATCTTACATCTATTCCATGATTCAGAAGCAGTATATAACCCTCCCTATATTTCAGCTTGTGTCGTCTCAAGTGGACGGATGACTTGAACGGGACTAAGTGATCAGTTCCGGATATCTTGCAAATCACAGCACATCCATACGCAACAGGACATTTGCATTCGACCCCTAGATGCCATTGAATCAATACGGGATTCAATATACACGTTCTTCCTGTTTGTTGTTTGATTGTAATTGAATACAAGATGGTGTTTCTATCTGGCGATCGACTTTAAAGCTAAAATACAGAATACAAATTTCATGTGTTTATGTTTCAGTGACGTTTTCAGTTTCCTTTGTTTAGGGTTGTTTAACTGTAACGCAAATATTAATATTTTTTTCGAAAAAAAAACAGGGGAAACTAGGTAAAAGATATGATAAGATATAATAAGATATTTTTTATTAAAATGCCTGCAGACGTGTACAGAACGATATGTTCTGACATACCCTACGTCATAATAAGTCAATTATTAAAACTGAAAAGACCTATAAAAACCTTAAATATGTTTGTTTGATACCTGAAACAAAGCAGCTGATACGATTATATCGCAAGCTCAACAAAATGCACCAACAAAAGAGTGTTTTCCCAACTAACTCCCATTCTGTTTTTCAATAAAACATTAGCCAAACTAATAACTCTTGCGCTGCAGGCAAATGGAGTTGCGGAATTGGTTTCGCAGATTGCCACCGCGATAGCCGTGACGCGACCACCGAGAGTGGAATAGGAAGACGCATTTGCATTCTACATATTAACATACGAATTCAGTTTCTACTCCTTGTAGGGTAGATATATAACGAATGTTTTATTAATTTTTATCCCAGTGTGTATGAGGAGGTATATGTCATGGTTAAGGGTACTAGTCAACGTATTTTTAAGATATATTTACATATTGTATACATATAAAGCATATATAATTAACAACCAGACTGGAAACAGAAGAAAAGCGTAGTTCTAAACCCTGCCTCCACCGGGAATCGAACCTCACGATTAGCATTCAGGTGCTCAACCAATCGCGCCATAGAGGTCGTCAATATCATACAAGATACATAATGTTAAAGAAATACTCGCATTATATTTAATTAATTTAAATTATAGCATATGATTTATGAATATACCGTAAAAGTGCGTCTTCTCGTTGCTAGGAGATACGTCAATGACATTGTCGCTAAAATTGCTAAGTTTTAGAGGTGAAAGGATTTTTGAATCTTTTGAATCCATACCTTCAGAGATGTTTTATATTTTACCATATATTTTCATGTCACATGCATATAATGAACAACTGGAACTGAGAGCCTATCCCTGAAGGAATAGCCAGCTTAGCTTCCAATTATGGAGTTGACAAACAGTTTTATTGTTATGAATAGGCCTGTCCAATCTCATAAAAGTAGGGCGAGCAGCTCATTACCATAAAAAGCCCCGAAGACACTCCCGGGAAACTTTTGTTCCATCCACTCACTTTGAGTAATGTTCTCAGCACATTTTATTGTTTGAATCCCTTGGCTGTCCTGCTTTTTCAATAGGCCAAGAGGCAAGTTTGGATCGAAAGAATATAAATACAAATCATGTCTGTATGGCTTAGCATGGATCTCCATTAGCCCAGATCTCAATAAATCACACAAAGTACTTTTAATGTGACTATTCTTTTCTATATCGTTACAAATATTTATGATACACCAAAAGGGGTTAAAAAAGGGTGTATGTATTTAAATGAAAACACAATAATGGCAAAAATGTATCTTACTTAACAGATGTAATACATAATCACATTCATTATACATACATAAGTACACACATCACGCCCTTTTCATTGTAGAGGGTAAGGCTAAGGTCACAGATCCCCATCTATCCTAATTTCTAACACACTCTGACGAACGTTCATTATATTTGTTGATTTGGATAGGACAGAACAAAACAAAAGTGGAGTTATTCAGGATGGGTAGGTATGTAAAACAAATAAGTCGTAATATGCCGAGAAACAACATTATAAGTACTTTTTGACTCCCGGACCAGTACAAGACAATTCCAAAGACTCATTTTATTAATTATCTGAGACCGGGTCAAAACACGATAAATTTATAAAGATATGTGATTACCTTTATTTTGCCCGACGTTTCGACCCAGTTGCATAGGCCGTGGTCGCGGGAACACTAGCTAGCAAGCTAGACTAGCGGGAAGTCCGTCAAAAGTCAGCGATAGCGGAACACCTGATGTCTGGTTCAAACCATTGGATTGAATTACATCAGCCTTAAATCATCTCCACGAAACAACATTATTATCCCAGAGTTGTTCGTGAGGCTATTGAAATTAAAAAACATCCCAATAATTTCAATCGTGAGGATGGTTTTAGGCTGTCAGAAACATGGGAACCAGTAATCATGGGATTATATTCGCGTGGCGTAACTGCGGATGTGTCTTCGGATAGTGTGAGTGTAGTGTGTCGTGCTATGAATTAACAAAAATTCAAAATTAACAATTGTGAATTCAAATTAACAATTGTGAGGGTAGACAGACATTTTAGCTGTGACGGACTTCCCGCTAGTCTAGCTTGCTAGCTAGTGTTCCCGCGACCACGGCCTATGCAACTGGGTCGAAACGTCGGGCAAAATAAAGGTAATCACATATCTTTATAAATTTATCGTGTTTTGACCCGGTCTCAGATAATTAATAAAATGAGTATAAAACGCGAGTGTTTAAAAATAACAATTCCAAAGACAACTGAACTCTCATAACAGTCTATTAACACCTCATCAAACTCCCAACTCACTCAAGAATAAAGTCGTCCCACAAAAAAGTTGACAAGAAATATTATTCCCGTTACAGAGTGAGGCACGAGTGGTCGTAACAAAATGCAGTGGACACCTTGTAGCCACGTTCGTACTGTGCGGACGTGACTTTTCCCCGTTTTGACCACGAAGTTAGTTGGAAACTTTGAAATTGTCGTTTTTCTGCACGTTTTTATTGCGTTTTTCAGGCCTTGGCAAGATTGGGACAGGTGGTTGTAAATTGGCTTTAAAAAGAAAAATAAAGAATTTTTGGCAACGTGTGAGGTTATCAGAGATTTTAAGGGAGGTATAGTAAAGTATTTAAATTTCTAGACATTACGTACATGACACGCCTAATTAGGGGTAGACAGAGAAGAAACAAACCACTTTCGCTTCATCGACACTCTTACAGCTCCTCATGTACATTAGGCGCTTATAGGTATTTATTAGGAAACCATTTTTCAATATGGCACCTATCTGACTGTCATATGTCTTATTGGACCGGCCCCTACGTAACCTACTTAACGTATGGAGTATATATATATAATACATAGATCTAAACCTAACAATAGTTTAAGAACTTAATTGCTCTTGGACGTACGTTGCAGAACATAGTGACACTTTTTATTATTTCTCGATCGCCTTAAGCTATATTATGAGGTATAATAATATTATATTATGATTACTTATGATAGCTAACTATCACGCTATAGTCAATATAAGGGACATATTCATGTGAATCTACATCTCCTCTCAAGGTTAACTATGACACGTTCCGTGGTGAACCGTATTTCCATACTGAGAAGGTTTAATGCCCTATCCATGCGGTCCCAGTGTAAATGAGGGTTCTAATTTTAATTTGCACCGACTTCGCTGAAGGTTGATTAAATAATGAGGCCCCAGGGTGGAATGTTTGGTTCTGGGAGTAACCAATTATGTCTTACAGGGTATTTAGACTCTATACTTCAATTATATGTTGGTGTTCAAAATAAGAGTTACTAATTTGATACTCTGGTGTAGGTTTACACCTGACACTTTCCCATTTCGATTTTTTGTGTCAAGATCTGAATTTACCTGCTTCGACTGAAATGACAATAAATATATTACTTTAATATACTCTGTTATATAAATAATACTTCTAGTGTCCTATTAACACTGTCTTAGCTTTTCTTTTAACCATGTCACGAAACTCATATAGTTTCATAGCAGGGTTGAAAGAAAATCACACGTTAATACAAGTTATTTAACTAAAAAGTAAGAGCTCAACAAATTAGTAATTGTATACAGATATAATAAAGAGAATTTGAATCACAACAATGATCAAGTGAGCTTAGAGTTTATGTCTGCTAAGTTTCATCTACCCTAAATGTAGTATATGTATGACGTAGGTAAATGTACATATTTGCCCACAAATATCTTCTCTTCAAAATATAGCCAAACAGCATTGTTACAAAAAGTGATCGATTTTTGAACACTTAATTCAATTTAACATTTACTAGCATACTACCGAAGGTTGAATGCAAATAAAATATAACCAAATCAATGAAACGCCCCGAGTGAATAACGGGAAATCCATTAAAGCAAACCGTATGATGCAAATAAAGTATTTGAACAAAACGCACGTTCAACAAATTATGTAAAATAATACATTATAAGCATGTTTATTTCAAGGATCACGAAACTTCGGCGTCATAACATCTAATAGCATCAAACTAGAATATTAAAGTTGTGAAAACATTTATATGAAACATTTTTAACAGTGTATCCCTTTAAACCCTCATCACCTCTTAACAAATGCTAGGTATACATAGATATACAAAAATGTCCTAGAATATCGAATTAAAATACTTTAACATTATAAGTGGACACAACCTCCTTGGTACATTTTAGCCTTAATCTTAACCCAAGTTTATTATGGCTTTAATTAAGAATATTTGTGACCGATTACTAGCCAATCGTTCAAAATTTGCCATTACCTCTCATTTCTTCAATCATCTTCTACAACATTCCGGGAAGAAAAATGTCAGCTAGTTAATATTTTATTCATACCTAACACAGCACTTACAAACTATTACGGCACTTAAAAGTCAATATTCTAAACAACAGCCGCGGTGTAACTACATACAACATTACTAACTTTACCACTAATATTGAGACAGGGGACAAATGGATCAAGATAACGATAACCCTCGAACCCTCCACCACTTTGACAATATGTCACGTAGCCAAATTCAATTCAATTTGCCTGCCGCAATTAACTTGCCTCATGTATCTTGAGTGTTGAAACTCAATAGTACCTAGAGGCCTTATCTGTTTTAAATTGATGTATTACTTGAACGAGGTTTTATTTGTTATCGTTTCTTGATAGTGTAAGCTTTAATCTAATCAGTACTTAAGTATTTGGCCACATAAATTCGGTGTTTCGATAGATAGGTAAAAAAAGACAAAAGACAAACGCGTTCACGACCATTAACCTTTGCGGGTTTGTAAGAGGTTTTGGTGACCATCTCCGCTATTGCGAAGTTAATTATTCTATGGTCACCTCGAACCCACGTATTGACCAGAAAGTCAGTACTCAATTTGACAGCCATGTAGCCATTTTCAAGCACAAACTATTACCTGGGGAACAGGTAAGTTTCCTCACGATGTGTTCTCTCACCGTAGTATTCGACGCATTTCGTAAATGTATTTTTAGTACGAAAATGTGCATAGAAATACATTAAACTTCATTTCCATTAGTACATGTTTAAGCGAGAATTGAACCCTGCACCCACCGATACAGAGTCAAACCCCAAACAACTTAGCTACGCCGAATTAGATAGGTAAATTTGTAGCGTATATGGGAAGTAAAAGAAGTACGGAACACACACTATAGAGAAAGATAGATTTCATCACCGTATTTTAATCCAGATAATCACCCACACGAACATTAATCACTCCTCACTTTAAATTAAGTGATGGAAAAAATTTTACTTTAATTAGTTTATAGGTAAATTAATTTATAGGTAAATTACTTTAATTAGTTTTAAGTTTGTAAATATTTAGCTATTTTATTGTAAAAATTTCATTGATAAATATGGTAAATAAATAAAATTATTAATGATGGAATGAGAACCGGTCCAAGAACACGGTTACAGCCATTTTGTCACGTTGTCACATATAGATACATATAACATACACGTATAGTACAACAATGGGCCAATAACATACAACTTCGCTTCACGACTTGTTCGTACATTGTAAGTTAATTATTGTGACAGGGTAGTCAGAGGATTGATTGACTATATACTAAATATTTTAAGCTTTAAGGTATTAGCCACTCAACGCCTGCGTTTTACTAAATATAATATAATCAAAACTAGTTTCTTTGACAGCGATGAGCAAAAGGACATATTTTTCCTGTAAAGTTTTATTTTATTCTTTTTTTTATTGTAAATAATAGTTCTAGTTCTAGTTTTTTTTTGTAACAGCAAAGCTAAGAGGTTTGCCTGATAGGTTAAACTTGGGAAGTGGGAGAAATCACTGCCTGAGACAGACGAAGGCTTCGCAACAAAAGTGCTTCCGTTTGTCGCGAATCCATTTTGCCTGACATCTGCCTGGCTCAAGGGACGTTGACAAAGAAACGAAAATGGCGGCGTAAAGGAATAAATAAAATTATAAGTAACAAATCACTTAAGTGGAAAGAAATGCTACCGAGATTTTGTTCAGGGTAACAGGTATCAATTTTTTTATCAGTTTTGTCTATGGGAATTTAATACAATTCCCACGTGTTGCATTAGGTACTATCTAGTTAACACGTCGGTTAGATGTGGTTTTATAAACATTTACCTCTTAATGTGGACACGGTCTTGTATACTTCTGACTAGCCCGTAATGGAAAAGCACTATAATATAAAATATGATATAACATAAACTGACTTACGGCGAGGAAAAACATCGTGAGGAAAACTACCTGTTCACCAAACAGGTAATAGTGAATGCTTGTAAATGGCGGTATGGCTTATCACCTGTCACATTGAGTACTGACTATCAGGTCAACACAGGTGTCAATAGAATTACTAGCTTCGCAATGGCGGAGATGGAATCCTGAACCTCTGGCTATCTTGAAGAGTTAATGGTCGTGAACATGTTTGTTCTTTCTCTTTGGCTTCTTTCTACTATGTTATAAGGGACAGTCACTACCAAAGACATTGTGAAGTGTTTGAAAGCCATATTTATTAGATTTAATAATTTGTCATATTTCTCTCTGATCCTAGACTAGCAAAAACATCTTCTTTAACTTATGACTGAATAATAAATTCCTTATCTCTCGCCAGCAAATAAAACAGTTCCCGAAGTATTTGCTAATTAAACTTTTAACTTAAACTTTTCATCTTGTTTTCTTACAATTCCGAAACAAACTAGGGGAGACTCAGTCTGAGTGAATTATAGGGATTCCACTAACTTACTACTCAGCAGTAACGAATGACTGTTAATTCGTTTTTCAAACAGGTATCTTAAGTAAAAGACTTTTTCTATCTGCGATGTGAAAGGAATGCTACTTAAGAGCGTATCAAAATGTTTTTTTGACTCATTGCGTTTACTAAATTAAATCGTTGTTCCTAGAAAATAAAAATAAGTGAAAAAAGTTTAAAGAACCTTATCTTATTATTTATAAAAAGATGTTCAATGATCTCCCAAATTTCGTAGAAGATTGCATTAATATAAAGCACCAGATCTGTTCTCAACTTGTTCGGAAGACTGATGCGAAGTTAACGTGTGAAGTTCATTAATGGTACAGTAAATTGATTTATAGGAAAAAAAACTTTTGAAGAACAATTTTTCCCAAAAAATGCTAAATAATCACATAACTTTTAAATTATGATGGATTGAAGTTATGAAACTCCTGTGTTTTTGTTGAGGAAGATCATGATAACTTTATTACTCAACATACGCTTCACGACTTGTGTATACACACTCCCTTTTTATTGTGGCGGGGTAGTCAGAGGCTTAAGTGTCCATCTCCGAAATTTCTAAGGCATGTTAGGTATGAGTCACTCAAAGCCCACGTTTCACTAGATAGACAGCACCCAACGTTCAAGGTAGTGAACCGTATATCGTCAAATACAGGCATTGGCTATTACAAAACCCGAGTGATATACAGGATTTCTCACGACGTTTTCCCTATACATAATTTATATGACATTTACGATCTTTGACTTTTTGGACAAATTATAATCAATCGATCAATTATTTATCAATGACGTCGTTTTGCATGACCTATGTTATTTTATATACGTTTTTGAGCTTTACCACTATAATCATCCACTCATTTTCCTAAGTAGACATTGGCAGACATCACAAATCCTTATATTTTATTATCCAATCTCATCACTTACTTTTGATTGAAATTTTACATTATTCGTTTAAATAATGGATGTCCATTAAATAAGAATACTTAAAGTGAAAATTTATTTCTCTGAAATATTAATAGCTAACACAGTAAATACTAAGAAGAATTTCCTTGTAGGTGTTTTCAGGAAAGAGACTAATATTGAGAAAATTCTTTCAATGACATTTTCGTCCTTATAGAGCTGTTTATAAAAAGAAATTTAATATAAATATCTCTACAGTGAAATTTTAGTACAAAAAAGTATAATACAAACTTATTATATAACTGTTTCTTAATGAATTCTGGGCCCGTCATGTGAAGTTATATTATTATATAAATATTGTCGTGGCTAGTAGTATCAATACTTATAACGTATTGATTAGTTAGAAGTGAGTAATACTTGATACAATGTTAAGAAAACTCTACGTGTTTCTTGGAATATTTAAAGACTTTTATGTTTACCTGCGTATGTACGTAAAAAGTTGAACTGATGCATGCATCTTACAAGTAAAGGGGACTTATAACGTAATTTTATTCATGTTGCAATGGCCATGGTGACGGGTGAACTGAACTTGAACATGGCCATTGCAACATGATTGAAACGTCGGGTAACAAAGGTAATACTTTTCTTATAAAATATACGCGATAAGTCTCGTTTTCATGTGAAATGAATTGAAATCGCAAAACTCTCAAAAATAGATGCAATGTATGTGCGTATATTTTAATTAAAAAGGTCAAAAACACACATTTCATAACCCTTTGATTCAATAAACCCACATAAAGTCAACAAAGGCTGGGCCATTTGAAATCCGTTACCAAAGCAGCAATTTCATTTCAATTTGTTTCAATTATACGGAGTTACGAAAACCGAAATCCGTTTCGACGAAAAATTGCTCCGTTAATTGGACAGATTGTTTTTCGTAACTCATTTACGCTGGCCGCAGGACAGTTTTTCACACTAATTAAAAATATGTTGATTTTTCCCGTTCCTGCAATAAAACCCAAGCTTGGGTGGAATAAGGGAAATCGCTTCGTTTAATTAATGCGTTTCTGTGTTTCCGTATAGCGTACGGAAATGGCTTGAAAATTAAGCTGCCTTTTTATACAATTCACTAAGGAAGACAGAGATAAAAAAACAGGGTAGGTTAGCTTAGTTAATTATGTTATCCCAGATAATTATAATTATTATATTAAATAAAAGTACACTACTCGATAGCAAAAAATCTGGTACACGTAACAGTTGACACATGAAAGTTTCAATCTTCATAAAGCGTGAAATATTTTACGGTGTCCGTTATAATATGTTTTCGTGCTCCCACCATGCTTTTAAGTCATCACTGTGTAAGCTTTCTTTATGACTGTTTTTCAATATAAAATTACGTGCTTGCATATAGGTATGTATCTCACTATTGTTTTTATACTTATGTATCTGTATTTTTTTGTTTTTGGTTTAGTTGCTTTCTTTAGGTATGTATATATCTGCTATCATTATTTTATAACTTGTACGTTTTTGTTCTCAGTCAAACATAATATATAATGTAGTAAACTTAATTTTTAAGGCATATACTCTTAATTACTGTATCTATACTGGTTTGTTACTGTTTTGTTTCCTTTAAAATAAATAAATTCTCCAGAGCTACATTGACTTGCTTACTATACCAAAAATCTCTGCGTAAATAGTGCCTAATTAGAGCAAAATATGGTATAGCGATCAACTCAATCGTGCTCTGGGTTACGCCAGCATAACGGTCACTGTGTAACGTTATAAATGCACTTAATAACTATTATATTATCCTATAACACAATAGTCAGAGTGAAAAAGCGTAAAGCACAATTACTTATTCATTAACTGATAACTTGAGACGCTAAAAAACTGCTGAAAATGTAACTTTGCGAAATTAAAATGGAAAGAAACTCCCTCGGAGCTTTGTTGCTTTAAAACAGCCTTCGTAGAAAGGCTCATACTACGAAATATTATGCTTTTTGTTCTTTTATTAATTACTACGAATAATCACTTTGATAGCGACTGATGTCTTAGCTTCTGTTGATGTGATAGCAAAGGCAAAAGGCAATACACTAATTATTAAATAAGGTAGTTGTGAGTAGTATTGAGTTACGTGAATCCAATTTACAATAAAGTTAAACTCGTTTACTAGGTATGTAAGTATAATGTAGGGATCTTTGATCTCAGCCTTACTCTCTTAACACTCAGTAGGAAAAGGTATATTGTGCAATATGTCTCAGAATATTTTATAAGTACTACATCATAAAACTATACATGTCCTATTTCATACATTCATACACATACATGCACGTCCTTCAATCCCTTTCGGGGTGGACAGAACCTCGTAGATTTAGTAATTTCTAAATCTACTTTATAGCAAAAATATTGGGGCTGTTATGCCATATGAAACCCTGGTGACATGTTACTTGCCCATCGTTCAATTAATCCCATTTACCTCTAGAGATCCCGCCATATAAATTGGCAGCTGGGGGCGTCGCCACAGTCGCGTAATTCAGTGTTACCAGTAAACACGCCAAAACTAGCACTCACTGTGCCATACGGCTCGATACATTATAGGTTTCATTTGTAACGGTCTTTGATTGCAGAGGTATTAACTCAAATAAAACAAATTAATATATCAAAGTCAAAATATGTTTATTAAACTATTTCAAACATGATTAATAATTAACGGGACTTATCCTTCTTATTATATATTACATATACATATTATGTGTTCCTTCACTATGTCCGCAATAGACCGTTTAGTCTGTCCGACGTGGGATTTCCCACAGCTGCAATCAATCTTATCCATACCCTTATATCTTATATCATGAGTATAAATCGCGAATCTCTTAAAACTATTATTTCAAACCTGGCACTGAGCATTATCTTTACATATTTTTTACCGAGGTTAGATCAGCGGAGACCCTAGCTTGGAGAAGAACTAACAAGAAACTCCGGAAATCAATTTATTATAATCACCCTTAATAAACATAAAAATTACAAATAGTGGGCAAAAAACACAACGCTGGTAATACTAAATTTACCTTTCATACAAAATAACACGCAATTGCGGAAACGTCAAATTTAGTTCCAAGTTTGGCTACTGCCAATTTATGTGGCGGGATCTCTAGTTCCTTAGTCGCCTTCTACGAGATGCTGGAAAGAACGGCAGCTAGTTACCTTTCTTTTCACGTTCTAGACTAGCACAGGAGCTATTTCATGTCCTTTCAGAGAAATAGAACTACAAATACATTTCATACCCTTACTCATTTTAGAAATTAGTATCATCAGTATACGTAACATATTATTCGCTGAAGGATACAAAGGCTTGACTGATTTGTCAACCGTCCCGAGATGCAATACAGCTATTAGTTTGGTAACCTAACCATTCTTTGGGTGATTGCCAACTGTCTATTGAGGAGCCGATTCTCTTAACGACTAATCGGTCTTCTTGCTAACATAAGACGCTTAACTAACTTAAACTTTTTTAATCAGTATCTTGAAATGCGAGCATTGTATTTAAACATTGCCTACTTCATTTCTAGTTTTACAGCATTAGTCGTAGTCATCATGACTAAGTTAGGAGTGTATCTAAGTAGCTACAAAATCACTAAATGATTACGGACGCACCATCCCTCTATTTGGTTATTGGCTATCTGAAAATAGGGATGTTTGAGTGGATAAACGAACATGCGTGTATAAGTAATGAGTATCCTTACTGTTACTGTTACTACTAATAAGCATATTCTATAATTTAGAGTAAGAAATTAAAAAAATAAAGAAAAAGAAAGCTAACTAACTGCTGTTCCCGGAATGACGTAGAAGGCGATCAAGGGCCTAAAGTTCAATGGAACCTATTGGAAGATTAGCTTGAAACCTGTCACCAATGGTCCATATAATATCAAATCACCAATATTCATGCTAATAAGTGACGTATGAGATGTTTTCATGTCTCCAAGTTTTCGTCTACCCCGAAAGGCATT
The DNA here is from genome assembly GCA_030578115.1 of Leucoptera coffeella. NCBI lineage: Eukaryota > Metazoa > Arthropoda > Insecta > Lepidoptera > Lyonetiidae > Leucoptera > Leucoptera coffeella. The sequence goes on along the minus strand of JAMBLF010000676.1, from coordinate 100,826 downwards.
ATAGGACGTTAATGTATATGTTTATCAATAAGTTATGCCCTCAAAACCATGTGTTAACCATATAGTCATACGATATAAATAAATAGTCAGTAGCTAATACGACATCAAGTAGCTTTATATTCTTAAACGACTTAAATAGGAGAATCGAAGTTCATGCGAATGAACAGAACTCAAATGGCCGCTCTGGGATATGTTAGCGACATGTTCAATTAGCTGATGACGTATATGCGAGACAGGCATCAGCTGCGGCGATTGGGGGCGGGATTTGCGACAGCTTTGTAGCGTGTCGGGGTCGGACGGAATCACGGCGCTGGCAAGGATTAAGCCAGTTCCTTTGGCTGGCTTTTGGAATGATGGTTTCGGTGCAAGAATGGCTAGTTTGAGGTCTTATGTATTCAATATGATACACAATGGGTTATTAAAATAAAGATCGCGTTAAATGATAACTTGCAAAGATTACTACTTTCTATAGGGGTAGTAAGAAGTTTGCGATAAAAAATATTTATTATCTCAAACTTATGTTGTTGGGTTAAATTAGATTTTTCATCAATAATAGTCATAAAACATAGCACTAAGTTTTTGTATCAAAACAATCACTTTTTTTAATCCACACAGTAGTAAATTACGCTTTATATTTTTACTACAATTTTAGTGCTTGGTTGTTTCACGACCTTACTTTCATTCAGGTTATAGAAAGCGAATATCCCCACAAACGTTACACTATTCTTAGATATTTTACGGTCCCTTTATATTCAGGAATAAATTGAATCTGAAATATCTTCCAACGCTATTAAGACGTCAGTCAGTTTATGGCATCTAAATACGTGAATTTTAGCTCAAAGACTTGTATATCTATTATATTAGAGTGGACAGAACCTTCAATAACTGACATTTACTTAATCTCTCATTCCTATTCTCAATTCCTATTAGAATCTGATGGCATGAAATTGTCATTTTTCCTCATTTAATCTCTTATGTATGTTAATTTATGGTTACGGAGGAGCCGGCCCAATGGAAAATATAATAAAAGGGCGCCATATTGAAAAAGGGTGACATTAGAAAAGCATTAATATCTAACGGGACTTATCACGTAAGTTTTTATATAATAAAGTTACCTTTATTCACCCGAAGTTTCGGCTACGTTGCAGCAGCCATGGTCACTGGCAGACTGATCTGACTAATCATAAGTATAAATCGCGAATCACTTAAAACTATAATTAGAAGTACCTGTAACTTAAAAATGTGTATGAGTGTCAATAAAGCGAAAGTGGTTAATCAGGATCGGGACAGATGAGGTTCCGTGATCTCTGCCTACCCCTCTACAGGGTATCAGGCGTGATGTGTATGTGTATGTATTAATCTCTTACTATCATATCATTTGTATGTCTCGTAGAGTATCTCTAAAATTCTTGAGTAATACTATACATTTTATATGCAGCTGAATAAAACATATGACTTTTAAATTTCAATTTAAGGAGAAAAGCTAATCATATTTTATGTAAGGCGACTTTATAAATCACGCAAAAGTGACAGTTAAAACGCTAAGAAAATATAAAACAGCGTTAGTAGGGTTAGCAAAAACAAAAGATAAGAAAAGTGTCAGCCGTGAATCATTTTGCTTAGATTTATGTAAAGAATTTAATACACTGTGTGTTGTGAATAAATAACATATTGCCGAAGATGTAGGGTTACAAAAAATAGTAGATTAAATACTAGTGGATGCTTTTGGAAATCCATTCATGCATACATAATTAAGATTAAGTTGAATACAAACTTGCTGGAACGTAACTTTATTCAGTTAATTTTAATAAAATTACTGATAATAATTTAAGTATATTTTAATAGCTCAAAATACCCATTATTATTGATATTTATTTACTTATGTATTCACATTGACCCCACATTATAGTAGGAGAAAAATCCACCACTGAGTATGATATTAGTTCCATTGCATTATAGACATGTTTTAAATTACTACTCGTATCTCTATATTACTATAATATCATATACTCTGCCTACACTCCGAAGCAACCACTTTTCATTCCGTACCATTTCAAAAACAATTCACAATTGCTGAGTGAAACGTAAGCAGGCACTTCCCATCCTTTCTGTTTCGCTTTATCTGGGCTAAACTCCAATTATAGCGCAAAAATCTCCTTCCACGAAATAAATCCTTGATTTTATTGCTAGCTTCACTCCGGTTTAACTTTTGTTGGACCGATGGGGTGCTTAAAAATACAAACAAGGTACATACATTCACGACCTTTTGTCAGTGTGAATATAAAGTCGGAAATTATGTGTTATTCTTCAATACTTACAAAATAACTGGTATAGATACTATTACAGTATAAACTATTCAAGTAGTGACAATAGTATATCGATAGATAGATTAATTCTTCATTCAATAGATGTCACTATCTATTCCTAGGCACTTAGTTTCGTTCTATTTTCACTACTACGGTTTTTTTAGAGGTTACGCTTGTGTTGTAATTGACGACCTCCGTGGCGTGATCGGTTAGCTGCTTGAATGCTAATAGTGAGGTTCGGGTTCGATTCCCGGTGGAGGCAGAGTTAAGAACTACGGTTTTCTGATTCTCAGTCTGGTCGTTGATTATATATGCTATATATGTATGTATCTATATATAATAAGTATATATTTCTTAAATTTACGTTGACTACCATCCTTAACACAAGTCTTAAATGCTTAGCAAGGGGTTAGTTCAATTGGTGTAATAATGTCCAAATATTATTATTATTTAAGTCCTACCTATCATGATGAATAATAGTTATAATCAAGAATCATAACGATATAATAAAATCTGTCTTTCTTGCAATCTGTACAAGATCCAGCGTACACGAGACAAATCGGTATAAATAAATTGTCGGTCTATTCCATGTCGAAATGTCGTCATAACATTCCGCCCCACATATTCCGAGAACATCCCAAATTAATACACATCAGCTCGCAAGATTGCGGATATTATCTCTTAAGAGCTTCGAGCGAGGAACCAATTTCCTAATGGCGCCTTCCAATCTGCAGGTAGCGCCACCTGGCGGCAGAATATCGCAAACTCTCGCTTCACTGAAATCTATTTTAGAACCAATTTCGTAGCCCCTTCTCATTCAATAGCTTTTGTGTTGGAATAAAGAAGCCATTTTGCAGTCCTACAGCCTAATCTCTGTGAAGAGGTAGGGTTAATGAGTAGAGCGTTTTTCAACGTGAAAAGAATAATTAGGTACTATAAGTTACTATCAATGGTCGCAGGATATTCAGATGTTAACATGTGCCAATTAAAATAACGTAGTTATATCTACCTACCATATACTCATTCGTATAATGTTGAGTATCTGAGAACAATAAATTATCTAACCATCTATTACATAAGCGTCGATTAGATTCAGCACCTGTTACATGAAGCATCTAGTGATAATCAAAATTTGAGTCACAAAACACCTTCTATATAACCCACGAATCAAATATAAAGAGGACCCGGCGAAAGGAGCGGTCCCCGTTACGCGGTGCGGAGTCCATATGGCGTGTTTTAATTGGTGTGGAGTCTTAAAATGTGTAGTAGAAAGAAGATACCTGATTTGATTGGCCGATGCTGATGCCGATTCCGTGTTTTAATTGGTTGTAATATCACTTCTCCATCCCGCGTACCTCGCTTCAACCCTCATAATGTCACGCTAGTTTCCATACAAATATTGCGTAAGGCCCACTTAATTAACCACCTTATTAATTACTCCATGATATAACCCAACCCAAGCCTTTAGGTAACTAAAAGAATCAATTGTCAAAATTCGCAAATGACATAAAGTTGTTTGACGACATCTTTGGCGCGATCAATTAATCTCCTGAACGCTAATGTGAGGTCCCGGGTTCGATGCCCGGTGGCGGCAGAGTTAAAAACTACGCTTTTCTTCTGCTTTCAAGTCTGGTTGATTTTGTTTACTATATATGTATTTATCTATATATAATAAGTATATATTTATTAAATTTACATTCACAAGTACTTACTTTTAACACAAGTCTTAAATGTACTTAGCAAGGGACTACTTAAATCACTATAATAGTGTCCAAATATTATGATTATTATTATAAAGCCACGCGTAAACTGTCATAAAGCACATGCTTAACTCATATATCAACAACTTTCCAACTGTGTTAGAGTGTTCGATTAAACCCACTAGAAAAACCTTTATGAGGCGACGTGTTGGCAACCGGTCTGTTTAACTTCTACCAGCAGTTGTTTGAACGCTATTGTGCTGCAAATAGGACGCAGCTCACTTTGTTTTATGTGCTGACTGGCTGCACTATATTGGTCTAGAAATATGTGTTTATATCTAGACATTTACTGCACACATATATACACATTCATGTAACATAAGTATATGTTGTATGTTTGTTATATATTTTACTAGCGACCCGCTCCGGCTTCGCACTTCTGGCTATTTAATGGATGTTATTAAACATATAAACCTTCCTTTTAAAACCTCTTAAATCACTCTATCTATTAAAAAAAACCGCATCAAAATCCGTTGCGTAGTTTCAAAGATTTAAGCATACAAAGGGACATAGGGACAGAGAAAGCGACTTTGTTTTATACTTTGTAGTAGATTTATTTATTTTTATTTGTACGTTTACTTATTTATGTATGTAAATGTTGTATGTATTTTTGTATATGTCGTAATGTTGCTTTATAGACAATAATAGATATAATCAGAGATATGGGGTAAATCTGAATTCTTTGATATCTGAATCAATTAATCAATTGCGTCAACAACAGAACTAAAACTTTTGAATTTATGATTTTTTTAATTTATTACCTAATTACATGCCGAATGAAAGTAACATTTTTTGTTTCAATTTCTGTATTTTTCTACAGTTAAATGTTTGTTTTTTTAAAAACAATTACCTTCGATCTTTTAGAAGCTTCACGTATGATATTAAATAATCCCAAATAAATGGATTACTCGTATAACTTCACACTGAAGAAAAATCTGTAGCAGAAAATAATTATCGAAAGAGACTGAGTAACTATTTAAGTATATAAAAAGCACGGCTTAAATTAACTTATGTGTAGCTATAACTATACTATATTTGCCATGTTTTTGGAGTAAATAGCTTGGGTGAAGTGACTAACCAATATTGCATATGAATGGTATCACAGCCCGAATATAATTAAATGTTTGTGAAATTATTATTTATAATCGAGGTGTTTGTAATGATTAGATAAGCAATTTGTAGAAAATTGTGTATATATTATACGTTTCAATACAATGTTTACATCATTAAATAAAATGTACTACAATACAATACCCTATCCATACCTAACCACTTAGTCACCTCTTACGACATGCAGAGAAGAAAGACAGCTAATTCCATCACAAACAATTCAGTGGGCAGACCAAGGCTTCAAAGTGAACATCCATCTCACAGTGGTGACGGAAGCAATTCTAAGTCTCGACTGATTTACGATCTCTGAGAACCCCGCTTGATTCATAGAGGATGGGTGTTCGTTTGCATTCTTAGTACATAAATACATACACAGATTTGACGACCTCCGTTGCGCGATTGGTTAAGCATCTGAACGCTAATCGTGAGGCCCGGGTTCGATTCCCGGTGGAGGCATAGTTAAGAACTACGCTTTTCTTCTGCTTTCTAGTCTCATTGTTGATTACATATTTCTTAACTATACGTTAGCTAGTACCCTTAACACAAGTCTTAAATCAATTTACCAAGGGGCTAGTTCAATTGGTGTAATAATGTCCTAAATAAATACTATAAATATTATTAAATATATTAATACATACACATCACGCCTGATTCCCTGTAGAGGGCTAGGCATATTGTGTATTCGTGTATTGTATACTTACTAAGTGTAGACGTCATTGTTTGGTTAGTATCTAAGCAAATATCAAATAATACGGAAGTACTTACCAAACAAATACAATTGGAAACCTTAGTTTAGTCTTATATTTAAGAAATTTTAATAGTATATTAAATAATTTCCTTTTTTCTAACCAAAATGACTATTCCATGCTTATTTTGAATGAAAATTTAAATAAGTAGCTTATGTTTAAATAAGTCTTACTATTTAAGTAAAAAACATTAGGTAAATATGGTTGTTTTGAAAGGAACCAAAATCATACTTCAACTTCTAGTCTAGAAAGCAAGAATAAATTCACCTTGGACGTCCTTGCATAACTATCAAATTTTATCCGATACACAAGACCATTGACAAAACCATTGCTTCATATTTTCCCTTTAACTCTAGTCTTCACTCCTTCAACAACTTGCTAAAGGCAGCTGGATACCAATCTTCACTCCAAGACCAACACTTGCCATTTTCCATTAAGGTAGCAATATCTATAGCCGACCAATAAATCCTACAATGTGTCTCGATGGAACCCTCGTGATTAGAACTCAATCAGAGAACAATATGTCACGTCACTGACGTTGATTTATTTGCTTCCATTGACTTATAGTGGAGTGAATTTTGGGATGTGGTTTCCAGGGTTAGTACTTTAAAGTTGATGGTAGTAGATACTCTAATAGAATATCTTCAAAAGTTTCATGCAAAAAAAAAATATAAAATTGATGGTGCCATAGCTGTATGATTATTGATTATTAATTATTTAATTTTTGAAGCAACTTCAGTCATTATTGTCGGTCTTTGTTAAGCTAGTATTTAAAGTATGAAAGGTGTCAGTAATTTATCTAAAAATGAAAACACTCGTTTTGCTCATTTCTGCAAAGAATACTCTTAATATGATATATAAAAGATAACTAAATACAAATGATCTATATCTCCGAACATAAACAAATGCAAAAATATGTGATTAGTACTTTTATAAGTGATATCTGACTAACTATAAAATTGTACTATTTATATACTTACTATAATATCACATGTCACACTTTATCCTATTCAGATTGTCATAGGTCACTAGTAGGGATTTCCCTACGATTCTTATAACACATATACATGTATCTCCGCATTGACACTGGGTAATAATGCTACTTTTCTCCAGTACGTCAGATATTTGTGCATTTTTTGTCGTTCTGTCTTTTTTCTTGTGGGACAGAACATCATATAGATTGAATATGATAGTCAAATAGACGACAAATTGAAAAATGGAACAATTTATAATTAGTATGTTTTATAAATGTCAATGAATCAAACTATTTTTGTTTGTCTCTATCTACCCCTTTGTAGCGAAACCAGCGTGAGAGGTAGTATTTTAACTCAATCCCAAACTGACCCATTTGCGACTCAAAATCACATGCAGTCCAGTACCCATGACCAATATTTGCTGAACCGAAGAACTCAGAAAATGAGGCAAAGCTTGCTAAACATTTGTGTGTTCTGGCTTGCTCTATCAACTTTGGTCAGCGTTTCGCTTAACCCATGCAAAGTTAGCTTTGAAACAATATATTGATTAATCTAAAGTCGTTTGTTGAGATTTTAAACGGTTGAGCATTGATAATTTACGAGTTATCAAGATAAAAAGCATGGAAAAACGTGTTTAAAGTTGTTTTCAACTTCTTGTTGAAGATTAGGAAAATGATTATACTCGACAATTAAGGATCATTAAATCCAGATACTTGTCAATATGTGACATTCATTTAAATTACAGTTATTTCTTTAATTTGTAACAATTTAATATCAGAAAAATAAATACAAGTAACATTTAAAAATCCTGTGAGTTGGTGTATTTATGTCAACCATATTACAGTCATCAATTCCAATGCGGAATATGAACAATTCGTAGTATTTTAATTTACATCGGTACATTTCATATTTCAACCATAAATTATATTCATATCCATATCCTTTTATGTACTTTTCGATAGTCGTTTGACGAATGTTACATATTTGGATGAGGTAGAGGGTCTTTACTTTGTAGGGATATAGGTATTATGTTATGTATGTATGTATGTGTATGGATACAGGTGTTATGCTCTGTATCGTAATATAATGGGAAATATTATGCATGAATTTTTTACTGAACAAAGATAGATTAACTCGTGTAGATTTATCTTTGTTACTCCAACGTTTCGGTTTTGGGAAGTGATAAACGTTGGCGGTCGGTAATGATAACGATAAACAATAATACGTAAAAGTAAAGTAAGGTTTTTTGCAAAAGTTAAAGGGTACTCAAAACGACGATGAATCATTTTACACTGTTAAGTAAATTACTAATGAAAGAGAGGTATTAAGCATAAATATTTATGTAGCCTTAATCATCAATCTCTCGAAAGTATTATTGTTTTAACAACATATGGCTAACTTTTCATTTTACGCTGGGTTAGTTTAATAAGGTAACTTAGCACTAATTTACTAAAAGTAGTCGATTACCCAGATAATAAGGGATTTTCAATGTTAGATTTTTTCTAAAAAAGTAATATCCTTATAATATCTTTTTGTATATAATTAACATATATACAGATCACGCCTGATTCCCTCTTAAGGGGTAGGCATTCGGATTCCTATCTGCCTCAAACCTGACTAACCACATTCGCTTCATTATCACTCATAAACTTGACGGTTATAGATATATCTAAAGTTACCTTATTTAAATTTAAATAAAAATAAATGTAGCCGGTAAAGACGTAAGTCAGCATTTAAACAGCCAACCAATACGGCCTCTTTTCTAACCCACGAGTAAACTCTGGCATTTGAGATACATGCTTTAGTTCTTTGACTTCAGTATTTAAAGTTTAAAACAAAGTGCTTTGATTCTCGTTCGCAACTTTCCTAAAACCGCAAACCGCTTTCAAGCGACTTTGCACTCTTGGCACTGAGAAATAGCGTTTATTTTCCTCTCCAACATAGTCCTTTTGATGGCGAACAATTTGTTTGAGACAGATTTTTGGTTTCCGAGCTGTTGTGGACATTGTTAATATACATTTAGATGCCTTACGTTCCTCTACAGTGTGGCACTAGAGAATTTTAGGTGACTTTATACTGCAAAAAACCCTTTAACGACAATTAACCCTTGCTGTATAGTCAGAGGTTCGTGTTTTCAACTACGGAAGTGCAGTAGTAATTCTACTAGATATAATTTTTGTAATCTATGTAATTATGGTAAATATCGATTAGGAATAGCATATTAATTAATTGGAAACTAAGAGATGTTCTAATAGCCACATCAGTGACGATGTATATCAGTATATGTATTGTTTTTAAGTTTCAATAACCCGTAAAAACATTGAAAACGTCTTTAAACAAAAACAAACGCATTCACGACCATTAACCCTTGCGGGGTAGTCAGAGGTTCAGATGTCCATCTCCGCAATGTCTTAAACGTCTTTAACACTATAAATTATCATCCAATTATAAATAACTTATTTAAGTATGTATTTAAAGGTGTCCCTTATAGTGTGTGTCATACATAGGCTTATTATTTATTAAAAACAAATGCAGTAATTATAGTGGTCCTGTGCTAGTCTGGGACGTAAAAAGAATGCTAACTAGCTTTCTGCTTAGCATATCGTAGAAGGCGACTAAGGGTATATAGTATCTATCGGGCGATCGGTTAGCTACCTGCCTCCAATATTCCAAATAACATCGAAACCCCAATAAACATGGTAATAGTGACCAATAAAACATTTTCATGTCTCCAAATTTATTTCCTCTCCTAGCATTAAAGGACGTGAATATATAAGCATGTATATAGGTCCATCATCTCACAAATTCTTTCACTTTACCAAAAATAAGTAGATTTCCTCACAGCGTATACGTAATAAGTATTCCCTTTTTCATTAACACATCCACGCGTGTTATCTCCCTGAATTTCGTAAGCAATTTATGCAAATGGAGAACCAATTGAGATAAAAGGAAGGCTTCACATTGTAGCGCGATCGGCGCAGAGAAAATTTGTTTTATTCAGAGCAAATTGCTTATCCAGACAAAGTACCTTCTCGGCATGGAAATCAACATATCGGGATGAAGATAAGATAAACGAATTTCGGTATTTATGTACGCGATCAGTACTTTATCTTTTACACATTTTTTTATTAGATGTTCCTATTACCACCGAGTGTGTATGAGTGTATTTTAATGAAGTGAAACTGGTCTATCCGGATCAGAACAGATGGGAATCTGTGATGTCTGCCTGCTCCTCTACAGGAAAACGGGCGTGATATATAAATCCCACAATGTGTCTCGATGGAACCCTCGTGATTAGAACTCAATCAGAGAACAATATGTCACGTCACTGACGTTGATTTATTTGCCTCCATTGACTTATTGTGGAGTGAATTTTGGGATGTGGTTTTTAGGTTTAGTACTTGAAAGTTAAATGGTAGACACAGAACTTCTAAGTTGAAAGGTTTCATGTAAAAAAAATTGATGGTGCCATAACTGTATGATTATTGATTAATAATTATTTAACTTTTGAAGCAACTTCAGTCATTATTAGCAGTCTTTACAAAGCTAGTATGTTAAGTATGAAAGGTGTCAGTACTTAAATTTAAAATGAAAATACTTGTTTCGCTTATTTCTGCGAACAATGCCGTTCATATGATATATAAAAGATATACTAAATATAAATGACCTGTATCTCCTAACATTAATAATTGTAAAAAATGTGATTAGTAATTTTATAAGTGATATCCGAGTAAATATAAAATGGTACTATTTATATACTTACTATAATATCACGTGTCACACTTTGTCCTATTCAGGTTGTCAGATATCACTACTAAGGATTTCCCTACGGTTCTTATAACACATATACATGTATCTCCGCATTGATACTGGGTAACAATGCTACTTTTCTCCAGTACATCAGATATTTGTGCATTTTTTTTCGTTCTGTCTTTTTTCTTATGGGATAGAACATCATAAAGATTGAATATGATAGTCAAATAGACGACAAATTGAAAGTTGGAACAATTTATAATTAGTGTGTTTTATGAATGTCAATGAATGCAACTACTTTTGTTTGTCTCTATCTACACCTTATTAGCGAAACGAGCGTGAGAGGTAGTATTTTAACTCAATCCCAACTGACCCATTTGCGACTCAAAATCACATGCAGTCCAGTACCCATGACCAATATTTGCTGAACCGAAGAACTCAGAAAATGAGGCGAAGCTTGCTAAACATTTGTGTGTTCTGGCTTGTTCTATCAACTTTGGTCAGCGTTTCGCTTAACCCATGCAAAGTTAGCTTTGAAACAATATATTGATTAATCTAAAGTCATTTGTTGAGATTTTAAACGGTTGAGCATTGATAAGTTACGATTTATCAAGATATAAAGCATGGAAAATGTGTTTAAAATTGTTTTTCACTTTATGTTGAAGATAAGTAAAATAATTATACTCGACAATTAAGGATCATTAAATCCAGATACTTGTCAATACGTGACAGTTACAGATATTTTATTAATTTAAATAAGAATAATAAATACAACCAACATATAAAAATCCTGTGAAATGGTGACGTGTATTTATGTCAACCATATTACAGTCACCAATTCCAATTCGGAGTGTGAACAATTCGTAGTATTTTAATTTACATCGGTACATAAATAATATTCATATTTATATCCTTTAATGTACTTTTCGGTAGTCGAAAGTTACATATTGGGATAAAGTAGAGGCATTTACTTTGTAGGGATACAGGTGTTATGTTCTGTATCGTAATATAATGGGAATTATTATGCATGATTTTTTTACTGAACAAAGATTAACTCTTGTAGATTTATCTTTGTTATTCGAACGTTTCGGTTTTGTGAAGTGATAAACGTTGGTAGTCGGTAATGATAACGATAAACAATTAATAATACGAAAAATAAAAATAACGTATTATTGAGATGAGCTATTTTCGAGTAAAAGTTATAGGTAGTGTTGTAAAGAACTCGAGTCTTTTAGTCTTATTCGATAGACTCGACTCAATTTTCTAAGACTCAGTGAACTAACTGAACTCGGAGTCTTGAGTCGAGCCGAGTCTGAATCCTATCATGAAGACTCGAGCGCCATTATTGAACTCGAAACCTTAAATAGAACTCAAGTGACTCGAGTCTTATAAAGAGCTTGAGTCTTAAAAGAGCTCGAGTCTTCTTCAAACTGGTCTTCGAAATGCTGACAGTGATTTATTTAGAATAAATGTCTATACTTATATAATAAAGCTGAAGAGTTTATTTGTTTGGTAGAACGCGCTAATCTCAGGAATTACTGGTCCAATTTGGAAATTGTTTCAGTGTTAAATAGCCCTTTTATTGGGGAAGCCTATAGGGTATATAATATCACGCTATGACAAATAAAAAATAAAAAAATAAAAAATAGCCTTTTATTGGCTGCTTTAAAAAGAATGACTCAAAGCGGAAAAGAACTCGAGCGCGACTCGGCGCGTAAAAAGGACTCGAGCGCTAAAGAAGACTCGAGTCTCGAGTCTCGCGTTCAAGAGCTCATATAGACTTGAGTTCTTTATTCTTAAGAGTCTTATTGTTATGAGTCGAGTCGTGTAATGCAGAGTCGAGCTCTAAATTTAGGACTCAAAGACTCGAGTTCTTTACAACACTAGTTATAGGGGACTCAAAACGACGATGAATCATTTTAAACGGTTTGTTAAGTATATTTCTAATGAACGAGCGGTATTTACCATAAATATTTATGTAGCCTTAATTGTGAATCTCTCGAAAGTATTATTGTTTTATCAACATAAGGCTAATTTTATATTATACGCTGGGTTAGATTAATTGGGCACTATTTTTGCCAAAAGAAAACGAATTACCTAGGTAATAAGGGTTTTTCAAAGTTAGATTTTTCCATAAAGTAATATCTCTTTTTATATAAGAAGCATACATACAGATCACGCCTGATTCCCATGTGTATAGAAATTACGGATTCCCATCTGTCCCGATCCTGACTAACCACTTTCGTTTCATTATCACTCATACACCTCATCATACACACTCAGCGGTTATAGGTACTTTTTTCAATTTTATATGAAAATAAATCGTCGTTAAGGACATAAGCCAGCATTTAAACAGCCAACCAATGCGGCCTCTTTTCTAACCCACGAGTAAACTCTGGCATTTGAGATACATGTTTTAGTTCTTTGACTTCAGTATTTAAAGTTTAAAACAAAGTGCTTTGATTCTCGTTCGCAACTTTCCTAAAACCGCAAACCGCTTTCAAGCGACTTTGCGCTCTTGGCACTGAGAAATAGCGTTTATTTTCCTCTCCAATATAGTCCTTTTGATGGCGAACAATTTGTTTGGGACAGATTTTTGGTTTCCGAGCTGTTGTGGACATTGTTAATATACATTTAGATGCCTTGCTTCTTTAAAGAGAACTGCCACAAGAGAATTTTAGGTGACATTATACTACAACAAACACTTTAACGACAATTTACCCTAACCCCAGGTTTTGAACTCCGGAAGTGAGGTAGTAATTATATCAATAAAAAATTAATTTATGTAATTGTGGTGCATGTCCATTAGAAAAAGTGAAAAAGGTGAGAAATATATCAATTAATTGGAAACTAATAGTTGTGCTAATAGCCAGAGTGTATCTTTGTGAACGACAGTAATTGGACTACGGGCTAATTTTAAAGGCAAACTTATTGATGCCTTTACAAGCAGGATACTTAATAACCTTCAACGTCCTTGATACGTTTTGACACTATAAATTATCATACGGTAATAATCATAAATATCCTTTTTCAGTATGTATTTAAAAGTCTACGTTATAGTTTTGGTCAAATGCTTACTTATTTTAACATTTATTTTATCTGCTTTCAGTTGTATTTAAATGTGTGCCTTAAATAGTAGACAAAAATACAGTTTGGGAGGAAAAAAAATGCTAACTAGCTTTCTTCTCGGCATATCGTAGAAGGCGACTAAGAGAATATGGGTATATGGTATCTATCGAACGATCGGTTAGCTACCAAACACCAACATTCTATATGACATCGAAACCTCAATATACTGCTAATAAATCATCAATAAGATGTTTTGATAACTCAAACGTTCTGTCCACTCCTACGATTAAAGGACGTGAATGTATATGCATGTATATAGGTCCATCTACTCACAAATTCTTTCACTTTACCAAAAATAAGTAGATTTCCTCACAGCGTATACGTAATAAGTATTCCCTTTTTCATTAACACATCCACGCGTGTTATCTCCCTGAATTTCGTAAGCAATTTATGCAAATGGAGAACCAATTGAGATAAAAGGAAGGCTTCACATTGTAGCGCGATCGGCGCAGAGAAAATTTGTTTTATTCAGAGCAAATTGCTTATCCAGACAAAGTACCTCCTCGGCATGGAAATCAACATATCGGGATAAAGATAAGATAAACGAATTTCGGTATTTATGTACGCGATCAGTACTTTATCTTTAAGAGTTTTACACATTTTTTTAGTTAGATGTACCTATTAACACCGAGTGTGTATTTTAATGAAGTGAAAGTGGTTTATCCGGATCAGAACAGATGGGAATCTGTGATGTCTGCCTATGTCTTTACAGGAAAATGGGCCTGATGAGTATGTATGAAAGTAGATAATAATACCCAAATTTACTAGGGTAACTAGGGTACTAGGGTATGGCGCACAAAATGAATTCTGTGTGGTCATAGCATACGTTGGTAAGTAAAGAGACGTCGACCTATGACAATAACACAATAGTACTCCTTAATACTATTTTATTTTTTTACATCTTAATTCTTTTAAATGTGTTTTTAAGCATAACACATAGCAAACGAACACACACAGCATACACTATCTACTATTAGTTACTATTATTAGCACATATTACTATTATAAGCACACATACAGCATAGACTAACACGTACGCACGCAATGCCTTTTAGGGTAGACAGGATCTGGCAAATATAAAATATCTACTTGGTTTGATTTACCATTAATCATGTTACGATTGCTCTATTAAGGAACAATAGTGTTACCCACCAATTAAATTCCATTTAGCTCTTGTGTCCGAATCGCTGTCTTTTAAGACATGGTAAAAAGTCATGCAGTTAGGTAGCATTGTACTTATAATTACTACTACTAGCATTATTAAACCTATTATACACTGACACTGTACTCCTATTAAGAATATAATAAAACAGTAAACAAAAACCACTACAGCTATATAGTACCAGTATCAAAACACATTAAAGAAAAAGCCTTGGGTTTGATTCATGGAGGCTCTAATAGCAGTGACCAAAAGGTAAAACGCGGGGAAAGCGATTCCTAGCCTTTAACCATTGATGGATTCAGGTGGACTTAGATTGAATGCTATCAGGCAAGACCTAGGATTTCTGACGTGGATTTATTAAGACTAAGTTACAGACATTTCGGGTCGAGGAAAATGGATTTGCAGAGAACAACACAACCATTAGATAAAGGTATAATGTAGGTGGTATTATTATTTGATCGATCATTGTTTTTAGTCCCTGGAGGTGCAAATATTGTTTTATTTTGAGTGATTCATTATTGTTTTTTATTTTCTGAAAGCGCAAATCTAAATATGTGAAATTACAAACATGCAATTTGCAAACATGTGTGGATATTATAGTAATAAATGGAGAAAAAGGTATTAAAAAGTAGAGGTTTAACATGGTTAAAATAATAGTGAATTATTTTTGCTACCGTTCTTTCTATAACGTTTTATAATCGGCAAACAGGGACTAAGGTTTCTATTTATTACTTACTAATTAATTTCTTACTAATCGATATCTTTGATACGTAAAAGAGTACTATCTCACCAATAATCCAAATTTTCTATGTCAGATTAATTTTGATTTCTGTACACTATGTTAGACTTACTCTTTCAAGAATTATGTACCTAAGTGTGGATATATAAATAGACGGAAGATATAATAAATGAAACAAGACTGAATATTTTATTATATTTATTAACGGTAAATGAAAGATCTCTATTTTGTACCAAACCTTTGTCTACACTTTATTTAAGTGACGCAGCATAAGCAGAAATTAAGACCTCAAAACAAATGAAGCGCTCTGTTTATCTTTTGAATTTCAATTTCAAATTTTGAATTGAATAATTAACTGAGGGAGCAAAGATTAAAATAATTGATGAATAAAGTTTCTAAGTTGCTCTCTTCGCTAACAAGGGAAGATTTACAGCGGCTGTACATGACATGCTCGTAGTACGGCCTTACTACGATTTTTTACTACTAATTTTATTCAATGCTTCTTAGGATAAGAAAGACAACGTAAATATTTCTTTTCTATATAGTGTGACGTATAGTTCTTTTAGATTCCTAATTTGTCTTTATCATATAGTAATGCTTATGTAAAAAACTTTGTCCTTCTTATACAGCCTTGGTTAATCATTACCTACTTTTTATCAAATACGTTTAACAAACACTATAGTTTTGCGAGATATTTAGAAGTTGACACATTGGTTAAAGTAGGTAAAATTGATGTCGAAATAAAACTTATAAATCATCACCCAGCTGGTGTTTCATGTGTCCATTAAATTTTCTCTCGATGCTATCTCTCATCTTCTTGTATTTTACAAACTGTAAAATAATAATAGTTTTTTAAACATACATAGATCGATACACGATTAAGTTTTCAAATAAACCTTATAATAATGTTCCGAGCCCAACCTTAGTCACATCTACAGCTCTTTTATATAATCATCTTAAATAATTGGAAGTAAGGACTCGGAAAGACATCTGGCACGAACACTAAAAGTCTCGAGAAGCCACTTACACGTTATGACTTCTGAATTACACATCCACTTCAGATGTTGCGAGTACCAGTAAATACTAGTATCATGAGCCCGTCTCTGTTAATTGCTTGTAATTTATTGCGCTCCGCCAACGCAAAGTCCCGGGATGGTATGGGATATGGAAAATATAGATACATACGAGTATATACAAACATCACATTTATAATACTCAAAAAAGTGAAAAAGACACATTTAGTCATTTACATACATTTAGGGCATTTAGGGCAAGATGTCAAATTTTAAAAATCCAAAAAGGGCAAATAATGATTAAAATGATTACAGTTTACGATAAGTAATCATGAAAAGAAACGCAATCATTACTCGTCTTTTATTATAATCTGAGAAGAAAGTAAGCTGATTAGTCTCTAGTAGCTGACCATTAACTGATAAACTATGTATGAGCTGATAATCTTTACTAACTTTACAAATGCGTAGAGCATTATTGAACGCATCATTGACGCTTATATGCAATCATTTTCTTACCTCACTTATCAAGGGTAAAAAATAGAGTCCCATTGTTTACTAACTATAATTTATTTTAACATAGATACTTATCAGTTAAATATACTTCTCAAAACTCTAGTAATTCAGTATAAGAACATTTAAAATTCGAACTACATAGTAAATTGGATGGATATTAAAGAGACAATCCCTTAAGGGATCATAGCAACAAAGTACGTACATATCAGTGTTACAAAGTCTTTCGAACCAATTTGCTGATCTGGGAAGTTTACAAACTAAGCTCTACAGCCACGAAAGCTACAAAAACTATGTCAAATTTAATGAAAATTTTTAGTACTACAGTAGCTTTACTTAAGCCCCGGAACGTAAAACATTGTTTAAGCAACGCAAGACAAGTTAAAACTTAAACCGCTTACGTCCTAAAGCATGACGTTAATCTTTTGCAACAAACACTGAATTGTTGTTCGCGAAAATTATGCAAACTTTACAACACAATCATTTTATTTCTATTTTAAATATACTCAGATGACCTCTACAGTGCTAGCGGTTAACCACCCGAACGCTGATCGAGAGGTAACGGGTTCGATTCTCGGTGGAGGCACAGTTAAGAACCACGCTGTTCTTCTGCTTTACAGTCTGATCGTTGATTTTATTATGCTACCTATAATAATTATGTGTTTCTTCAATATACGCTGACTAGTACGCTTGACTAGGCTTATTTGAACTTAGCAAGAGACTAGTTCAATTGGTGTTATAATGTCCTAAACAATTTTTAATTTTTGGATTTAACTTGACTAACTGTTATATAACATCTCTTATCTTTTGTATAGTGTCGACCTGTTTTTAATCAATAGCTATATAATCAATTAGCCAAGGATTTCAGTATCCCTACTCTCCTCGTCGCCTCTTACAACATCCCAAAAAAAGACCTTTTAAATGAAACTTTGTATCGTCCTAGACTAGCATGGGAATTTAATTATTCAGTATTTATATGTTTATTTATTTATTTGTTTATTGGGTCGTTAACATTTTATACATAAAGTGCGAGTAAGTTGCATAATTTAATATCAATCTAAAGTCTTAATATTCCTAGTAAGACATTAAACGACCTTCAAATAGACATTTCTAGAAGTACCTTAATACCTACTTATTTCGGCCCTAAAATAAAAACAAAGTCCTTCCAATAAGAGGCTTAGAGAAGCCAACAACAATAAACATTACCAGGAGCAGTCACCTCTAAGTTTCGGGACCCAAACTAACTTAAGGTGTTAAGGAAACTTACCTCCTTTTAGTGGAAAGAAAATTACCCCGCATAAATCTCAGCCGTTCACCTCTGCACATTTCCAAGGAACTCTGGTTTCTAGCTACTTTGAGAATAACAGAATGCAAAGTAGCTATCTTTCTTATTGGTATGTTGTAGGAATAAGGAACTAGCGTACAGTTTAAATTATTGGACGATGAGCGAGTTGCTTGTTAACTATGACGACCTCCGTGGCGTGATTGGTCAATCACCTCAACGCTAATCGTGAGCTCCTGGGTTCGATTCCCGGTTGGAGTTAGTAAGGAACTACGCTTTTCTTCTGCTTTCCACTGTGGTCGTTGATTATATATGCTATATATTTATTTATCTATCTATGATAAGCGTATATTTGTTAAATATACGTTGACATGTACTCTTAACATAAGTCTTAAATGTACTTAACAAGGGGCTAGTTCAATTGGTGTAATAGTGTCCTACAAAAAAATAAAATAAAATAAATATATCATACATACATATATTCCTGCCTTAACGTCCCTAACGAGAAAGACAGAGACTATTAATCGTCATTTGGAACGATGCTGGCAAATCTCTCTTGCTTCACTCACACCTATTAACGCTGCGTAACCGCCGTGAAAAGAATGTCACATGTTTGATCTGTGTACGTTCTTGTCATCATTTTTCTATATTTACAAATATATTACACTGCTTTAGTAGGAATATAAGTGACTACATAATTTTCATTGTTATTTAAACTGGAAAAAAGTAGGCAAATAATCGTAATTTCGAAAACAATCGTAGAATTTTTCTTTGGTTATTATGTATACTTAAAATTGTATACTCAAAGTTTCACGTGCCCGTTTCCGCAATTGCGGAGTAGTTCTTTTATGGCTACCTCACACCCACTTTTCACCAGATACGGTTATTAACCTCGGCAAAAATCCCTATTGCAACCGCTCGCTGTTAGGTCATAAAAGGCGATATTATGTTGCTTTTATTGAAAAATATTAAATTTTACAACGCTCTTTAATGCCTTTTATGTACAACAATTAGGCGATAGCAAATATTGCTACATAAATCCTACATGCCCCGTGCAAGTATAGGAATTACCAATATTATCTTAACTATCAGATTTACATAAATACACATCACGCCTGATTTCCTGGAAAGGGGTATGTAGAGATCAGGGATCCCCATTTGTCCCGATCGTGACAGACTATTTACACTCATACACCTCCTCATACACTCGGTGGTTATAGATACTTCTAACGTCACACGTTCAATATGGCATCTACCTGACTGTCATGTGTCTTATTGGGCCGGCCCCTACGTAACCGCCCTTCCACTTCGATCACTTATTAATACTAATTAATAACTATTGTCAATCTTTTATCATTCATCCGCATAACATGTCCAAACCATCGAAGCATGCCCTTTTCAATATTAACATGATATTACTGATGGATATTATTAGACATTTATTACAGGTAATTAAACATGCACCTAGCAAATTATCGTTCTAATTGAGGTTCAGTTCAAAATATTATTGGAGTGGAATACTTGTTAAACAATGCACACTTAAACTGCAAACTCTTAGTTACTACATTTGAGGAGAATGCCGGCCGCTAAGAGTATTATTGTTATTGGCATTAAAATAGTATTATAATTTTCTTACTTAAAGTCCTAATAGTATTTGAGAAAATAAGCATTGGATTTTTTTTTTACATACAAATTACTCCCGATTCCCTGTAGATGGGAAGGCAGAGATCACGGATCTCCATCTCTCCCGAGCCTGACAAACCACTTTCGCTTTATTGACTCTCATACATCTATCTCCTCATGCACACTCGGCAGTTATAGGTACTTCTAACGACACACTTTCAATATGGTGTCTATCTGACTGACATATTGTCTTATTCGGCCAGCCCCAACGTAACCGCTCTTCGACTTCAAAGATTTTTATATATTTAACTGTTTTTTTTTTGTTGTATACCGTTGTGCGACGGATTTGACAGTGAGGCAAGAGAGATTTGTAAACTATTGATCGTTATTGTGTGCTTATGCTCAAGACTATCAGGTTTATACATATTTTGTGTCGTTTTATAAATAGCGATAAGTATTATTTTACGCTTCTGTACAGGAGCCACCGTTCAGCTTGTCACATTAAAGATTAATTGCTTTAGAAATTCAACATTTCTACATGCATTTTTTGTCTCATGTATTGATTTATGAGTCTGTTACAGATACCTACTGACTTATAACTATACCGATGGTCATAAGGTTTCCTCGCCTAGGGTATCAAGGTATAGATAAAATACACTATATTTATACATAGCACAAGACCGACAACAAAAACACTCATAGATATTTATAGATAGATAAAAACATAAGAAAGTCATAAAAACTTTGAATGCATCTCTATTGCAATTTCGTGACATACATTCTGCCTCAATATAACACGTATTGCCCATTAGAAATAGTGCAGGGGCCAGCGTCCAATGCAGTCCAGCTGCTCCTAACTACGTCCCTTGTTATGTGCCAACTGCGATTGGTATTCAAGCGACAGGCTTCGAAACGATCACGGGCTTATAAGTCCGTGTACGGGCATAAAATTACGCCAAATTGTTTCCTTTGAAACGTTCACAGATGGCGATAGGGTTGTCGAGAGCTTTTTTAAATACGTGACGAGTTTTTGTTACAGTTTTTAATTCATAATAAATGTTAATGTGCCCATCTTTGCCGCGCTTACTAATATAAATAGTAGATCGATATCTAGCTGTCTATCTTCTCGATAAGTCATAGGAGGTAACAGACTATGATTATTATGTGAGAAACAACTGCACACTCTATATACTTTGGGCCGAGTACTAAAAGTGACCGAGAAGTTTACATTACCTCACGTCGTTTCTTATCCAAAAAGCATAGAAAGACTTGAGTATGATAACCAATAAATATATCAGACAATTAATTAAAATATTTTGTGAATCATGTAGTCTAAAATCCACGTAATGCTTCAGAAATACCAATTTATAATGTAAACAAAAACGAAAATTACAAGAATAATAAAAAATCGGGTTCAGAGTATCTATCCTTTTTAATTTGTTATTCATTATAGCAGCCAGTGTATACAAAATTAAAACTCTGAAAAATAATAAGGAAAAGAGAACTTTTGAGAAAGCAGCTTGAATAATTCAGAGGCCTATCAACTTATTCTTTGAAAAGTCGCCGCCATAAAAAGTCTGTGTCAATGAAATCAACAAGATAACGTGGAAATGTTTTATTTTATTATTTTGGGACGTAAATCGTCGGTTAACTAGGTGCCTTACTTGAAGGCATGTCAAAATGTTTCAGAAACGCGTGCAAATAAGGTGGTTTGAAATATAAAGTTTTAAGATATTCGCGATTTGTACTCATGATTAATAACTAACGGGACTTATCGTGTAAGTTTTTATATAATAGTTCTGCCCGTGACCATGGCTGCTGCAACCTAGCTGAAACGTCGGGTTACTAAAAAAGAGAACTTTATTATATAAAACTTACGCGATAAGGCCCGTTTGTTATTAATCATGAGTTTGAAATATATTTTGTGTCATTATCTTTTTCTAATCTTTCTATTTGTTTCTCTGACTCTCTCAGAAATAGAATAAAGTTATATAAAAAAAAGCATTTTATTCTGTATTTTGTGTGTAAATAACTGCCATATATTTTCTTTTATAAATAAATATTACATTTACGTCCCATAATCCCTTTCGGAGTGGACAGACCTTGGAGATATAGCACCTCCTCAATCAATTTCAACGTAAGTATCGGGATTATAATGATATTGGTTAATTATTGATGACAGGTTACCAGCTAATCACCCAATATATTCTATTGACCGCTAGTCCACTAGTCACCTCCAGTATGAAAGGCAGGTGGATAAATCCAATGTATTCTATTGACTCCTAGACTCTTAGGTGACTCCGTCTAGTTGTGTAACTAGATAGATTGTTTTTTACATGAAAAGACAAACGCGTTCACGACCATTAACCCTTGTGGGGTAGTCAGAGGTTTAGGTGTCCTCCGCTATTGCGAATATGTCCCTTTGTATGCTTAAATCTTTGTAACTATAGAACGAATTTTGATGCGGTTTTTTTTAATAGATAGAGTGATTCAAGAGGAAGGTTTATATGTATAATAGCATCCATTCAATAGTGGAGTAGGCTATACATTTCATACCCGTGCGAAGCCAGAGCGTCACTAGTTCTTTTATATTTTAGTATTACTTTTGCTACCCGATGATGTGAAATCGTGCAAAAAGCAAGTAGATTCTCATACATGTAAACGAACAATGCAAATACGGGTCCGAATATTGGATTTAACTAGAGCTGTTTACCTTCCCTAATACAATATTTGGCGCAAATCGCGAGGGAGTATTTTCCTTTGAAATAGTCGTCCAATATTTACTAAGCGGTTGTCGATTGACGGCATATGGGCGAAATATGACGCGATTACAGGGTTTATGAGCAAAATGTATACTTATGTACATATAATATATAATAAGGGTGACCTATAACCGCCGAATGTGTATGTGGAAGTGTATGGATGTAAATGAAGTGAAAATGGCTTGCCAAGTTCGAAGCAAATGTCTATCCCTCTGTAAAAACAAACGTGATTAGTGTGTATATTATGTATAAATAATATCATTAGTAAAACGCACTTTTATATCTTGTCGTACAAGACATAAGAGTCTATAAGACCTAGGTGATGTGAACCATTAGGGATATATGATTTTAAAATTCCATATACTCAACATATTTTTATGAATTTCTCATGTCTTTGTCACATCAATATTCGAAACTAATCGTTCTGTCTGGGAATTTATTGCGTAATTGAGTGTATTTAATACCGCTATCAATATGCTAGATACGACAACAGCTGTTTAGCATTGTCGTGATGTTTTGCTACACTTGCGAAATTTGCTAAGACAGTCATTTCAGGAGCAGTATTTAACTTTCTTTGTTTTCATTGTTCATTAATTATCTTTAGTCAATATATCCCAAAAAATTACATGTCTTATCTTGGAATGACATTTATAATGCTACTTTTATTTTATTTCAGATTGTCTTCTCTTCAACAAAAAGACTTAATATTATGTATGAAAGATATTTCTTTGGGTGTTATGCATTAAAAGCTTGTTCCCGTACTATTACTTGATAATTATATTACATACACGTCACGCCAGAGAAAAGCTCTGCAGAGGTAAGCCAGATATAGGAATACCTATTTTCGATATCCAGGCATTCCAATTATTTCCCCTTTAGCCAGGTATTGTTTTAATTTTGACTACTCATTCTAACAAGACCAAAACTTATACAATAAATAAATATAATTTGTTACATTGTCCAACATAAGGCATAGGGTTCGGACCCTAAGCCAAAGAAAGGGGGCAAAATGAATGTATTCGTTGCCCCTAGTAGGGGACTATCACGTGCAATCCAATCGCGGTCACGGACAAAATGCGCGCGCACACACACGCATCACACACGTGTGCGTGCACGGCGTACACGCGACGCAAGATACGCGGGCCACGTGCGCGAGCGAGACGGAGCACAACACGACAGTCATGCAGCCCCACTCCACGTTGCGACGCTCATTCGCGCCACGCGGTTCGTGGGGAACGTAACAAAACAAAATGGATCAGTTCATTCAAAAAGTGAAAAGTAATCCTGCGTTATGGGATATGCAGTGTGTGTTGTACCGTGATAACAACAAGAAGGAAGTCATTTGGGATGATATTGCGGCGGAATGCGGCATGGATACCGGTAAGTTTGTTTACATTGGTTATTCGGAGGCATGTCCTTCGTGTTTTGCGTTGCATGAACTTCATTGTGAATTCCATGCTCAAATGCATGTAGAATCTAAATTTGGATGTTGTTTTAGTGATAACTGGGCTTATGTAACCGTTTAGAGATAATACTGTAATGTTTGGTTATATTTATCTTCTTTCTTGTCACTGCGAAATGTAAACAAAAGTGAAAACGTGACTTGTAATGCGCCTGTGCAAAGGGATTAGCAATCTTGCAACGCATCGAGTTTAACAAAAGTGCTTGCAGAAGGATTCAACTGTACTTTTTAAGATATTTTATGTTTAAATAGATAAGTGTATGTACAACTAATGTATAGATTTTTAAACCGTACAATCGTTATTCTGTAAATGCTTTCATACATTATTGTAGTTGTTAAACTACTGCACTAAAGGTAAACAAAACTAACATTATATTTACATATAACTAATATTTTTATGAGTCGTAAAATTTAGGAACGTTTACAATATGTTCTACGTTAACTCAGACCTTGGCATACAACGATGCAATGACACCTAGGAAAACATGAAATATGTTTATATCTATGTAGATACATACATACTATTCGTACCTTTATTATGATGGTAGGTACGAATGGTTAGGTTAAGTACCGCTAAATACAATAATGGTATGAAACGTTGAGGAAGTGAAGCACTATGCCAACTACTATGTTCGAGAGAAATGGAGTTGAGTGATGTCTTTTAATAGACAAACAACAGTCCTCGAGCCATATTGAAACAATGATAATACAAAGTAATAAACAGATCACTAAAATTAAGTAGCTTTTGGCTTAGTCTTTGGTTGGGTTGGTAACCATATGAATGATTTAGTGTACCTAGGTGGTTTCATTTAGGAAAGGTATAAAACTACCTGCATATTTATCATACATACACACAATAAGTGGCACGGCATTAAACTCATCATCATGTTGAGGACTGACTGTCTAGTGAAATAAAGGGTTTGACTATATAAAGATCTTCGTGGGTATAACGATAGTATAAGATTTGAAACTTCTTAAGGGATTAGATATATAGACCAATAAACTAGCCACATATCACATAACCTCTCATGATAAAACATGAGCTTTGAGAGTCCCTAACCATCGTAGTGATCTTCCCTTCTTCTGGTGTTGCCTCTCCGAATAGCAAAGGTTGACAGTCAACTTTGCGAATCTGGCCCGTAGTGATAATGACCACTAAAACTCTGCGTACCCTGAAGTTATATAATATATGATGCAATTAAAGTATAACACATTTTCAACCCAGGACAACCCCCTGATAGATGGACCGATGACCCGAAAAAGGTCACTGGTAGGTTGCCTGAGGTTCACGAGTGATCGTGTTTTGTGGTGTACCCTTGGGGAGGCCTACGTCTAACAGTGAACTGGCATAGGCTAATTAATTAAAAAATCTTTTCTTCACAGGTAAAGAAGCCAAATTACTCTGGAAGAGGCTCCGAGACAGTCACAGAGAGGCCTTAAGGAGACGAAAATGTGCGGCTGGGAACAACGGAACCTACCACCCCATGCGGCCGTGGAAATACGAACACCTAATGGAGTTTGTACTCAACCCAAACAAAGATGGTGTCTGTAATGAATCGGTGTATCCCCAAGAAAGTGATCCTGGAGAGGATAGTAGTAGTAATTCCAAGTCGCAAATGGAAGCTCAGATACAGCAGTTTCAGAAGGATTTTACGCTTAGGAAGTTTGAGGAAAAGGTAATGTATGCATTATTACATACATATCCTACATACACATTACGCAAAATTCACTAAACTATAATTTAACTTTAGTAAGTATATTATATAAAACTATACTTAATGAACTCATAATTAATATTAAATAACAACGATTTTACCGTGAACACCGAGCAGGTAGTACTTCGATTGATAGACAGAAATTATCGATAGACACCTTGAACGATTTTGTCAAATATCAGTGATTTAAAGCCGCTGTTCTATATTCTATATCATTAAGTATAGTTACTTGTTTTTTTAGTCCCGTACTAGTCTAGGATGTGAAAAGGATTCTAACTAACTGCCGCTTTTACCTGACATGGGGTAATAAGGGACGAGTAGGTACTCAGCTAAATGCAATCACAAGCTCAAATTCAAATCTCATGCATGTCTTAAACTGAAAACATGAATGAGATTTTACGTCGCCGAGGTTCTGTTCACATCAAAAGAGTTTAAAGGACATGAATATGTTTACCACATAATAAGATTAATTTATGATCCATATTATGTTAAGTGTCTTGAGTTAACTTTGGACGAATACTAGTTTCGAACTACAAGCCACTTTTTTTACTTTCCTGTCGCAGGAGTCGACTACGGTAATGGTCTAGGTCTTTGGGATAAATGTCATCAGTAAGGTAAATTACTAGTTACCTGTCACCATAACAATCAAATCATATAATACTAAAAGCGACCGAAACGATACGCAGTACTTCTCTGAGATTCAGACCATGCTAAAAGGGATATAAGAACGTGAGTGTATACAAGAGTATGTATGCAAACAGTTACATAATGAGCCTTTTGAAAATTATTTTCAGGTAAACAGACGGAGACGGGAAACAGCTCAAAACAGAACTGGTGCGAGAAAACGTTTCATAGACCTCAAAAGAACAGTACCTAAAGATGCATTAGCGGAATTATTTTCTAGCCTATGCAAGAAGACTAGACTTTTACCTAAAGAGCTACAACTTAGAGTTCAGAGGGAAGTATTTGATGCCGTGACGAGAGCTGAAGAAGAAGCCATTTTCATGTCCAACCCGGATGATGATAAGCCACCTATCATGCTGCCGTTCACGATGAAGATTTCGTCGCCTTTAGATAATGATTCAGAGAGTGCGGCGGCTTCACGAGATGATGAAATGGGCAGTGATTAACGTGTTGTGATTATTTGTGATGGACAATTTTTTTATTTTTGTAAGTTTAAGGTAGGTACGTCTAATGTCGCGTAAGGTGTGTAAATTGTGTAATGCAAAAGGCATGTTGTAGGTTGCTTTTATGGGTTTTGTAGGAGTCTTTAAGAAATAAAATTATGAAAAAAAATGTTACTACAAAGTATAGTTACTGTTGAACATAATGACTTTTTTAAATAAGTTACAAATTTAATGGAAGATATCAAAAGAAGTTAAATGTATTAATTTGGACTTATCTCGTACTAGTGGAATTTGAAAAGCATGATATGTAGCTGGCTTTCCCTAGCTTGTCCTAGAGATCGCGCCACATAAGGTGGCAGATGGAGGCGTCGCCACAGTTGTGTAATTCAGTGTTACCAGTAAACACGCCAAAACTAGCACTCACTGTGCCATATGGCTCGATACATTATAGGTTTCATTTGTAACGGTCTTTGGTTGCAGAGCTATAAACTCAAATAAAACAAATTAATATGTCAAAGTCATAAGTCAAAATATTTTTATTCAAAATAACAAGCTCTCTTTGAAAGTTATCTTATGATCTAAGTATAAATTAAAAAAACTATTTCAAACATGGCACTGAGCATTGTCTTTACATGTTTTACCGAGGTTAGTTTAGTGGAGACCATATAGCTTGGAGAAGAACTAACAAGAAACTCCGGAAATCAATTTATTATAATCACCCTTAACAAACATAAAAATTACAAAGAAAGTGAGCAAAAAACACAACGCTGGTATTACTGAATTTCCCTGTCATACAAAATAACACACAATGGCGGAAACGTCAAATTTAGTTCCAAGTTTGTCGTCTGCCACCTTATGTGGCGCGATCTCTATATAGAGATCCCGCCACATAAGGTGGCAGTTGGAGGCGTCGCCACAGTCGCGTAATTCAGTGTTACCAGTAAACACGCCAAAACTAGCACTCACTGTGCCATACGGCTCGATACATTATAGGTTTCATTTGTAACGGTCTTTGGTTGCAGAGCTATAAACTCAAATAAAACAAATTAATATATCAAAGTCAAAATATGTTTATTAAACTATTTCAAACATGATTAATAATTAACGGGACTTATCCTTCTTATTATATATTACATATATTATGTGTTCCTTCACTCTGTCCGCAATAGACCGTTTAGTGTGTTCGACGTAGGATTTCCCACAGCTGCAATCAATCTTATACACACCCTTATATCTTATATCATGAGTATAAATCGCGAATCTCTTAAAACTATTATTTCAAACATGGCACTGAGCATTGTCTTTACATATTTTTTACCGAGGTTAGATCAGCGGAGACCCTAGCTTGGAGAAGAACTAACAAGAAATTCCGGAAATCAATTTATTATAATCACCCTTAACAAACATAAAAATTACAAAGAGTGGGCAAAAAACACAACGCTGGTAATACTAAATTTACCTTTCATACAAAATAACACGCAATGGCGGTAACGTCAAATTTAGTTCCAAGTTTGGCTACTGCCACCTTATGTGGCGGGATCTCTAGTCGAATACAGTCAATGGAATCTATAGGGCGATTAGCTGCCTTAATCTTTTACCCATATCACGTATTTATGCCATCACAACCATGAATATCTGTTTATAATTATGTAAAAACAAACCAGTCAAACTTTAGTAGTTACTTTTAGAAATTTATTTAAAAAATAAACTGTAAAATCATTTGTATTGAGACTGAGGGATGTAAGGTTAAATGACTGCAGTTAATAGAAATAATGTTGATATGATTATGAGTTTTCTATACTGTATATACTCGTAAAACATATTTCTAGATTAGTAAACATACTAAGACGTACCTAGATTGAAACTTTTTGAATTAAGTACCGTGAAAATAATTGTAGGTTAATTGTAATTTATTTTTGACCTAAGGTATTTAAATACAATATTTTCAATATACTGACGCGTTTTCTTTATTTATAAACGAAACTCATTCGAACGTACAAACAAATACATGAAATATGTAAATTAAACAGAAAAAAACAGAAACGTAGTCCATTGGTCCATATAACTAAAGTTACATACATTTGGTACAGTATAAGGTTACTTTAGAACAAACAGGAGGTTTTTATGAAAAAGGTTTAGGACCTTTTTTCATAATAACGCCCTTGTTCCGCAACACGAGCTTACACGGCAAATAAAGCTATTGTTTCACTATCCAGCAAGCAAGCACAGTTTGGCGGAAGCGCGGAAAGTTGCGACAAAAGTTCTGCTTGGTTTGTATCCTGCTGGCTTTGCTGTAGAGGAAAAAGCTGAATCAAAGTTCTATTGAATCTGACACGAAGCGTGTGAATCTGTTCGTAGACATTATACGACGTAGTATATACGATTTGTTTATCCTCAAACAAGCTGTCGTGTTGATGAATCCCGTAATCACGGAGCCTCCATGTTCTTCAAAGTATCATAGTCTAAAATATGGTATTCGATTAGTTATGACTTTGCCAAATACACATCACACCTGATTCCCTGCAGAGGGGTAATATATTATAATAATTACTGTAATATATTATATTTATGCCAAATATTGGATGAATATATTACTATAGATATCAAAATATGTCCGTGAAGATAAGCTTTAGGCACATTATTTTAGTCACGTTTGGCATAAATTTTATTCAAAATGAAATAATTAGATACCATAGCTTTATGTAATTACATTTATGACATGCCGATTAAAAAGATCTGCTAGTACGAGTATACTTTCGACTAATTAGTAACAGTTTACAGGCAAAAGTTTGGTTTTAGGAACTAAAGTGTTTCTTTCGCTCTATGATATTTATATTTATCTACTTGTCTAAAGTAAGAATATTGCTTCTTTCGAAATGGGGCTATTTATTCTGATCTAGCGTCGGAGCGAGGGTCGTTGAGTAAACAATGACAAAGCGAAATTATTTTGATTGAGTTTCAAAGCAAGCCATTCCGTTGAAAGGATACAAAAGCATTTCTAAATGTAATTGATCACTCGAACAGGGAAATTGGGGAGGGATATGGAAAATATGACCAACGTGATTAGTTTCGCTGATTAAGAATACAGTATGATGAAGAAAACATGAGATGAAAATCCTTTCCATAAATTTAGGCATACATCTAAATTGATTTCATTCGTCTCAGCATATTGTAATAGGTGGCTGATGTTGCATATAGTGGTTGTTAACCATCACAACATAGATATTAGAGTATATAGAGATATTAGAGTTCAGGACAGAGGAGTTATTGTATATTTTAACCCATAAAAAGAAGATACCTACCCTGCATAACTTCGTATACGTACATATTTATTTTACAACGCGTTGACTAACAGGTAAATAGAGAATTTCCTTGATTCCTTGATTGATAATACCTACAACATTAGGTAACACATGCAATTAATTCAGTAGATATAAATTAATGAGTAAGGCACTCTTTACAACTCATACCTAACAAAAATTCCTACCAAAATAAATGCAGCACATTTTCAACCCAAAGAGAAACGTAACTTCCGTGTGTGACAAACGAACCAACTCACATTTATTGTTGTTAGTTCTTTGTTAAGTTCGTGTTAACGTAGCGAGGACTTTCTGTTTTAAAAGCTGACATTGTACGTAAGTACGAGAGCAATTTTACTTAGATGTTTTTATAATATGTGCAGTGGTATTTGAGACTTGAATAGAATGAAATTTTGCCCGAATAGTTGTAATAGCGATAACACTAGGGGTTCTCAGTTATTTAATGACAATATACTGACCACGATCAGTAATTTTTTTCAAGAATCAGTTATAATAATATCATGTTTATGCATATATTTTTTTTACATATTTATTTAGTACATATTATTATATATATTTACATTTTTACATGCTTATTTACATATTTTTTTATCAATTTTGTACGTATACATTAACTATAAACTAAGACAAACCAAAACCATGAATTTATAGTATTAATACACTACTATTCCTTAACAAAGGCTGAGCCTGTTTTTTTAGGATGAGTAGGATTCTTATTCCGTAGGATTTGATGACGGAATATAATTCATAATTTTAACGAGTTGCAATGAACAATAAGAAACAAATTAAGCCATGAATAAAGTTTATAATATTAAAAAGTGAGTGAATAGGAAAGAAATAAATTAAATATATTTAAATAAGTCCCGCGACTAAGTTCATCAACTTAGCTGCATAATCTATGCTGATGCAACAACACTTTACTTATGGTTAATGCCGTCTTGTGCTTTAATTTAATGTATTGAATATTCAAATTATTTTTCCTGATTATGTTTCCTATTACCCAAAGCTAATGATTAGCTAAGTGACATAAGATTACAAATTGCGCGTTAATTAGGTACTAATCGTAAGAATTAATCTGTATTGAAACTACAATATCTGTGAATCAGGTAAATGGGACAGGAAATGCTCTATTCGGAACCAATTTTGTCTGGTCATCGTAATATTTCCTAGCAAATGACCTGTTTATCAAGCTTTGGCAATTTGGCACAGCCTTTTGACCTCCTAAATTACGGGAATTAATGTCCCTCGTCCAAGTATTTGCTTGCTTACGTCTGAAATAAGGAGTTATATTATATTCGGCTGAGAGTACGACCTAGTATGATATTAAGGCCAAGGTTGTCATTGGAAATAATAAAAATTGAGACACTATTACACAAATTCACTAGCCCAGTGGTAAGTTCATTTAAGACTTGTGTTAAGGGTACTAGTCAACGTATATTTAAAAAATATATCCTTATTATATATAAACAAATACATATATAATCAACGGCCATGTATTTTTGTACATCCTATTATATTTTGTCATACATAAAGTTAGTCCATAATGACGTCGTCACATTTCTTTCAAGATCAACAAATTATTTATTTATGTATTATCCTTCCTTTTATTATATTCCGGGTGGATGAAACCTCGGAAATACGATATCTCTTTGATTTCTTTGAGAATTTATATTAAATCATATAATTATAATAATATCTCATCGATCGAACTAAGTAACAAATTCTTCTCATATTCAGTAACACATGAACGGAAACGCATCTGTTGCAATATGTTGCCAGCCGCGAACGCGTGAAATTCTAAGGCTTTAAAGGTCTCAATCTTCGCGAATGGCTCCCCTTTACGATTCAAGGCGCATACAATCTCTCGTGGAGTTCCACAATCGACAAGCATCTATCGCCAATACGTTCCATTTGTTGCACAGAGAAGCGTGCGATTTACACGTCAATCGCTCTGCTATTTTCAAGGAGAAGAAAATATTTTTAACACAAATAGCATATTCACGTCCTTACATCCCTTTCGGGGTGGACAGAACCAGAAGACAAACTATCAGTTTATACTTAGTTACACTTTATTAAGTACTAGTGACCCGCTCCGGCTTCGCACGGGTATAAAATATATAGCCTACTCCACTATTTAATGGATGTTATTATATATATAAACCATCCTCTTGAATCACTCTATCTATTAAAAAAAACCGCATCAAAATCCGTTGCGTAGTTTCAAAGATTTAAGCATACAAAGAGACATAGGGACAAAGAAAGCGACTTTGTTTTATACTATGTAGTGATGATGTATGACTTCGACCACTTCGCGAGTCTGTGTGTCGATTCTGTCAGGCGGTGAGTTCGTCAGCATCAACAAATATTAAGCATAAAATTTATATGTACATACATATATATTCACGTCCTTTAATCCCATTAGGGGTGGAGAGAACCCTGGATATATAACATCTCCTAGGTCACTTTTTAGCATGAATATTGTGGTTGCTGTATCTTAATGGAACCATGGTGATATGTTGCTAGTTCCATCACTCAATTGATTCTATTTACCCCTAGTACCCTCCTACGACATGCCGGGAAGAACGGCAGCTAGTTTGCATTCTTTATAGTCGTTCACAGGACCCGATTTACCTATGAAGTAACATTAAAAATCTCCATTGAAATATCAGTGCAAGTTTTTTATAAATCAATTTTAATATTCATAATTAGCGTTTGCGTTGAGCGAACTCGGTTTGCGCTAGGAAAATGCTGGGAGGGAATTTTAATTGCAGATGGAAATTTCTCTCACCGGTCAACTTAAAAGTTCGTAATGGGAAAATGCGAGGAAGGCATTAAAAATGATAGCTTATTCCTTTATTTTTGTAGTGTGGTAGTGGGTAATAATATAATGTAACCAGAATCAGAATGTAATCATACATACGCTTCACGACTTGTGTAGAGATAGACTCCCTTTTTTATTGTGGCGGGGTATTGAAAGGCCATCTCCAAAATTTCAAAGGCACGTAAGTAATGAGAGGCTCAAAGCCCGCGTTTCACTAGATAGACAAAACCCAACGTGATAGGTAATAAACCGTTTCACCGTATACATGCACTGGTTACTTATCCCAAGAGATAGATAGGTTTGCTTACGATGTTTTTCCTCACTGTTAGCGCCTGTAAATTATGTATGTAAATAAAAATCACATTTATCTAATAAGAAGTCGGAGGTCTCATCCACTTGGCTATAGCCGGTAGGTTTACTTGAGTAGATAAGAAAAAGTCAATGACATTATGAATCAATTAATAGAAAATGTTTAATTGCGACATGAAAACTCTTCCTTTGTCGCTTTTTAGCATGATTATTAGAATTGTAATGTAAAATGGAACAATGGTAACAAGTTGCTAGTCTATAGCTCAATAGATACCATTTATCTCTGGTACTTTAGTTGCCTACTAAGACATGCCAGAAAGAACTGTAGCTCGTTAGTTAGTGAGCCTTAATTTAACGATAAGATAAGATTTTTAGACGACCTAATTCATTTTTGTTCGTTATATTAGGAAATCGTTGTCTAGTAAGGTACGAAAATATTAAAATGTTTTGATAGAGTATGGAATCTACTCATATTAATCTATTGGAACACGTTCATTTATGATATTTTCAACAAAAATATTTGTAAAACCGATTGTGTGAGTAGAGCATAAGAGCTATAAATAAAATTCTAAATGTCAGTCAACATTTCATGGAATGATCATTCTATCAGTCAGTTCATTTCATGTTGATTCGTTCGTCGGTTGTTTTTGTTTTGTTTGCGGTAGTACAATTTCAAATACAACTCAGCAGTTTTATAACAAAGAAAAAGTATCCACATTTGGATAAACACTTCGCTGTTTTGTGTGGAACCAGTGAAAAACTTGGGAGAATGGATTTATTACATATAAAAATTCTGACTGCCATAATTCTCAACATTATCTACCCATCATACTCCGGTAAGTATCAGCGATTATTTAATTTAATCAATTTATCAGAGGAGCGTTATATTATTGACCACCTTATTCCTTTTAACAGAGAACTTCCGGTCCTGTGATATGAAAGACATCAACAAGCCATGCTCTGAACCAAACGAAATATGTAGCAATAATACTTGTTCCTGTATTGAAGGGTTTGTTCGATCTGGGAACGCCTGTGTTGCCCCCGCTGACATTTTGCCAGCCAACAACAGTGCTACGATAGCTGTTATCACCATATTTACCTTAATCCTTATTATAAGTGGCCTGGTATTGGCCATTAGAAAATATGACCTCATAGCACAGGTAAGACAAAAGATAAACTTTAGGCGATCCACTGATATTATGTACGAAGATGTTATGATAGGCAATGATGACCCTCCTTTACACCCTTAAGAGAGAACCCTAGTTAGGTAGGTATATATTTATTTTGAAAAGAATGACCTAAGAATAGATAAATTTTATTGTAAGGTAATTAATATTAAGAACAATCATTGTTTTGTTATCTGCTAGGTATAGTATTCACCATTCATCTTTGTTAGTGATTATAATTATTAAGAAACTCAAAAAACTATAATTTTTAATGGACATGTTTATCTGTTATTGCAAAGTAATCATAGTGAAAACATACAAATTTTGTGACTGACCAAAATTTCAGTGTATTTCAAATATTTGTTGTCTGTTTAAAGTGATTCACAATGCTACTGTCTGACTGTCATAAAATGTTATCAGCTAGACAGCGCTTTTATATAGTGATATTAATAAATTATTCATTAACACATTTTATTCCTTGGTACACGCTAGAGCCAGGATTCAAACCTAGGACCTTCAAATAAGAAAGATACAAAGTCACAGGTCTTGGTCACTAGGCTGCACCCAATATAATATACAAAAGACAAACAAGTATCAAAGACAAAAAAATTCCAACAATTTGTTTTATTAAATAATTATACATCCCCCACCCTCTCATTTGTTGTTGATGGCAAATATCAATTGAGTGGAACAAGTGAAAAAACGTCACTTGAGGTTTTTACGACATTGTCCCCCAAATAAATTTTTACCTCGAGTGATGTTTTTTCACTTGGAACAAGGGGGGTACACTTTTGTGTTGACCGAATGATTTGATTGGATGTTCACTTGATTATTTTCATAGTGTTGGTTATAATCTTGCATCTTTTCTGGAAATGTTAAGTATTTTAACTGTTTTAATACCCATAACTGAATTAAAAGCATTAGATCCAGTAATACTTACAAGTTTTTATAACTTCATTAATTATGGTACAGCCTGTAAATGTATAATATGTAATGTGATATTCAAAATTGATAGGATTAAATGAAAAGACTAAATAGTTTAGCAAACTTTTATTATGCACTAGTTCAACCATGTTAGCGTTTGTAGGTGACTAAGATATGTTTGTTATTGTAATTTATAGAATACATAAATTTGATCTGAAGTTTTCAATGTCAAGATAAGAAAGATGGTTTCTTGCTATATGCGATGTTAATAGAAGAGTATGTTAATGTCACAGCATATTGATAATTTTGTTTATTAATGTCTTTATTATCACTAATATGTTCCGTCTTAGTCTATCAATAAGTCCCTTTGCATCATGATTTATGTATTGTTTACATGAATTTGATTGATTAATAGCAAACGGGACTTATCGCGTATGTTTTTAAATAATAAAGTTTACCTTTATTAACCCGACGTTTCGGCTACGTTGCAGCAGCCATGGTCACGGGCAGTTATCTACTAGTGATTTTGATTTGTGCGACCGAATTACTTACATACAAGCTACTACAACACGTAAGTTATGTGAGGCGTCGCATGAAAAGAAATTCACGAAGTTGTCGGATAGTGGGAAACGTAAGGTGGATTCTCAATGTTGTGTCAATAGCAATCGCCCAGACAAGCAGCTAGTGATCAACCGTACTGGCCTTTCCCTTGACGAGAGCACACAGAGCATTCTAGAAAAGGGCTTTAATTTTGCAATGACTCCAAGAGCGATTCCAAAGGAGGCAATAATTTGTAGCATAGAGGAGGCCATTTCAATAAACAGAATACCCTCGAAGGAGGCGGACATTTTACGACAAGATGTGGCCGTTATCTTGCGAAAATCAAAATTGCCTAAGTCAAACGTTACTGCAGGTGAGCGAAAAGCATTGATGAACCTTAGAAAAAACAAAGACGTTTTAGTTCTCAAAGCTGATAAAGGGAATGCCACTGTAATAATGAATGTAGAAGAATATAACGCTAAAATAGGTCAGTTGTTGTCGGACACGAGTGTATATAAGTCGGTGTCGTATAACCCCACAGCGAGAGTAAATAAGCGAATACGTGAACTTTTGAAGTGCCATCAGAATGTCTTTACGGAGGATGAGTTTAAAACACTTTCACGACCCAGGATAACTCAACCACCTAAGTTATACGGATTGCCGAAGGTGCATAAAACGAATATGCCACTACGTCCTATTGTGAGTCAAATTGATTCACCTACGTATTACTTGGCAAAGCACGTTGCATCTGTACTGCAATCACTAGTGGGTAAAACTCCATCTTTTGTGAAGGATTCTCGCCATTTCGTCGCCATTATTGATGATCTGAAGTTGGAACCGGATGAAATTATGGTGAGTTTTGATGTCGAGTCATTATTTACCAACGTTCCAGTGAGGGATTGTCTTGATGTTGTTAGAACGTTGCTTGTGAGTCATGATCTTCCTATCCATTATGCTGACTTGCTTGAAAATTGTGTGGCTGGGAATTATTTCATATACCAAGGACAGTTCTTTTTTCAAATTGATGGCGTGGCTATGGGTAGTCCTGTAGCCCCAGTGATGGCCAATATTTGGATGGAGCATTTTGAGCAGAAGGCTTTGAATAGTGGAGCTCAGAATATTAAACTGTGGTTAAGATATGTCGATGATATCTTTTGTATATTGAAAGGAGGCGCACAAGAAGTAGATAAGTGGTTGATATACCTGAATGCTATTCATCCGAATATAAGGTTCACTTGTGAGATGGAAATTGATAGATCACTTGCATTCCTTGACGTTAAGGTTATGGTGAGACCTGATGGCACACTTTCACATACTATCTACAGAAAACCTACACACACAGATCGGTACCTCCATGGATCCTCACATCATCATCCAAAACACATGGTTTCTGTGGCGACGTCTCTCACAAGCAGGGCTAGGGATTTGTGCGACCCTGAGCATATGGACGAGGAGCTGCAGTATGTTCGGGATGTACTTAGGAGAAATGGTCATTACGTAGGTACTAAGTTGGTAAACCGTATATCCAAAAGAGAGAAACCCCCGTGTGTGGATCGCGTGCCGGTGTTCCTGCCTTATGTGAAGGGTGTTACAGACAAAGTTGGAACAGTCTTGAAGAACTACTCGATCAAGCCTATTTTCGTTCCATCTTCGAAGGTAACAGACTTTCTGAGAACACCTAAAGATGTAATCCCGTACCAAACACCGGGTGTGTATAAGATCGATTGCAGCTGTGGGAAATCTTACGTCGGACAGACCAAACGGTCTATAGCGGACAGAGTGAAGGAACACATTGCAGCGGTCAAGAAATTGGATACCAATAGGTCAGCAATAGCCGAACATCTACTAAACGAGGGTTCAAATCATTGGATTGAGCTTCATAAACCCACTGTGCTCTCTAATGAACGCCGATACTACAGTAGAATTGTACGCGAGGCGATTGAAATAAAAAAGCACAGTACATTCAATCGTGAAGGAGGTTACAAACTGTCTTCGGCGTGGAATACCGTGATAGATCGAAATTCGGTTCAGCATGATCGTGTGAAGCCACAAGATACTGTGAGTGTAGTGTGTAGGTCGCGTGTGTTTAATAATAACGAAGCAGTGAGGGTAGTCGGAGAAGAATCTGACAGGGCGCTGCGTTGGAGGCGAAGAAATATGCGTCGTCAGTCTGCCCGTGACCATGGCTGCTGCAACGTAGCCGAAACGTCGGGTTAATAAAGGTAAACTTTATTATTTAAAAACATACGCGATAAGTCCCGTTTGCTATTAATCATGAGTATAAATCGCGAATCTCTGAAAACTATGAATTTGATTGAGCCTATTTTCTAATTCTACTTCTGGTGAAAAATTAAACAATTAAAGGACTTAAACTTCTGTCAAATCGATACACTAAATGAACAAGCAATATATTGAATAAAAATGTATATGTATGCTTAAATCAACTAATGTACAAGATGTTAATTTACCTTTAGTAGACAAGAATAACTAAAATTACTCCTTAATGCCTGTGAAACCTTACCTGAATTGAATAGCAGCTAAATACATTTAATGGAACACCCAATGTTATAATTATTACTATTATAAGTATTGGTTTACTTTAGAAATGTTCTTTGTATGAGGTATTTAATTTATTAGAATATTCTTGGCATTCATAAAATGGCACCTCTTTGATGATTTAGTTCATTAATACTAAAAAAAATATATCTTTTAAGTTTTGATTATGATTAACGGATATTTGAAGATGTGCTATTTTGTTGAAGCCAATTGTTATTAGTAAGTTATGTTTAAGAGTTGTTTCATGTAGGTACAGCTCGATTGATTGCCAAAGACTGAGTGAGTGATTTATTAATAGTTTAATGCACTTGTTTCTAAAAAGCATGCTTATTTTTAAATAGGTATAAATAATAAATTCTTGATCAATTATTTATGGAATTTTCAATGTAAGTGCTCATAATATCTTATCCATTTGTTCAAATACACATATACATACATTTTCTATTATTTTATATTGAAGAAAAGCAACTATATATTGAATGAATATTGTTGCTCCTCTTCAATTTGTATATTTTTGTCAAGTGACTTGCCACGAAGGGTAAAAAGGGGTATAGATACAGCATGGAAATATGAAATCAAACACAAGTATGTAAAGTATATTTCTTTATTGTTTCACTCTTAAACTATAAATAAATAATAAACATAAGAGTTTAACTTCAACTGTTTTAAATATCTTTGTTAATGCTAGCAATTTCATATAATAAACATTGACTAAATATGATAATAAGTCTTTTATTCATAACAATAGCTTGAGTAGTCTCATACTACTACATATAGATTAGGTAAATATAAATGAAGCGGTAATGCTTGTATACAACTTAGGGTCATTTTGCCTGTTCGCGTCCATCGCCCAGTTCGCGAACAATTTACGGACATCCTTTTTAAAATCTTTGAAAATAAGTAAACGAGCACACCAATTAAATGAAAAGACATTACCGCTAATACCTCAATGTATAGGAGACACACTAACACACACATTGACAAAACTACCGTGCGCCAAACAAATCCGTTTTTAAAAAATAGTCTCGGCTGTTCAAAAAAAATTGTGTGCAGCGGTGCGTAGAGATCGCGCCACATACGGTGGCAGTTGGAGGCGTCGCCACAGTCGCGTAATTCAGTGTTACCAGTAAACACGCCAAAACTAGCACTCACTGTGCCATACGGCTCGAAACATTATAGGTTTCATTTGTAACGATCTTTGGTTGCAGAGCTATAAACTCAAATAAAACAAATTAATATATCAAAGTCAAAATATGTTTATTATACTATTTCAAACATGATTAATAATTAACGGGACTTATCCTTCTTATTATATATTACATATATTATGTGTTCCTTCACTCTGTCCGCAATAGACCGTTTAGTCTGTTCGACATAGGATTTCCCACAGCTGCAATCAATCTTATACACACCCTTATATCTTATATCATGAGTATAAATCGCGAATCTCTTAAAACTATTATTTCAAACATGGCACTGAGCATTGTCTTTACATATTTTTTACCGAGGTTAGATCAGCGGAGACCCTAGCTTGGAGAAGAACTAACAAGAAACTCCGGAAATCAATTTATTATAATCACCCTTAACAAACATAAAAATTACAAAGAGTGGGCAAAAAACACAACGCTGGTAATACTAAATTTACTTTTCATACAAAATAACACGCAATGGCGGAAACGTCAAATTTAGTTCCAAGTTTGGCTACTGCCACCGTATGTGGCGGGTACTCTAGATGGTAAGTTTTTTGTTGTTTTATGTAAATTTTTGGATATATAGCTGTTTCTAGACTTTTAAAATAAAAAAAAATTATTATGAATTTGCTTTTTTTAAATATTTAACGAATAAATAAGGTGGACGCGAATTACATCGAATTTCAAAAACTTCCACTTTGTGTCCGCAATGGACGCAAACCATACCTACAGGGGATAATAATAAACCAAATTGCGTCTACTATTTTCGTTAAATACATTTTACCTGTTTGTAAAAATAATTAAAAATATATTATAAAAGGACCAAAAGTAGGTTTTATTAAAAAAAGACACAACTAAATTACACAATCACTTATTTATAACAAATCAATCTTAAAAATAATTTACAAGATAGGTACTTCTGAATAGGAACTTAGATGATAAAAACACGTGGTAATTACAATTCTCTAGGCACAAAGATAATCAGAAAATGGCTCACGTGACCCTGGATAGGCAAACCGACAGTAGACTTCCCTTCGATGTTGACTTGACGAGCGCCGAGGAGCAATTGCCTCACGGCGGTCTCGCACGGGTTTTATAAGAGAGGTCGACTGGCAAGGGCACATGGTGGGGGATTCTGCTTATACGGCCTCTCCTGACGCTGGGGCGTCCTCGACCCTGGCGGCCGTGGAGGTGTCAGCGTGGTCACCGTCGTTGGAGGCAGCAGCATTGGAGGGACTTGCATTCAGCATCTGAAACATGGACGCGACACACGCATCCCCCGACTAGCGACACACGCTACGGGCTGTAAGCATCGTGTGGGCCTCACACGACACTTCTATGCGACTTGACGACACACGTCAACGCTTTGTGCGACTTGGCGACGAACGCCAACGCTATGCGACTTGACGACTAACGTCAACGCGGTGCGACTTGACGACTGACGTCAACGCTGTGCGACTTGACGACTAACGTCAACGCTGTGCGACTTGACGACTAACGTCAACGCTATGCGACTTGACGACTAACGTCAACGCTGTGCGACTTGACGACTAACGTCAACGCTGTGCGACTTGACGACTAACGTCAACGCTGTGCGACTTGACGACTAACGTCAACGCTGTGCGACTTGACGACTAACGTCAACGCTGTGCGACTTGACGACTAACGTCAACGCTGTGCGACTTGACGACTAACGTCAACGCTAAAGGTTTGAAAATCTAATAAAAATAACAACTGATTGGAATGTTTTACTTACTGTGACGGACGAGCAAGATCTTGATTGAGCTGGAGATTAAGATGAATGAATGAATGAACACTCACTTTCAAAAAAACGCAGCACAAGTCTTGGGGCACCACTCCCCATGCCACGGCACCATGTACTGTGCCGCGGCCTGCGTCGTCTTGCCGTAGCCGTTGCCCAACAGCTTCAGCTCGTAGCGACCGCACGGCAATATTTTGACCACCCGATAGGGGCCACGCATGCCTGGATCTAGCTTTCCTGTTGCCTGCGAAAACTTAATGACAAACACAAGGTCGTTGACATTGAACACACGTGGTGGACGTCTATCCCGGTTCACACGAACATCTTGTGGGACCTGGTTCTGGTGCAACAGGTCAAGCTCTCTGGCGGCGGAGCTCGCGCTGTGCCTCGCGGTTGGGCCGCGCTCCCTCCACAGCGATGTCACGTACTAGGCTCTGGAGGACAGGTGTAACGCCTTCCGAACCTATTAGTAAATTCATTGGGGAACATTGGGTAGTTTTATGCTTAGTGATGTTAATGGTCAGCTGTAGCTTCCAGATGCGAACAGACCAGGCAGGGCCTTCTTGATGCACCTCAATACGAAGCATATTGAGGACGGTGCGCACGTAGCGTTCAACTTGGCCGTTCGCGTGGTGCATCTCCGGTGTGATGAAGTGAAGATCAGACCCTAACTCATCAACAAATTTTCTGAACTTTGAGCTTTCAAACATTCGCCCCTTATCAACTACAATAAGCTTCGGTACCCCGAATAAAGAAACAGCATTGCTAACAATAAGAACAAGTGCATCTGCATCTTGTTTTTGTAAAGGATATAACAGAACATATTTCGTAAATGAATCAACTAAAATATTTGTTGGAATTAGATTCAGGCAAAGGGCCAAGTACATCGAGATTAATAGCAAAAGGTTTATCGGGTTTTTCCCAAGACGACGACTTTAAAGTTTATTCCTATAAGGTAATGCCTGAAATGACACAGAGCCCTAACTACGGCCAACGTTTCGAGCTCATAGGAGTGGTACCGTGATTCCGCTCCCTTAATTTCATTTGGGCTCGGCCTAACCTGACCGTTAGTTATTACCCGACCTAAGTACTCGATTTCGGTCGCTAAAAATACACATTTGCGTAAGTTAATGGAAAACCCGGCGCCTGTCAACGTCGTAAGCACCTCCCGCAGGAGTGCAGGCCCCTCCTCTACAGACGAGCTCATCAACAGGACATCATCTATGTACACAAGAACCTTTCCGTCATCAATAAACTTGCGAAGAGTCCTATTAATCGTGCGCTGGTACACAATCGGTGCATTACATAAACCGTATGGCATTTTCAAAAACTCGAAATGACCCTCCGGTGTGACAAACGCTGTTTTGTGAATAGAATCTGGGTGTACCTTTATTTGTAAAAACCCCGTAGCCATATCGAGTGAACAGAAGCGCGTAATCCTCCGATCACCTAATCGATCGATATGATCTTCGATCAAGGGCAAAGGGTAACGCTCCTTAATCGTGATTCTATTCAATGCGCGATAGTCTATGCACATCCGATCTGATCCGTCCTTCTTTTTTACAAGGAGGACTGGGCTCGCATACTCCGAATGTGACTCCCTAATTACTCCTTTTTCTAACAAATCATTTATAATTTCCCATACCTTTAGTTTTTCAACGTAGGCAAGCTTATATGGACGGTATGTGATAGGTACTGTACTATTCAGATTGATATGCATCTCCCCGGTGGTCACAGTTGAGGTAGCCCGAGATAAAGAAACGTGCAAATTCTCCAATAAGGGCCATAAGGGCTTCGCGTTCCGGCCCTAGAAGAGGGGTGGCAACACCAGAAGTGTCAATCACGTTCGTAGAATCGACGGTCTTGGCAGATTCCGTAACCAGTGAACGGGTTAAATATTGATCGTGTTTCGTTCTAACGTACGTAATACCCTCCCGATTCAAAACATCTGTCAAACACGTGCATCTCCCTTTAAACAAACCGCCACGCGCGATAGACGTTCTCGGTCATCCCATCTATTCGCCACTTGAGCTCTATCTACCTCAGTACACCAGTCGTCAATATTGTGAATCGCGGGGTCAAAACTTGAAATAAAATATGGGCCCCTTGAAGGGTTAATGAAACTTAACGCTTCTACTATCATTTGAGTCGCCGTCGGTCCGGAATGCGTTTTTGACGTTTTAGCGATGCTATCTTCGAGTGATTTCAGTCGGTCAAGTATAGCGGTATATGCCAAATTAGAATCACAATGCACCCCATCGATCACTTGACCCTGATCGTCGTGGCAAGACGGCGCGCGCGAGCGCAGGCGAGGAGGGCTCGCGCCCTCACGGCGAGTGCGAGAACGCGCACGGGAACAGCGGGAACGGTGTACACTCTGACCACTTGAATTGTTATGGCTGCGCGACCTGTCACGATCATTACGATGACGACTAGAACGGGAGCGCGATCGGTACTTCCGCGGAGTATAGCCCCTAGGTTCCTCCCGTGAGGACCTAACACAACCTCGGCTACCCAATTTACTCCTTAGACGGCGGTGTGATCTGTCCCGCGAGCGAGATCGTCCGCTTGTAGGCATATTTATATTTTCACACAACGGACACAGATAATAAAATACTACAGGAACAGGAGAGTCACAGAACTATTGACACAAAACAAGCAACTGTAAGGTTAGGTTTAAATCCGTAGATTCGATTATTAAAATTTATCCGCAATACAGAATTACGCAATACAAATAGAAATTCCAAGTAAAAGAAAAAAATTAGGGTAGATTTAACGAACAATTTGAAATGTGATGCAATTTTGAGAAAATCACTAGAAGGTTGGTCCAAAAACTAATTGTAGCTGTAAATACATACAAAAGCGGTCAAAAATGAGCTCAGATCCCACTTCTGATATAAAAGGACCAAAAGTAGGTTTTATTAAAAAAAGACACAACTAAATTACACAATCACTTATTTATAACAAATCAATCTTAAAAATAATTTACAAGATAGGTACTTCTGAATAGGAACTTAGATGATAAAAACACGTGGTAATTACAATTCTCTAGGCACAAAGATAATCAGAAAATGGCTCACGTGACCCTGGATAGGCAAACCGACAGTAGACTTCCCTTCGATGTTGACTTGACGAGCGCCGAGGAGCAATTGCCTCACGGCGGTCTCGCACGGGTTTTATAAGAGAGGTCGACTGGCAAGGGCACATG
Source organism: Leucoptera coffeella (assembly GCA_030578115.1). NCBI lineage: Eukaryota > Metazoa > Arthropoda > Insecta > Lepidoptera > Lyonetiidae > Leucoptera > Leucoptera coffeella. The sequence continues at coordinate 55,857 of JAMBLF010000676.1, read as the reverse complement.
GTGGGGGATTCTGCTTATAATATTATTATTAAAAGTTCATAATTCTTCATTTAAACATAACTAATAATAAGGTCACTCGGGGAAAATGCATCTATGGGGCTATTACGACTATCTTTAATAACTTGAAAGATATGCAAAATCATACACCTAGTGACACCTGGACATGGAGATAATTACTAGAGTAAGTTCGTGAAAGCGTGACAGAGGGCATAACTATCGTAAAAAAAAACCGGTCATTTTGAAATTTGCAGTGTTTGAGAAAAGTTGACATGCGAGGTGAGTCCAATTAAATCTTTATTTATCTTTGGAAATATGGAGTGTTTTGTAGTTATGCCTTGTTTTTTGTGTTTGGTAAATTACAATGCATACTTACAGATAATTATTTTTCATTTAACGGCAATATTTTATAATAATAAATAAATTTCAAAATGATTAAAATAAACATTTTTTTTATCTAAATGCGTCTATTAGTGTGGGGTAATTCCGACTATAAGACGCAATTACCCCAAACCCAGATGTTGTAAACATTATTTTTATACAAGCATTTTGATTTTTGAAGTTATAATAAAGCAAATAAATAGTGTACTTACAGATGTAGTGTAAGAACATTGAACATGGCTTGAGGTGTAGATATAATACAGTACGCTTACATTGTAGTAGTTTAATTTTTATGTGCATAGTTTATTTTAGACATAACAAAAAAGGAAATTAAGAGCTATTTTTGAAGCTCTCAAAAGTATTAATGGCAGGTTTTATTTTATGGGATTATACACATATGAGTGTATTATACATCTTCTTTGTGTTACATTCAAGTAAACTTTTGTTTTAAGATTAATAAATAATGAATAATTTTTGTGTATTATATTTTCCACCGTGAAAAAGTAGATTTGTATTTTATAAACATACAAGTTATATAACTTCACGTAAACTACACAAATCACACACGAAAAGCTTAAAATCTTTTCATTTAGTTAAAACTTTATTGCACCAAAAAATAATTTAGGGTGATCTCACATAACTTGGTGACTCCTCTAACTCTGTGATAACACTTTCCGAACGCATAACTCCTTAGTGTGAGCTCAGTACGGAAATCTAATCTGAACCTTAACGTAGGGCAATAAGACTTCTTTGCAAATGCAAAATAATAGTTTCATTGGGCAAGCGAGATAGCAACAATCAAGTAATTGTCATTTTGCGCCGCCATTTTTACTTTGATAGTTCACGCGCACAAGTGTTATATTGTTTTATTTGATTTTTTAAGATATTTTAGACGTATAATCCTGAAATTTTGCACATTAGTGACTGAAACTCTATATTTTACGACATAACAATTACTTTTGCTGTGGTGTTATTAGTTTCAGAGTAATACCTTATTTAATTTTGCCTCAAACTAAACAAATTTCATCGTTGTTGCATAAAACAATACCAAGGTAAATATGATGTTTTTTTTTGTTTTTGAGTTAAATCTTGCCACAAACTTAATTTTTGAGAGTTATTTAGTGATTTCGATTATTAAAAAATATATTAATTGAGATAACATTATATTATTTAAAAACTATGACTTAGTTATTTTTTTTTTCAATATTATTATCACACAATTAAGTGAGTTGTTTTATTTGATTTGTTTAAAGGTACCTACTATGGACGAAAATAGAAAAAACAGAAAATACAATAAAGCTACTTTAAAATCGGCAATCGAAGCAGTAATACGAGGAAATTTGACTGTTTACGTAGCTTCCAAAGAATATAAAGTTCCGTGGAGCACTTTAAAAGCCTTTGACCGAGTAGTAAAAGAGCGGGAGGAAGGAAAGGATGTAACCATTATGAAAAAAATGGGTAGACCTGCAAAACGAGCCATCTCTTGCAACCGCTAGATGTTGGAGTTTTTCGTTCAGTCAAAACAGCATGGAGAGATGAGTTACAAAATTATAAATTGAAAAATCCTAACACCATTCCTACTAGATATGATTTCCATAAGTTTCTTACACCGGTCTATGAAAAGTGTTTCACACTTTCCAATATTAGAGCAGGGTTCAGGAAGACTGGGATATACCCATTAGACAAAAATGCTGTGTGTCCTGAAGCTTTGGCACCATCCAGTCTATCAGATGAACAAATCCCTACAGAACATGCAATGACAGAACAAATAACGATTGCCGAAGATATTGACTATGAAGCTAAGATTCCTTTCACAGAAATGGACGTACCAACTAATGATCCCCTTGGCCAAGCAATTACAACCAGAGACGCTGGCGGACCTCCTGTTTTGGAAACAAGATTGGTTGAGAAGCTCCAAGTACAAGACGATACTGGTGATGAGATCATGAGAAACACAAACAAAGCTATGACTAGAATTGAGACTGAGGAAACTGCACCGAAAAAGAAGAAAATAGAAATTCATGACATATTAATATTGCCAAAGTGGGAACCAAAAGCAAAGAAACCTAATAAGAGAGCAGTTCCTAAAGCTCAGTGCTTAACATCAATGATAGCCCCATCGTCTTCAGGATCTCCGTCGGTCCAATCGCCTCCAAAAGTTACACTACAACCTAAAACGAAGAAAACAATTGAAGGTGATTTGTTACGACAGCAACTGCGCCAGAATTTACAGAAAAAACAAAAGAAAACTAACACTAAATCTTCCCAATCAAGTAAGGCGGCTGCATCCAGATCATCAGACGCCAATGATGATTGGGTATGTAATTCTTGTAAAAAGTCATATTCCAAAGACGTAGAACAAAATAATGGAGCCAATTGGATCACGTGTTCTTTCTGTACTCACCCATATCACATCCATTGCCAAAGCCAAGTAATCGACGAAGATGAAGCAGTTTTCACGTGTGATTTGTGCAGTTATGATAATAGTAGTGGCGAAGAGTAACAATTTATATTTTTATTCCCAAGATTTAACTATTTTTAATAGCTTTGAATTTAAGGCGCAATCTCACACCTGCTTTCCAAATCACTTTTTTTTTCAATAAAAAACTACCTAATGTTTACGTGACATTTTAAAATGCAGGACATATTAGGTTGTTTTCTACATTATAAGTTAAGTTTCAAGCACATGAATATTGTTGCTGACCTATATTTGGTGAAAAACTGTAAGACTGTAAAATTTTAATGTACATCCGTGTGCTTGAAACTTAACTTATAATGTAGAAAACAACCTAATATGTCCTGCATTTTAAAATCTCACGTACCTAAACATGAGCTAGTTTTTTCAAAAATGTAAAAAAACTGTAGAACAACAAGTGAATCGGAACGCAGCTGTAAGGTTTAACTTAAAGATTGAATTTTTAAGATTGAAGGGTAATTCGGTGACAAAAAAAATTAATAACTTATTTAATTCGGTTATAACGAAATTAAAGGAGTACTATCACATAATTAAAGTGATTATCACCGAGTTACCCAAGTGTTCCTGCAGTTTAAAATAACTAGATTATTAAAAAAGTAAAAGAGTTCAAAATAACTTTCAATATTTCTCATTACATAACTAAAAGACTGGTCTATGTTCCTACTTAAAATTAAAGGTATTGATTAAGTCAAACCTGTTTTATTTTTCATTTTTCCGCATTTATCACAGAGTTATGTGAGATCACCCTACATAGCTGTTTCTAGTCTTTAATAATTTAAAAAAAGGAATAATACCTATTAAGAATTTGCTTTTTTTATAAATTCAACGAATCAAATAAGGTGAACGCGAATTACTACATCGAATACACAGGGGATAATAATAAACCAAATTACGTCTACTATTTTCGTTAAATACATTTTACCTGTTTGTAAAAATAATTAAAAATGTATTATTTTATTATTATTATACATTTTTTATTAAGACTACGTGTTTATAATTCTTCATTTAAACATAACTAATAATACTAATATTATGATTAGAACAGTTCGCGTTGCATCGGCAACAGTTACGGACGTGTGATCGTAACGCAAGTAAAATTCCGCAAGCGAAAAGTAAAGGTCAAAGGGCAACTCCTGCGCTCAGGAGCCCCTCTGATCACCACGTAACCCAGTTAAAGTAATATAAGTGAACCCCCATCAAGTATTAACCCAACAAGTGTCATCTCATCAAACGAAAATGCATCCAATCAACCTCGAACAAGTTACAACATGTCGAGCCCAGTGAAGAATAGTTACGCCAATACAACGCTTCCCAAGAAGAATCAAGCTATAGTAATCGATTCAATAGATGTACCCCACATTGACAGATTACGTAAGTCAAGTTGCTAAGCTAACCCCACCGGCTACTATACGATTTATGTCTAGAATCTCTGGCAACAGAGTATGCCTCTTTTTGGACTCGGCCAACTCCGTCGACAAGATAATTGGAAAGACCATCAATGTAAAGGAAACGAAAAAACAATAGTCTTAATGTTATCATCAGTGGAAGCACGAGATACTGAAGATGACTGTCAACGTTGGTGTAAAAGGACAAAGGGACATATAACTGTAAGAAGACCTCAAGTGATCCGTAATTATAACAACAATATGGGTGGGGTAGATATGGCAGGTCGACATCTTTCTGTCTGCCCTCACAGATACAGAACAGTTAAATGGACCCAGAGATTTATATCTCATATGATGGATTTGGTTATCGCTAATGTTGGATTAGACCTTTGATTTCGAGGAACAGTCGCATAGTTATGTCAAATGTATCACCTGTTATTCCAAACTTGGTACTTGAGGCTAAATTGAGAAGTTTTGGAGTTGATCCGTAATCTACGCTTACCTTTTTACGAGCTGGAGGTTTGGACCCCAGTTTCGCACATATTATGAGTTTCCGTAGGCAGCTTTTTGTCTGCCCAGAAGACGTTGATAAGCTACCAGACTCTTTTCAAGTAAATTTCGAAGAAACCAACTATTGGATTTATATCACCAAAGACTTACTGAAATGTTTTTCTTGCAATGAGGAAGGTCATGTAGCTAAAAACTGTAATAAACAGGACTTCAGTCAACAGCAGCAGACTCAGCAACAATCAATTCAGCCACCAACACATGATACAACTATTCCGAGACAAGAATCAACAACAAATAACACTATAGGTACCAACCAGTATGATTAGAGAACTCCTCGCCTGACAAGATACTGCAGGAAAAGAACCTGAATCCAAAAAACTAAAAGACTGCATTCCCCAGCAAGCTCAACCGCTACAGTATTTGCAGTACCTGAGTTTAGAGTTCTATCTAAACCTGTAATCACAGAAGACGCATCCGATGAAACAAACAGTGAAGTCTGAGCATCAAGTGAAGATGACTTTACCCAGACAACAAAGCCTGAACAAAAAAGGGCACTGACAAGAGAACGGACAGCGAAATCTGGAAGAATATTCAAGACAATCTCATGCAAATAGACCCTAGCAACGAGTTTCCTATAGAAATAGAACAATTGCAAACATTACTTCGAGAAACTAAAGGACAGAGAAAAATTGAAGAAAAAGTGAAAACAGTTATCGGAAAACCAGAACAGTTAGAGGAAATGTGCAATCAAATCTATCCTCTATTGAACAAAAGGCTTAAGCTCAAAATTGTTAGACTACTAAATAAGTTGAGAGATATGAAATATCTACGTCTGATTTGTGTTGGCCGAATGTGACCGTCGTGACAGTGACAATAAAGGGGGTGTGAGTGTCACTATATTTTAAGGGAGACAGGCCCTTAGGTCCGTATTTTCAGGATGTGTGCGGAGTTAGGTCCTGTTGCAATATTGATACGTAGTAACCTCGTGAGGCCTAAGGTCCATTATAATACCCCTTTAAACCATCTGCATAAACGCCCATAAAAAAAGACAAGACTTTTTCCTAACCGCCCAGGTCCTTTTTACGGTACCAAATAGTCTACTAGAAAAAAACACTACATTTGCATAAAAAATTATGTTGTCTATGGTTCAAAAGGACCATCTGTCATCCGTCATCTTGATTTTGAAGTTCAATCAATCAAAATAAAAATATATAAAAAAATCTGTCACTTTTTCCGAAAACATGGCGCACACGCATCGCAAGGGTGAGTAAATCTTTTTATATTTCATGTATCTTTTAGCAATAGACATATATTTTTGAATTAATTTAGTGTTGAACATATGTTTTTTTATTAATAATTATTTTTATAATTTTTGAATAATCACGCAAGAATCTTATTACTCCTTTTTAATACCCTGTGGGTTGTAGTCATATAAACTCATATTATTTATTAGTCCTTTTAAAGGGACTTCGGGTAACAGCATTGTTATTTTTTTTGTTATCAGTACTATCACCATCTGCGGCTATCGAAGAATTACTTGGTCAATCTGATGAAGACTTCTTAGCTTTGGACGACGACGACTTAAGTGACCAGCAGTACCATCCATCGGAGTCTGAGTCTTCGTCGGAATCAGATCCTGAACCACCCCACCAACCAGTCAACTCTACGTCACTAGCCAGAGGACGTGGAAATCGTCGTCCCGTTAGAGGTAACAGCCTCCGTGGTCGTGGCAGGTATGTACAAGCGCCCATTCCGGATCAATCCACAGCTGCAGGGCCTCTTGTCCAAACAAGTTGGAGAGAAATGCCTTTTCCATCGAGGGATACCTTTATAACTGAGCCAGCCTACTTAAAAATTGTGACTGATGAATATACCATTCAACGATACTTTTATAGGTACATAAATGATGACATATTAACAGTAATGATGAATAAAACAAACCAAAAACATATCTTTGATACCGGTAGAACATTCAATCTGAAGCTAACAGAGTTAAAGACATACTTTGGCATAACTTTCATAATGGCGTCTATCAATTATCCACAAGTCCGAGTGTATTGGGCCAATAAATGGCGAATTAGTGTGATTGCAGATACCAGAATTAAACATTAATAAAATTTTCAGCATGTTCGTCGATCTGTACAAGGATAAAGATATAAAGGTATTGTATGAATATTACAGATCAATTTTTAACAATGATTTCAACATTTCATTTGGATATCCACGGACAGACACATGTAGTACTTGCGATACATTTAAAGTGAAAATAGATGCCTTAAAAGTCGAGGTAAATTCTGCCATAGATTTAGAAAAACAAACTCAACTTAAAAGGGACCTGTACAAATTAGAAATTGATAAAAAGCTACATCTTTGCAAGGCTGATGTATTTTACACAAGGAAACGATTAGCAAGACTTCATGCTAAAAATTCTGCTCACCTTACTAAAGCTATTTGCTTAGACTATGGAAAAAATCTGTCAGTTCCTAATATTCAAACCAACGATGTCTACTATAAGCGTCAATTGACTGTATGTGCATTTAATGTGCATGTATTAAACTCACGGAAAAGCATATTTTATTTGTATCCAGAAACTCAAGGAAAAAAAGGTAGCGATGATGTGTGCTCTCTGCTACACCATTTTATTTATAACTACATGTCTGAAACAACAAGGCATCTGAAAATATTTTGTTACTCGTGGAGTGGCCAAAATAAAAACTTCACTATGTTTCGGTTTCTACATCATGTAGTTCATGTAGAGAAAAAGTTGGATTCTATTCTTGTAACGTTTCCAGTCCGTGGACACTCATACATGGAAAATGATAAGAACATGGGCCTCATTAATACAAAGGCAAGAGTTGAAATGCCTGAAGACTGGATTGAAATATTTCAATCAGCTCGACAAGTACCATTATAAGATATATTTTGAAGCATGGACCGAACATCTGGACAAGCTTTATGCCAAGAAATCTACATTTCCTTCGCGATCAATAAAAGAACTGAAAATTGATATTACAAACAAAAATGTATCATATCGTTCAACATATAATGGTAACTGGGATGTAGCTAGTATTATGGGAAGGAAGAAAAATAAACTGAATAAAAACGTTAATGAGTTTGTTTTACCAAGACTGAATTACTGTAAAGATATACCTATATCAAAAGAGAAGTATGAAGACCTACAAGTATTGAAGAATTTTTGTAGCCCTACAGCTCAAGAATATTATACTAACATTAAACATTTGTAATATGCATAATACACTTCTTCCTAAATAATATTGTATTATATTTAGTGTATTACAATATTATTTTGTAAGAAGACTAAGTGCATATTACAAATGTTTAATGTTAGTATACTTATTTTATATGTTTAAGTTTAATGTTAAGAAGTGCATATTACAAAATGTTTAATGTACACTAGAGATCCCGCCACATAAGGTGGCAGTTGGAGGCGTCGCCACAGTCGCGTAATCCAGTGTTGCCAGTAAACACGCCAAAACTAACACTCACTGTGCCATACGGCTCGATACATTATATTGAGGTTTCATTTGTAACGATCTTTGGTTGCAGAGCTATAAACTCAAATAAAACAAATTAATATACCAAAGTCAAAAGTCAAAATATTTTTATTCAAAATAGGCCCTATCATAAGCTCTCTTTGAAAGTTATTTTATGATCTAAGTACAAATTAAAAATCTATATATTGACAAAAGGAATATATATGAGTGAAGTGGAAGGGCGGTTACGTAGGGGCCGGCCTAATAAGACATATATGTAACAGTCAGATAGACGCTAGATTGAAAAAAGGTGACGTTAGGAGTACCTATAACCGCCGAGAGTGTATTAGAGAATGTATGAATGTCAATGAAGCGAAAGTGGTCTGTCAGGATCGGGACAAATGGGGATCCGTGATCTCTGCCTACCCCTCTACAGGGAATCAGGCGTGATGTGTATGTATGTATGTAAAAAAACTATTTCAAACATGGCACTGAGCATTGTCTTTACATATTTTTACCGAGGTTAGTTCACCAACCATTTCGGCTGCTCAAGATGCCACGTCATGAAGACCACGACCGCTCTGATAAGAGCGTAACGATTGAGAAGAAGAAGTTCAGCGGAGACCCTTGGAGAAGAACTAACAAGAAACTCCAGAAACGAATTTATTATAATCACCCTTAACAAACATAAAAATTACAAAGAGTGGGCAAAAAACACAACGCTGGTAATACTAAATTTACCTTTCATACAAAATAACACGCAATGGCGGAAACGTCAAATTTAGTTCCAAGTTTGGCTACTGCCACCTTATGTGGCGGGTACTCTAAATATAATATTATTATAAGCCTATTCATAGCTTTTTTTTATTGAGTTTTTAAGTTACTAACAATCACTTTTTCTAAAGGGTGATGGAGACTTTCGGACCAAAAAAATTTGTAACTCTAATCGGAGACAACGCAAAAAACCTACAGAAAGCCTTTGATTTAGTAAAACTACAACACACTCATGTGAATACTCTCAATTGTGCGGCACATACATTAAATCTGTTATGTCACGACATATTAAAAGAAGAATCCATTAACGGTTTTATAAATATTGGCATTGATACGATAAAAGCGATCCGAAGGAGTCAAATACTAAGTGCATTATTAAAACGCATAATTTCTGTAAAAGGCTCTGGAGAACAGCTAAAATTACCCAGTAAGACACGTTGGGGCAGCTACTACCATTCAATGCGAAATTTGCGTAATAGCAAAGCTGCTATTCAGTCTTCAGCAGTACACGAAGAAGCAGTAGTGATGCCAAATGATATAAAAACTAATCTTTTGAGATTTTGGGCCATGGTGGAAGAAGTCACTAAGTTGCTAGAACCTATCTCAGATAACATTTTTAAATTAGAAGGGAACAAAGCTTTTATCAATGACACATACATGGCGTTTAAAGTTAAAATAACGAATACTGTTTTTACTGCCAAATTGTTCACATTTAATTAATGATAATATCAGTAGGAGGATATTGGACTCCCTCGAAAACGGCGTAACAACACGATAAAACCTATTCATTTAGCAGCTTACATGTTGGACCCAAAATCACAAGGCTTATAATTAAATGAAAACGAAGAAACATCCGCCATGGATTTTATATATGAAAGAGGGAGAAGTGAAAATCTAGATGTGATGACCGATCTAGCCAATTACAGGGCAAGGGAAGGATTTTGGGGAAAGGGGTTTGTGTGGTCTAGCCTTGAAAACATGACTGCCTTAACTTGGTGGAAAGGAATATGTAAAAGTAAACAACTTAGCGTTGTAGCAACGTCAATTTTATCAGCTCCGTGCACTTCTGCCGCTACAGAGAGAACGTTCAGCGTGCATGGACGAATTCACAACCCTAAGCGGAGCAGATTAACAAATGACAGGGCAGCAAAGTTGGCCTATATATCTTATAATGGGAACTTGTTACAAGGTCAGCAAGATGACGAAGATGGAGAAGAATTTGAAGAGGATCCGCTTTCCAGTCCTCTTATAGAGAGTCCTGTAACAGTACAAACAACAGAAAGAGAACCACAACCTTCATCCTCTGGCATTGATACAACTTCCTTCGAATTTTTTGATACTGATAGGTTATCCTCTAATAGTGATTCAGATTTTTAGTAATGATAGGCAGCATTTAAAGATTGTATGATATTAATATTGTTTTCACGTTGTTTCGAAAAACATAAAACTTACCAATTAATATGCGACTATTAAAATGTTAAACAAATCCTTCAAAATGTTTACAACCATCCTTTACCTATCATCAAAGCTCTGTGTGATGACCTGAAATCTCTGTGTGATAGTGAGTCCATTCCCAAATATTATCATGCTTTTTTAATAGTTTAAAGTGTGCACAGTTTGACATTATACCCGAGGAACACGAAGAAGATATAGAATAAAATTTATGTGAGTGTATTATACATCTTCTTTGTGTTACATTCAAGTAAACTTTTGTTTTAAGATTAATAAATAATGAATAATTTTTGTGTATTTTATTTTCCACCGTGAAAAAGTAGATTTGTATTTTATAAACATACAAGTTATATAACTTCACGTAAACTACACAAATCACACACGAAAAGCTTAAAATCTTTTCATTTACTTAAAACTTTATTGCACCAAAAAATAATGTACAAAAGGCGAACTTAATGCCTGGTCTTTAAGTTCGCCTTTTGTTACTATTTTTCTCTACCAGTCAATCTAGATGAAAACAGAAGCTTTCTATAAAAAAACTTCTTTATAGATAGCTTCTGTTTTATTTTTAAGCTTTTCCTGTGTGATTTTTGCAGTAAATAATAGGTGGTCTTATTACTTTTAGCAATTTCTTCCAGACCTTTGGGTAGATGACATTTAATATAGAAGGGATATGTAATGGTACAATCTTATATATAACTTCAACACAAAAAAACATCAACATTGCAAAATCACCCACCCACGATTAAGGTGGGTAGGTGTGGGTCGAAAACGACCCCGTGGGCACGTGTACTTCCTTGTGTTCATACAAATGTGTTTTTTGCAGGAGTCGGCGCATACTGACCACTAATGAAATTATTGACATATTGGATGAGTTGCAAGTTGAAGACAATGTTGATGGAGTCGATATCTTTATGGATCCTCCTTGTGATGGTAAAATATCTGATGGAGATTCCGGAGATGAAGACTCTCAAGCCGTTGAAAATTTCAACCCTAATCAGTTGCTTGCCCCTTCTGAGCTGGTAGTTCATAGTCACCAAGACGATGAGGACGATACCTCTGAATCATCTACCCTCGATCCCAGTGAGCCAAGTACTTCCAGGGCTACCGTGAATGATGAAAACCCTGTAAGTACCCCAAGACTAAAGTAATCTCGCCCAAAGACGTATCCTCGGAAGTGGCGTAAAACTGATCTTGTTGGCTTCATAGACGATTGGGCAGCACCACCACCTAGATCTGTTTTGTCGTTGTCGGATCATAGCGACCCAGTAAAATTTTTTGAATTGTTTTTTTCCGAGGACATGATTCGACATATAGTCCGACAATCTGTTATGTATGCTGTCAGTAAAGATCCTAACACGACGTTTACTATTTCATCGGATGAAATAAAATGTTTCATCGGTATTTTGGTACTAAGTGGATATATACCTTTGCCAAGACGCCGGATGTTTTGGGAGAATCAAGATGATTCACATAACATATTAGTTACCAAATCCATGAGACGAAATCGTTTAGAAGAGATATTCCGATATCTACACGTTTCCGATAATGCCAATCTTCAACCAGGAGATAAAATGGCGAAGGTTCGCCCTTTGTGTGACATGCTGAATGCAAAATTTCTTATTTATGCGCCTATTGAAAAAAACTTCAGTGTGGATGAGTCGATGATACCCTACTATGGGCGGCATAGCTGCAAACAGCATATTCATGGCAAACCCATCCGGTTCGGATACAAAGCATGGGTTGCTGCCACCAGATTGGGATATTGCTTACAAGCTAATTTGTACAGTGGGCGCACTGAACAGCGTGACACTGGGCTTGGAGAACATGTTGTCACCAAATTGACAGAGGCAGTACGAGATGTATATCCTGATACTGGGTTTTCAGTATTTTGCGATAACTTTTTTACATCGCCATCATTGCTGACCAATTTGCAAGACAGTAACATAAAAATCACTGGCACAGTCAGACAGAACCGAATCGATAAATGTCCCCTGAAAGACGTAAAGTTCTTCAAGAAACAATCCAGAGGCTTCTACGATTATAGATTGAATGAAGTCGATAATAGCTGTGCTGTACGTTGGAACGACAACAACGTTGTGACCCTGCTATCAAACGAGTATGGAGTCGAACCAGCCGCTGCATTTTTGGACTCGGAATAATATGTGGACAGGGGTTTCATAAAGGGGGGTCAAAATTTCGTTTTTTTTTTTTTGCGTCAGATGAGCCGTTTTCGAGTTATTGCTAGAAAAAGAAAAAAAAATTTGGCCCAGTGAGGTACCGTGGTGCTTTTCGGAGTATAATTCTAAGCTGTGTTGTGTCAGTTTCAGATCTGTCATGGATGATGACGAGGGTCGAGACCAAGGTCACGATCGGTTCAATGCAGACCGAAGAGTACCCATGTGGGAGGGTCGAGGTCAGGACGCACGAGACTTGGCGGAGAGCGCCAAGCATGACGAGTTGGCCAGTTACTCGTCAGCGTGTGGCTGTGGGTGAAGGCAGACGTTTAAGGGAATGCTATTCAGAGCAGCCAATGGAGATCGACGTTTAGTCGGTTCTTCAAGGAATGGCGAGAGGTCTTTACGTACACCTGTTCCCGCTACTCCAAGACGATCGTTAAGCGTCGAATCCAGGGGACCTGAGGGGAGACCAGAGTACATCACGAGTCCACGAGCTCCGGGATACGACGGCGATACGAGTCTGCGCCGAAGACGTCTATTCCTAAGCGCTGTAAGAGTAATACTGATACAACTGATGTTATTTTAGATAAGCTTTTGTCAATCTTGCAATCAGTGAAGAGTTCAGATAAACCGAAAATGACATTTAATACAAATATCATACCCGAATTTGATCCCATGTCAAAAGAGCAAACTATTTTGACATGGCTAACTAAAGTTGAAGAATGCGCCGAAATTTACGGCTGGGAGGATAGAGAAATTATTCACTATGCCTTGCCTAAGTTGACGGGTGTCGCGCGAACTTGGTACCAAAGTTTACCAACTATGCTCTACACATGGGTCGAGTGGAAGAGTAAATTGGTAGAGTCCTTTCCTATACACGAAGATTATGCTGAACTCTTGACTGAGATGCTGGCTAAGAGGGTAAAATATGGAGAGTCCCTTGACCACTACTATTATGCAAAAATTAATCTATTAAATAGGTGCAGAATTTATGGACGCCAGGCTGTTGACTGTCTATTGCACGGAGTAGATGATAGGGCTATCAGAGTAGGTGCTCAGGCTGCTCAGTTCACGGAACCTGAGAAGGTTCTGAAATACTTCAGGACAGTGAAAGTAGGCCAGGCTCGAGAAAATCATGACTCTATGAAACTAAGAAACGAACGACGAAATGCACCTACCTTTAGTAAATTAGGTAGCTCACGATCTGACTCTACAAAAACAATTGTACAATTGTAATCAACCTGGTCATCCGAGCTTTAGATGTGACAAACCACCAACAAAATGCACCACATGTGATAAATCGGGTCATTTGTCTGTACATTGCTTCAGGAATAAGGCTAATAAAGGTCGTGAAGGAGATGGTAGTCAGGTGAAAGATAAAGTATCTGCAGAGAAACAGGTAGCCCAGTTGAATTTGACTGATAAATTGAATGCTAAATACTTGATATACATTAAAGTCAATGGCATTGCTATTGATTGTCATTTAGACTTAGGAAGCCAATGTTCACTGATAAAAATGTCTAAAGCCAAGGAACTGAGTTTAGATGTTGTGATGCCAGAAGATCTACCTGCTCTTCGCGGCATAGGGGCTAACCTTACATATCCGCGAGGTATGGTAACCGTAGACCTCGAGGTTCAAGACATAAAACACACCATCAATATGTATGTGGTAGAAGATCATGTTATCAATCAATCGACACTGTTAGGGCATAACTTCACCGAGAAACCGGATATTGTTATTACTAAAACCCCAGATACAGTTATATTTAAACAGATAATTCCAAATAAAGTACACGGACACGGATGTACAGCCGCACTCACTCTGTGTACTTAGAGTTTCTATAGAATCTATTTCGGACGTTAAGGTGTATGTTGACGGATTAGTAAGAGGCGCAGTTGGAAAGGAACATTATTTTCTACCGGGAGAATATGAAGTCAAAGGTGGACATAGTGTTTTATTGACGCATAACACATCGCCAAACGAAATAAAATTTTAAAAAGGAGCATTGCTTGCCCGCGTGTACCCTCAGCGTTCTGATATAGAAAAAACCGTCGTTAATTCATGTACTGTGTCAGTCTGTGAAACACAAATGGATGAAACTCTTAACTATGGGAATAATTTAGGTCAAAGCGACTTGCTTCAATTGAAACAATTATTGGAAAAGTACTCTGAATGTTTTTCGAGTGGTCTCCACGATCTGGGGTTCACAGACTTGACCGAAATGTTTATTTCCTAGTTTGTAAATTAGATTTTAAGTGTCAAAGTTTTCAAGACTTTTGTAAACCTGTATTGGGTGTGTAATAATTATAATAGATGTTTCTATTTTTCTATTAAAATAACCATTTTTAACTGATAAAGGCTTAAATATACCAATAAGTGTTTATTTCCTAGTTTGTAAATTAGATTTTAAGTGTCAAAGTTTTCAAGACTTTTGTAAACCTGTATTGGGTGTGTAATAATTATAATAGATATTTCTATTTTTCTATTAAAATAACCATCTTTAACTGATAAAGGCTTAAATATACTGCGTTTTTAAAAGAAGGACTACGCCAGGAGGGTACCAGCCGCAATGCGGCTGGAGAATCCCTCCAGGCTTCGGCCTGCTGCCCCATCTATTCTGGGGGGTTGGGCAAAAACCGCACTGGGGACAGGGAAACCTGCTCCCCAAAACCCGTGGTCGTCCATGAACATCTGGACGACCAGTTATGTGCGTCCGGGTCAGCCGACTCGGACACCGATTCAATTTGTTCGGGGATGAGTGTGTCATCACGCTTATCCCCTGTTATCACTGTCCGTAAGAGGCGCAGTGAGAGTGATGACGGGGCTCCCAGCTCCAAGGTGGGACCTCGGAAAAGGGGACGACCGCCGACGACGGGCAAGTACGTTGGTCTGGCCCTGAATGAGGCCAGGGCTCTCAAGGAGGCAGCTGAGCGGATCTCTGAGGCCCTGGCAGTATTCAGAGTCCGCACAGCGTCCGAGGAGACTGCTGCCCTACAGGCGGAGAACTCGCGACTGCAGGGTCAAGTGGAGGCGCTTCGACGTGAGATGGAGCTTCTCAGGGCGGAGTTTCGAGCGTCTCACGTCGGGCCTGCGGCAGCACCGGCTCCACCGAAGCTCAAT
The DNA here is from genome assembly GCA_030578115.1 of Leucoptera coffeella. NCBI lineage: Eukaryota > Metazoa > Arthropoda > Insecta > Lepidoptera > Lyonetiidae > Leucoptera > Leucoptera coffeella. The sequence goes on along the minus strand of JAMBLF010000676.1, from coordinate 40,087 downwards.
GATGACGGAGTTGCGTCTATCATGAAGAAAATAGGCTTCATGATAGACGCCAAGCTAGCCGGCTTAGAGGACCGCCTTCTTCCAGAGAAGCGGGTCAGGCCCCCGCTTCGGGCGGATGTTGTGGCTGGTGGAGCGGCTAGGTCTGTTCGGGAACGAGGGACTCGTGCGCCACCGCCTAGCAGGACTGTCGATGCATTGGGGGGGGGGGCACCTGCTGCCAGAGGGCAGACTGTGCGACCCATGCCTCCTGCGCCTCCGGCACTGGAGGAGGGATGGTCCACAGTAGTAAGAAGGGGACGAAAGAAGGGAGGTCAGACTCCTCCAAAGCCCACGAGGAGCCAGCCAGTACCCCGGGCTCCTCCTCAGAAGAAAACAAAACCGAAGTTAAGGCCACCACGCTCTTCAGCGGTAGTGTTGGCGATCTCGCCTCAAGCAAAGGAGGAAGGGCTAACGTTTGCTCAGGTCCTTAAGTTGGCCAAAGAGAGGTTGGCCAATGAGGACTTCAGTGCTCTGGGCGTGCGCGTTCGCCAAACTGCAACGGGGGCGAGATTGCTAGAGGTGCCGGGGTCAGCTAGCGAGGCAAAGGCCGACAATCTGGCCGAGAGGCTCGCCGCCGTGTTGGACCCCGGGATGGTCCGGGTCTCCAGACCGATCAAGTCAGCAGAGCTGAGGATGTCTGGCCTGGACGACTCGATTACCGTTGAGGAGGTGGTGGAGGCTGTGGCCAAGGCTGGAGGATGCTCTCCCCAGGCGATCAAGGCCGGCGAGATTAAGGTTTCGCCGTCGGGGCTAGGTTTCGCCGTCGGGGCTTGGCTCCGTGTGGATTCGTTGTCCCATCCCTGTGGCCAAGAAAGTTGCAGCTGGTAGACTATTAATCGGCTGGGTCTCGGTACGGGTTCAACTACTGGAACCCCGACCCCGAAGGTGTTACAGATGCCTCCAGATCGGCCATGTGAGGCCAATGTGCACCGCCGAGACCGACCGCAGCGACGAGTGCTATCGCTGCGGTCAACCTGGCCACAAGGCCGCAGGGTGCAGCAACGCAGCCCACTGCAGCCTCTGTGCTGCAGTCAACAGACCTGCCGAACATCGGGCGGGTAGTAGGGCGTGCGTGGGGTCCCGACCCCAAAAACAAAAGAAAGGTGCGGCCCTACGGACCGGGGCCCCCGCTGCACCTCAGCCTGCCGCCCCTGCAAGAGGCAGGGAAGAGGAGGCGATGGAAGCATAAATGCTCCATCTACGCCTTCTTTAGGCGAACGTCAACCACTGCGCCGCAGCTCAAGATCTTCTTCTTCAGTCCCTGGCGCAGTGGTCGATTGATGTCGCTATGGTGGCTGAGCCCTATTTCATCCCTGACAGTTGGTCTGGGGACGTGGACGGCTCAGTCGCCGTTGTGTCCTCTGGTGTGAACGTGCCGGCCGCTGCTATCATCGCCAGGGGTCGGGGGTACGTGGCAGTCCTTTGGGGGGACATCGTTGTCGTCGGTGTCTATTTCTCCCCAAGCTGGAGTCTCGCAGCATTTGAACAATCGATCGATGGGCTCGGGCGTGAAATATTGCGCGCCCGGCCCAGAGAAGTGCTGGTTGCGGGGGACTTTAACGCTAAATCCCGAACATGGGGGTCCCCCGCCACAGATGTCAGGGGCGAGACTCTGGAGTCGTGGGCAGCGTCCACCGGCCTCGTCATTTTGAATCGGGGCTCGGTCGAGACTTGCGTGCGGCGGACGGGGGGGTCCATCGTAGACCTAACGTTTGCGACCCCCGCCCTCGCGCGCACTGTCCGCAACTGGACTGTCTTGGAGCGGGAGGAGACTCTGTCCGATCACCGGTACATCCGGTTCGACCTCTCCTCCGCTCCGGCTGATACTTCGGTCCGTGCCAGAGGACACAACAACGGGTCCTCCCCGAGATGGTGCCTCAAGAGAATGAACAAGGATCTGCTGGTGGAAGCTTCCATCGTCCAGGCCTGGTCATCAACACCGACTGGGCCTGTGGAGGTCGATCAAGAAGCAAAGTGGTTCCGGGGCTCAATGACAAGCATCTGCGATACCGCGATGCCCCGGGCCCAGCTACGACCTCCTAGGCGTCAGGTGTACTGGTGGTCTGAAGAAATCGCCCAGCAGCGGAAGAGCTGCGTAGTGGCGAGGCGCTGGTACACCAGATACCGCAGAAGGCGGAATCGCGACGCCGGCGAGGAAGCACAGCTGTACGCTGCATACACGCAGTCGCGGAGAGTGTTGCAGCTGTCCATCAGCAACGCCAAGGCTGGTGCCAGAGCGGAGCTGCTCGAGACTCTGAACAGAGATCCGTGGGGGCGCCCATACAGGATGATTATGGGCAAGCTTCGCCCTTGGGCCCCCCCGCTCACGGAAAGTCTCGAGCCCCGGCTGCTTGAGAACGTCGTGTCGGCCCTCTTCCCAAGACGGGCCGACCATGATCCGCCGGTGATGGCCCCCCTGTCCCGTTCATCGGAGTCGGGGGTCACGGAACGAGCACCGGTGGTGACAGAGGCCGAGCTGCGTGCGGCGGTTCTCAGGCTCCGGGCTAGAAATAGGGCTCTGGGCCCGGATGGCGTTCCGGGCCAGGCCTTGGCACTTTCCCTTGAGGCACTCGGGGAGAGATTTAGAGGATTGCTGGATGCCTGTCTGGAGACAGGTCGATTCCCCAAATTGTGGAAGGTGGGTCGACTCGTCCTGTTGAAGAAGGGCGGGCGTCCGGCGGAGTCTCCTTCGGCCTATCGTCCAATAGTGATGCTCGACGAGGCGGACAAGCTCTTTGAGCGCATCGTGGCGGGGCGCCTTGTCGGGCACCTCTCGCGTGTTGGTCCCGACCTGTCAGATAAACAGTTCGGGTTCCGGGGGGGGCGTTCAACAGTTGACGCAATCAAGCGCGTCAAGGCCCTCTCGGATGCGGCGCTGGCCAGTGGTGGGGTGTTGTTGGCAGTCAGCTTGGACATATCCAACGCGTTCAACACTCTGCCCTGGCCCCGCATCGGGGAGGCACTCCGCTATCATGGGGTGCCTCCGTATCTGCGCCGGCTGGTCGGTGACTACTTGCGCGAGAGGTTTGTCGTCTATCCTGGACGAGACGGCCGACAGCACCTGTGGGAGATGTCGTGCAGTGTCCCGCAGGGATCCGTGTTGGGTCCCTTGCTGTGGAACATCGGCTACGACTGGGTGCTGAGGGTAGGACTCCCTCGAGAGGCCGACGTGACTTGTTACGCAGACGACACTCTTGTCACGGCTCGGGGGAGTTCTTACAGGGAGGCTTCCCGCCTTGCCACGATGTCGGTATGGCAGGTGGTGAGGCGGATTCAACAGCTGGGGCTCCAGGTGGCGCTGAGTAAGGCCGAGGCGGTCTGTTTTCACAGACCTCGGCAGGCGCCACCGGTGGGGTCCCATATCGTGATTGGTGGCACTCGAATCGGGGTCGAGTCCCATATGAAGTACCTTGGGCTCGTCCTTGATGGCCAATGGAGTTTCCGCGAGCACTTCAAGCTGCTCGCCCCCCGACTAATAAAAACATCAAACAATTTGAGAAGATTATTGCCGAACGTCGGGGGGCCCGGCGGAGGACGTCGCCGTCTCTACCTTGGCGTAGTGCGCTCCATGGCGCTATATGGAGCACCCGTGTGGGCGGAAGCCCTGACGGCCACTAGGTTCGCACCCCTGCGACGATCGCAGCGGGTGATGGCCATCGGGGTGATACGCGGATACCGCACGGTTTCGTTTGAGGCGGCCTGCGTCCTAGCAGGAAGTCCTCCCTGGGACCTAGAGGCGGAGGTGCATGCGTCCACGTACGAGTGGCGCTCGGCCCTCCGTCAACAGCAACAAGATCCTGCTCCCAGGGAGGTAGAGGCGTGGAAACTCCGAGCCCGGCAGTCTATGCTGGACAAGTGGCGGGAGCGGCTGGCGGAACCAAGTGCCGGCCGCTGGACTGTCGAGGCGTTCCGCCCACACCTAGAACAGTGGGCGGAGAGAAGATCGGGGTCGTTGAGCTACCGCATGGTGCAGGTTCTGACGGGGCACAGATGCTTCGGCCACTACCTGCACCGGATCGCTGGGCGGGAGCCAACGACCGAGTGCCATCATTGCGGCTGCGACGACGACACGGCGCAACACACACTGGAGGAGTGCCCAGCCTGGGCCGAGGAGCGCCGCGACCTCGTCGCAGCGGTGAGGAGTGCCTTCTCCTTGCCGGCATTAGCAGAGTCTATTGTCGGTGACGATGAGGCATGGCAGGCGGCTCTAACCTTCTGCGAACTGGTGATGTCGCAGAAGGAGGCGGCGGAGAGGGAGCGGGAGATGGACCCTTCTTCGCATCGAATCCGCCGCCGGAGAGCTGGGGCCAGGAGGAGGGCCTATCGTGGCCTCCTCCCTCCCACCTAGAGGCCTTGGGGCGGCAAGCTAGGGCTTCGCCGTCCCGTCACTTAGGGCCTCGAGATGGTGTGCGCGTGTCCTGCGCGCCTCTCACAATGTAGTCGGGCGGAGAATCTCTCCTCCGCCCTAGCTCGGGATCGGGTCCGGCTCCACACTGGACAACGCCGGCGGGGTCGCGCGATGTAATGCTCACGCAGTTCCCGCGACTCTGCCACTTATGGCGTCCCGAAGGACACCGTCAGGTTTTAGTCGGTTCGAGTCCGACATAACCCTCCGGCTCCCTAGGGCTGGACGGGTATCCGTGGGGATTTCCTGACGATAAAAAAAAAAGGCTTAAATATACCATTAAGTGTTTATTTCCTAGTTTGTAAATTAGATTTTAAGTGTCAAAGTTTTCAAGACTTTTGTAAACCTGTATTGGGTGTGTAATAATTATAATAGATGTTTCTATTTTTCTATTAAAATAACCATTTTTAACTGATAAAGGCTTAAATATACCATTAAGTGTTTATTTTCTAGTTTTTAGAATAGATATTAAGTGTCAAAGTATTACTTTTCACGATTGTAGGTAACAACTATTGGCTGTGTACTAACTTATTTTGATAAATATTATTAGTTTTCTATTAAAATAAACATTTTTTACTGATACAGACTTGACTTTGTATTATTTTTTATACCATTGTTGAAAAGTAAAATGTCTTATTTAACAATATGGCATCACAAAAAAATATGAATTACTATGAACATGACTTATTTCCAAAAAAGTACTCTAAATGAAAAAATAAATAAATATTAAAGTGACACTTTGGTACACTAGTTTTAGTTATTAATAATTTGAAATAAATTTTATTCCATAGCGTTTCCCATTTATAACAATTTAGTAAAAGAAACTATAAATATTATTATGATTAAGAAAGAAGTCCGATTTTTTAAGTTATTCTATTGAATTAATGCAATTTTTTCTCTTGATTTCTCACAAAACACAGATTCTGAAATAAGTCACTTTAATTGTCACAGTGCGATATATCTGATTAATCAAAACTAAAGTAAGCATACAAATAATGACACTAGCACCTACAACCAAGACTCTTTGCAGCCTAAATATTGTTCAATGGAATTCCAGAAGTTTGCTACCTAAATTAACAGAACTCGAGGCCTATTTATCCAAGGAAAATATACACATTTGTGTATGCTCAGAGACGTGGCTATGCCCAGAACAATCCGTATGTATCCCTCATTACAATTGTTATCGTAAAGATCGTGAAGATAACTATGGTGGACTGGCTATATTCATTCATGAGTCAGTGATAAGCAGACCATGCGACATAACCATACACAATTGTAATATAGACTACCTTCTCATAGAGCTTTGCAATAATGAGAACCTGAAACATATCATAGGCGTTTACTGCCCGAGCACTAGAACTATCAGCAAACAACATTATGACAACCTGTTTAGTCAGGAAGAAGTCACATGAAATCATACATGCCAAAAAAGCCTGCTAAGTATGGATTGATAATACGAGCATTATGTGATGCCAATAACTATTATTTTTATAATGGATATATTTACTCTGGAAAAGACTCGGGTGGTATCGGACTGACAGCTCAAGAAAAAAAAATTCTAGTGCCAACTCAGTGTGTCCTACGCCTCACAAAACCCATTCATGGAACCAACCGTAATGTGACGGCTGACAATTGGTTTTCATCTATAGAGCTCGTAGACCAACTATCATCACGGAAACTGACGTATGTGGGTACTCTGGAGAAGAACAAGAGGGAAATCCCGATAGAATTTCAGCCAAAGAAGCAAAGAGAAGTAAACTTTACTTTATTTGGATTAACGAGCACAAAAACGTTATGCTCATACGTGCCAAAGAAGAATCGAGCAGTGATGCTTGTATCTTCCATGCACCATAGTAACCAGGTAGATGAAAATACAAAAAAAAACCTGAAATTATTATGTATTACAATTCCACTAAAGGGGGCGTCGATAAGGCTGACAAAAAATGCTCGATTTACTCCAGCAGCCGTCGAACAAGATGGCCCATGGTGTTGCTATATCGTGTCCTAGACTTGAGTGGCATGAATGCGTACATTTTATATAACATGCATCAACCAAAAGCTGTGGACAGAAGAGATTTTCTAAAAAAACTAGCACGTTTGCTTGTAGTGCCTCATGTGCAAAGACGTGTTGTAAATACACGATTAAGAACTGAGGTTGACTATGAATCGCGTTTTAGGTGATGATATGGTTACAGAAGGTGTCCAGGATCAAGAAACCTTCAAGGGTCCAGAAGAGCATGTAGAATCTGTCCCGCGAAAAAACATAGGATGACTACCTATGTTTGTGTTGGGTGCAAGAAACCTGTGTGTCTCCAATGTTCTAGACCTTTGTGCACTGACTGCCAACAAATTTACGTTATTAGACTGTTGTCAATATTGTTTGTATTAGTTACCGGAAGTAGGTGTTTTGTGTTTTTGGTTCCTTATGTATTATATTTTAAGAAAAAATGACTCATTTTGTTATAGTAATAAGTTTGGCTGTTTTTAATATCTAAAAATGTAGCCTAAGTAAATTTAGACTTAAGTGCCATAATTTTTGATATTTCACATTTCTATATTTTTCTAAATAAAAGTTGATTACATAAGCACGTTATTTTATTGCTAAATCCCTTAACTTCAATATCCAATCAATTTTAAAGCAACCTTATATCAAATTCTCAAAAAAAAATGGGTGCATATAGGAGCCTGTGAGACTCCACGTCCGCAGTAGTGTTAAGAAAAATTACGTCAAAGGTTAATATATATGTCGTAGATTGTAAAACGGAACGTCAAGCTAACATTGGCTTGGGTGTATTCGGAACGTGCATTGGCAACACTATGATGTTAGCTGTCAACTGACTCGCCCTACTGATGGAACGTCACTTTTAAAAGAGAGACCAGCGAGGCGGGTGTGCCAACGTAAGACCAACTTCACCGCTTTCCGAAAATAGGTTATCCGTTTTCATCCGGGTAGTGTTTGATTATTCTTGTTATATTGTACGAGGGTCAAACTGAAAGTTCTTAGAACTGACCACTTATAAACAATATAATAAAAAAATAATTCTAAAATTTGAAAATAGAACTCTTTGCCAATATTACTGACTATATATTTCATTCATTTGTCATTTGTTTTTCGATTTGGCGGCAAATTGAAAATTGTCTGTGTCGCGTCAACATGAATTTAACACGAGAAAATTTCGTGCAATGATTTTTTATGACTTTCGATGTCATTTAAGTCAACAAGAAAGTTATGATAGACTACGATTGGCCTTTCACGATGAAGCCCCATCTCGTGCGACTGTTTACAACTGGTTTAATGAGTTTAAACGTGGTCGCACTAATCTCACTGATGATTTACGTGAGGGACGGCCTTCTACGGCGACAACTGAAGATAACATCTGTTTTGTGCGACGTATGATAGAGACTGACAAAAGAGTGACCTATCAGCAGATTCGGACAAGCTTAGGTATCGGTATGAGTCAAGTGCACAAAATCCTCCACGAACATTTAGCGGTCAGGAAGCTTTGCGCCCGGTGGATACCTCATAATTTGACTGAGGCTCAAAAACTCCATCGTGTGGATTGGTGCCGTAAAATGATTGAAAAATTTAACGGAGGTGACAAAAATGCTGTGTTCGACGTACTAACAGGTGACGAAAGCTGGATTTACTGTTATGATCCTGAAATCAAAAGACAATCTGCACAGTGGGTGTTTCCTTTCGAGGAGTTGCCAACTAAAGTGAAGAGAGATCGAAGTACGGGAAAAAAAATGGTGTCCTCGTTCTTTGGGAGGATAGGTCATTTCGCAACAATTGTGTTAGAGGATCAAAAAAGAATTTCTGCAGAATGGTACACTACCAATTGTTTGCCACTTGTCTTAGAAAAAGTTCGAGAGAAACGACCTCGCAGTAGGATCCTCCTTCACCACGACAACGCCTCGTCGCACACCGCCAAGCGAACGATCGACTATTTGGCGACATCAAACGTTGAATTACTGGGTCACCCGCCGTTTAGCCCCGACCTCGCGCCTTGTGATTTATATTTATTTCCAAAAATGAAAGAAAAACTTAAAGGAAAGCGGTTTATGAATAATGCTGAAGAAGCGGTGGCCGCGTATCGCGATGCCATTGAAGAGACCCCTAAGGACGAGTGGGCAAAGTGCTTTTCCCAGTGGTTCTATCGCATGCAGCGGTGCATTGACGTGAATGGACAATATTTTGAAAAGATATAATAAAACTAAAAACTGGCTAATGTAATCAGTTTTTAATTTTCTAAGAACTTTCAGTTTGACCCTCGTAACTCGGTTGTGATTAAAATAAATCGGAGAGTACTTTAGAAGCCTTATTTCGTTTAATTTGAAGATAGATAAAGATGAACGCCCACACCTCTCCCCTTTATATAAAAGCTAACAATATGTTGCCCATATTAGTAAGTTGTTTCATTTACTGGTGTAAAATTTTTATTGCTTGTATATGTTTTGTTCAAATTGTGTATATCAATTGTATATAACATGATAGAAACTGTAGGTTAAAAACGAATTCGAAATTGTTTCTCATTTTATAGAATAGTTACAACTGTTTGTTTCCTGAATAAATGATAAAATGAATACATACATCAATAAATAAAGAACGTGGTTTTAGCGCTTATCTCCTACTTTTATCCGTACATACTTCTATAATTCATACCCTGTCATTTAGTAATATTAGAACGAACTGTTACATACCTACCTACTACCTACGGACAATAACGTAAATTTACTACAGTTACCTATGTTTCGAAATATTTTAAACAGTCGATGTTCTGTGCCAATCCCGGTAAGGAAGTAGAAGCATTAATTGTAAGTAAAAAAATAAAAATAAGCATTATTTAGTACTTAAGTGTTAAACGAGATGTGACAAAATCTGTCATCTGCACCAAGCTACAGTGATATTTTGTATAGCTATATTATACTGTTGTCTACCTATATCTATTTTAAAACTATCTATCTTATTTGTAGGATCCATTATGCCGTACAAGAAAAGAGCATGTTTTCTACCTGGGCAGGTGTTCGTCCAGGCTAATGGCCTGAGTTGGAAATTTGTATAAATATATATTATTTCCGTTAAATATTTTTATTGGGCGTTCTAGTATATTATTTTTTTGTAATTATTATTATTTCTTATTTCTTGCTGGCGTCATCTGTGATATTGATGTTAAACTAATTGCAACTTAAGTTTCTCTCTGTGTTGCGCTCTAGATGTCGCCACATATGCTGTTCTAAAGTATGGAATGAAAGCAACAGTGAGCTATTAACTTATCTTAAACATATCTCCAACGTTTTTATACTTCATTCATCATTTTGCGAGCTTCCTTATGTAGTTCGTAGTGACAAAACTTGTGAAGAACTTGGCCACATAGCTAGAGAAGAGTACCAGGGACGTAATTGCACTGTTGCACTGGAATATCACTGAAAAAACAACAAGTAAATTTATATATACGTTCGTCAATAATCGCTTTCACAGTGGACAGAACTTTGGAAGACATGAAAACATCTCCTTGGTCACTTATTAGCATAATATTGGGGTTGTGATGTCGTATGGACAATTGGTGCTTGGTTGCTAGTCTATCGCCCAGTAGATATCATATACTGCTAGTTCCGTAGTCGCCTCTTACGACATACCGGGAAGAATGACAGCTAGGTTTCTTTTCATCCCAGTCTTATTTGAATATTGGTACATAATTACACCTATACTTTTCGTAAATCTACTATCATTCATTGGCATGTCATGTCCCAACTATTGAAGAATTCCTTTGCAATCTTAGTCTCCACATCTTCTTTCAAAGCGAAACCTCTTATATAATGTAGGCGAAATGGAAAGGCAGTTACATAGGGACTGACCCAATAAAACACATGACTGTTAGATAGACCTCATATTGAAAAAGGGTGACGTTAAAATTACCTATAACAGCCGAGTGTATTCAGTGTCAATGAAGCGAAAGTGGTTTGTCAGGATGAGTTAAGATAGAAATCCAAGATCTCCACCAACCCCTCTACAGGGAAACGGGCGTGATATGTATGTGCGTTATATTTATTTACCTGAAAACACATTCAAGAAGAGCACAAAACTGTATCCAAAGACCAGCGCATAATGTGACAGTTTCGTTTCGAATGTGTAGTCGAGACTGCCCCATACAAGCATTGGTATTGTGAGTATCAAACTCATATTTCCAAGAGCGAACGCTTGTAGGATTTTCTTCAATGGCACTGGAATATGAATATATATAATCAATGATACAGGTACATTCAAATCGGTGAGCATGGGAAAGTCTGAAACTATAAGACATACGAAGATTTGTTCTTAGGAACCATGTCACAGATTTCGATAAAAAGAAAAACTGCATTCATACTTTATTTGAAAAATAAAACTGTGTCCAGTTCGGGAATCTAACCCCAACTGGATCGTACGAGTATGTGAAGCTAATATTTTCTAATTATAATGTTCTTACTTTATAACAACATTTAGGACATTATTACACCAATTGAACTAGTCCCTTGATAAGTTCTTTTAATAGTTGTGTTAAGGGTAATAGTCAACTTATATAAAAGAAATAATTACTTAAAAAAGATAGACCAATACATATTATATAGCATATACAATCAACACCCAGACTGGAAAGATAGTTTTTAACTCTGTCTTCCCCGGGAATCGAACCCCAGACTTCACAATTAGCTTTCAGATGGTTTACGTTGCTTACTCTTCTGAGATGGGTGAAATATACTTCTTAGTCGCATTAGTACTATCAACACCATCAGAAAAACAATAATACCTGAAATTTAACAAAATAAAAACACATTTACGAAATGCATCGAATTATACGGTGAGGGAAAACATCGTGAGGAAATCTACTTGTTCGTCGAACAGGTAATAGTTAATGCTTGTAAATGGCGACATGGCTGACCACCTGTCACATTGAGTACTGACTATCTGGTTAACACGTGGGTTCGAGGTGTCCATAGAATTACTACCTTCGCAATTGCGGAGATGGACACCTGAACCTCTGACTACCCCGCAAGGGTTAATGGTCGTGAATGCGTTTGTTTTTTTGTTTAACAAAATATTGGATTACACATACAATATCAGGATTTCTTTAGCACATAAAATAAGTTGTTTCAGTTTAGTTTATTAGGGGCCCACCTACTGTACTAAACAACTGTTCAATATCACTTCAGTAACAGTGTGATAATGTTTGGGGAATAGCATATCATGGTAATCAAACAATGATCAATGGAGAAATATGTCACTGTCTAATCCACCGCCAAATTCACACTGTTACTCAAGTGATATTGAACTTGTGCTAAAACGCATTAGTAGAGAAGGTATCTGGTAGTGGCGGGCAGAGGGCTATGAGGTTATCTGGTGTGCTATGCCAGACTGATGGATAGTTATAAATAGTATTTAATGGTGTACTTTGTCAATTATTCAACATACGCTTCACAACTTACATAATTTACACACTCCCTTTTTGATTGTGGCTTATTGTGGTCAGATCCTTGAGTTTGCATATTAAAAAATTCAATACCATGTTCGGTATGAACCACTCTAAGCCTGCTTTCATCATAAAATAGTGAAAAGTATCTCAATATAGACGCATTGACTAAGCTAGGCCGAGGGATAGGCAGATTTTCTCATGAAATTTTGCCACACTAATAGTGACTGTAAATTATGTATGTAAATGTTGATTATGTTCATGTATAAATGTATGTACAAGAAGAGCATACCACATAAAGTAGACAAATATATTATGTAAAAATCATTCTCCCATATGAATAGATTTTCATCTAATTTCTCCGGATATTTCCAGCCCCAGCAATTGTTTGTGACACTTACTGGCATTGTTATATTGACAGGAATATCACTGAAATATCAAAAAAGATTAAATAATAATAACTAGCCTCAATATCAATATTATATCAAGTTGCCTTTACAATACATTATTGGTAAATTTATTGCAAGTCTATCAAAATAACACTTATTTCTAAAAGCTAACAACTAGTATATATATACTTTCACAATCATCAAACCTTGCAATGTAGTCAGAGGTTTGGGTGTCTAACTTCTATCGTCTAATAGTGGAGATAGTTAATTCTTTGGCCAAATCAAACACATCACTTTGTTCTCTGTTGTTTTAACGGAACTATCAAAAACATTATGACAAAAAAGGTGTAAAGCAAATTGGTGAATTGAAAAAGTTTAGGAGTTAGATCAATTTATTTCTAATGTAATATTTTGTTTTTAACTGGTTATATTGGAGTGTGGAAGTGGAAGAGATGACTAATTAGGGGATATCTGGAAGTTAATTAGAATCTACTCACATCATTGTTTGTAAGGTAACTGTTTCATTACACATTAAGTTAATGATTGATGTCATTATACTGTCATTTCTCCATACTGAATAAGTTTCCAAGAGAGACAAAATTATAATTAGCTTCCAATATATCTGAAAACAGACAAAAAGCAATGGGGAAACAAGTAATATACTCTTCCAAGGGTCCTTTAAACAGGACAAGAAACCATTTTGTATCGCATCCTGCATAAAACTTATTAATTATTGTTATTTATAACACCATACTCACAATTTCATAGGCCTTCATGACCTTACAACCCTTATTGGATTGCCAACGGTTGAGTGTTCACAGACCACAAAAATTTTTATGTCTTGGACACCCACTTTTTGCCTGATATTGAATATCAAATGTAACAGGTGGACATGTCCCCATATACTACACTTACACTTACTATTATACATTTTGAGAAATAACTATGCAGGTTTCCCACTGTAACATAAACATAACATACGCTTCACAACTTGTGTATACACACACCCTTTTTTATTATGGCGGGGTAGTCAGAGGCGCCCATCTCCGAAATTTCGAAGACATGTTACGTATGGGTCACTCGAAGCCCGCATATCACCAGATAGACAGCACCCAACGTAACAGGTAGTGAACCGTATCGCCGTATATAGGCACTGACTATTACCTGGCAGGTTTCCTCACAATGTTTTCCCTCACCGTTAGCGAATGTAAATTATGTACGTAAATGAAAAACACATTTTCATTCATTTTCACATTTTGTTTCCCACTGTACTGTTATGTTATCCCTTCATCAAAATCTTTTCAAGCACCTTTCAAGCCTTCATTACTTAAATTAGGTGATTAAACAAAAATCATGTTTCAACACAGCTGCGGCTGTTATCACAAGTTCACTACTAAATATGCCCACAAAAATTACGTTTTCGACCCCAATGGTCGCTCACCTTTTTGGTTAGCAAATTTCTTCAATTCTGAATCAAAAAGTATCTGTATATCAAATTGAATAATGAAAGATACCAGATATACATACTTACCTTAAAATCAGTATTATATATTACATGTCTTTGAGCTTCTTTGGATATTAAGACTAGATCAATCATTACAATAACTGGATCATACTCTACATATTTATCAACATCAAAGCCACACATCTCCTGAAATACAAAAACAAAAAGTTTAAGCAAAGGACGGATGTATTATGCATATTAGCGTAGTGTTTTAGTTTTAGGCTAGATACAACTCGTGAGTGAATAGGTAGGCAAAACTTAGAGAAAATAACCGGAACGAATAGTAGATAATACATTGTACTTACACATTTTGTTAATTTCAACACAGAAGGACCATATGACCGATAAAGTGCATTCGCCGGTTCAGCACAATTTACACATTTATATTGCATTTCTGAGTTGGGTTTGTCCATCATTCCAATGATATTATAGCTTTTTCATAGAGACAGAAACATAATGTTAATTATATTATCATATTGTATTATTTGTCTCCTTTTTTATTTCGATTTACAAACAACAACAGCAACAACTCAAACAATTATTATCATTATCAATGTGTGTCAGCCGTCAGCCGCCACAAACAGCATTTTTTCTACCAGTATCACGTACATCCAATAGATCATTGCACTTTGAAAAGCCATGAAGCTATTTAAGTTAAACTTGAGTAGATAAATTTAACACCAATTCATTTGATTTCTTTCAGTAAATTTTGGTTCCCACTTAGGCTTCATAATTATTCATTTACTGTAAATGTACGTATATTATAAAAAGCATTATTTTCACCAGATATTCGAAAAGCAATATGACAATAATAAATACTGACTTTTGCTGAATATTGATGCCGTCCTATTTATATTTCATTCATACATATCACGCCTGATTCCTTATAGAGAGGTAGGCAGAGATCACGGATCCCCATTTAATAATAGAGTGACAAAATGAATATAATTATTATGTGATTGAAGTTGAAGGGATATTTAATAACTTGTAATTAATGTCTAATTTATATCAATCCGTAATATAAATATATTATTATGATATAAAAAGGGCATGATTCGATGGTTTGGACATGTTATGAATGATGAATTATATAGATTGACAATAGCGATAGCAATTGATTGAATATACGTGAGCGAAGTGGAAGGGCGGTTACATAGGAGCCGGCCCAATAAGACATCATAAGACAGTCAGATAGACGATAATATATAGAAAAAGGGTGTCGTTAGAAGCACCTATAACCGCCGAGTGTGTATGAAAAGGTGCATGATTGTCAATGAAGCGAAAGTGGTCTATCCCAATCAGCACATTTACATTTCATTACCATATAATATCTTTTTAGTAGATATAATATCAGTCTAGGACTTAAAAAGAATGCTATTTAGGTGCTGTACTTCTCAGCTTGTCGAAGGAGCGTTTAAGTGTCGAGACACGCGATTGTCTAGCAACCTGTTATCTATATTCTTATTAATGTATGTTCCAAATGTAAAATAATAAAATACTAATATTCATACTAAGAAGTGACCTCGGAGATATTATCATCGTGTATTGTGTGAACTCATATGTATCTGTGTTACCTCTCCATTATTTGTACGTATTATTTACATACTATCGACTTCACCTTTCTACTTTATAAAGAAAGCATAGACTACACATCAAAAGTCTTATTTTCCCACAATATTTTTATTTATAAAATCAGTCTCAATTTCACTATTTGAAATTGTATTCATCTCCTTGTCCATAAGTATATTTATCCGGCAGAACGTAATCGGAGTTCACGTGTCCGTAGGCTTCAGTACCGCCGTTACCGTTGTCAGAGCCGTTTCTAAAATAAAAATAAATATATTATTATTCGTATTCTCATCAATCAATTCACCAACCCCACGGAAATCGTTGCCCGCCCCTGTTACATTTATTCATACATAAATACATACACATCACACCTGATTTCCTGTAGAGGGGTAGGTAGAGATCACGGATCCCCATTTGTACCGATCCTGACAGACCTCTTTCGCTTCATTGACACTTATACATCTTTTCATACACACTCGGCGGTTGTAGATACTTCTAACGTCACCTTTTCTCAATATAGCGTCAATCTGACTGTTATATGTCTTCTTAGGCCGGCCCCTACGTAACCGCCTTTCCACTACACTCATATATATTCCTTTTGTCAAACTGCTATCATTCATCCGCATAACATGTCCAAACCATCGAAGCATGCTCTTTTCAATCTTAGTCACTACATCTTCTTTCAAACCGCAACCTTCCCATAGCAAACTATTTTTAATTCTATCATTCAATGTCACTCCTAATATGCTTCTGATTTTTATTTATTTATTCATATTTTTATTTAACATCAACCATGGAATAGTTAGTCGTCCTTTACTAAGAAATATTTTTTTATTACTTACTGGAATTCGGATAGAAGTTCAACAGAACTGTTAACTTCTTCTTCGTCTGCGTTTTCAAGATTTGCCTTTTTTGGCTGCTTCTTCTCTAAACGTTCTCCTCCGAAGTTCTCTACTTCTAAATTCTCACTCTCTGCTTCCTTTGGCTGTTGTCGTAATGGAGCACTTCTGTATTGTTCTGGAAATGAAACAGCATGTTTTTAGAAACAAATAGGTATATTTTCTTAATAATCTTACTAATGTTATTTTAGATATTTGCTAAATAGACTACATCACTACGTCCTTATTTTTATCGTTCTAATTCTTTGAACTTCTGGATATCACTATCAAATACAAGACAACATGATATTCAATTAATCTTAAACAAAATCAACTGGACTTTCTCAACTTGATTACCTATTCATTAATATTAACAATCGTCAAATCTTATGGCAAAAACAATTAGAATATCCATCTGAACAGTTTCCTTATAAATTTAATAGGTCTACGTATGGCTTTAGGTGGAAAGCGTCTTAGTTCACCTTTGCTCTCGTAGCCTTCGTCACCGTAAGCTCCTTTATTCCCTTCATCATCTTGGCCAAAGGAATCTTCCTTGATAAACTCGTAGTTGTCACCGTCCTTCTTATGGTAGGCGTCGAAGTGCTGGTAACCCTTTTTCCCACCACCGGTCTTCTTCCTGGTGTAACCTATCTCACCATCTCCCTCGTTACCGTAAGAGCGATGGTAGTTTTCTGGCTGAAAGGAATCAGAAGTTACAAATTACTTGGGTTGTTCTAGAAGGTCTTATTTAGGTCTTATTTCTTACAAAAAGAGAACGGATTTAGTGGAACCACCTACACTGATACTAAAAGACACAGACAAACGCGTTCATGTCCATTAACCCTTGTGGGGTAGTCAGATGATCAGGTGTTCATCTCCGCAATGGCGAAGGTAGTAATTCTATGGACACATCGAATCCATGTGTAAACTGATACTACCAACACTAAGTTATTTTACCAACAGCCGAATCTGCATTCTTCAAACGACTAAGGATCCTATATCGTAAGGGGTGACCAGAACCATAGTCATCATATTATCCGCTCAGTGAATCACACCCAGAATTAGACATGGCTGTGAAGCTATTAATATGGAATATTGCAAAAGAAATAAAGGACAAAAAGGGATATTTGGACGTAAATGTATACATATGTACGCATTTCAAAATAGTTATAAGCCCATAATTCATGTTATAATGCATTACAGCTACCCCTAGTTCCTTCGTCGCCTCCTATGTAACATGCCAGTGAAAAATAATAGCAAAATTAACTCATTGGGCGCCACGTAGGTCACCGGTGACCTACGCTAATGGAAGTAATCCTTTTATAGGAAAAAGCTCGGCAGTCAAAGGGTTAAGGATATATGTATGTAGATTTGCTACGGTAGCGTATGATATTAAGGAACGTAAATAAATAAACAAAAATACTAACCGGTGCAGCTCTGACTTCTCGTTTGTAAGACCCAACGGTCTCAGTGTCACCAGCTACTTCTAAGTCATCTAAGGTCACGGCTGGAGCGGCTTGTGTGTAAAAGAAAACAAGACAAAAACAAAACAATTTAGCTATCATTCTCTATAGATTCACTGCACTGTCACCGTTTGTTAAATGAGGTGCAAAATTAGATTGCAGTCTGTCGCCCTGCCTTTTTAAACTTGAATAGTTTTGTTATGTACTTCCATTTTATAAATGTAGGATTGCAGTGCGGTCGCAGTTGCACAACGATCTCTGTTTGTAAACTTATTCGACAAAACCTTGTTGGCGACAACGTTGCACACCTTTTAGTTAAAATTAAAGTTTTTGCAGGTTTAGTCTAAATCAACAAACCATGTCACGTTGGATTTCGTAAATTAAATAAGTACTTTTTGGTTATTGCAAAATTCAGATTTATTTTCATTCGGTAAACTATTGAATAGTAAAATGATAATAACGTAATGTAATATTTAAATTTGGCTATAACTTATCTGTTTTCTCTATTTTATTATGATTGCCTGCTCATCGATATAATGATGCTACAACAGAGATTGCTTAAAGCTATGACCACTACAATAAGAAATAAAAAGTTATAATACTTAAAGACGTTAAAACTTCTAAATCCATTGAAATCTGTATTTTGTAAAATAATACGCATACATTCAATAAGCTTTAAGTGCATACGCTTACTTATTTAATATTTTAATCGCTTAATTATCCCTAATAATTAAGTTTTTAATCGGCGAAGATGTTTCGATGACGGATGATCTCATGAGAATGATGATTAACATCGGTCATGGTCCATCAGCTTTGTTCACTTGGGTGAATCTTTTCCTTGTCAGTGGTCCACTTACATTATTTAGTAATGCTACTAAAAATGTCTATAGAACATGGATCATCTACAAATCAACAATTGAAAAACGAATTCCGAATGTATAAATCTGTCCTGTGCCTACGTAAAAAGAATGCTAACTAGCTGCCGTTCATCTCGGCATGTTGCAAGGGGGACTAAGGGCAAATGGAATCCAATGGGTGATATGCTTGCAACTTGTCACCATATGACTTCAAAACCCCAATATTTATGCTACAAAATGACCTACAGGAGATATTATATCTCCAAGGTTCTATCCACCCCGAATGGGATTAAAGGACGTGAATGTATACGTATGTACATATAAATCTTATGCTTAGTATTTGGAAATTTTATTTATTTTATTTTATTTTATTTATTCAGATATCCAACAGCATATTTACATTAATTCTTAATACAATACATGAATGTTCTTAACTAAGCCAATAACAGGATATCATTACAAAAACTATGTAACCAAGTAGAACCTAAGCAAAAGTGTGCAGTGTATTGTGTAATAAAAATATCGAGCCTGATCAAGATATAAATACGACAATAAAACAAATATACTGTGTAAATAATAAATATACACAAAAATAAGAATGAAAATATAATAAAAATATATGAATATACACATACATATTATGATATATAAGTAAAATACATATAAAACTAATATATATTAATTTGCATGTGATAGGTAGAAAACTGAGTATTATACCTAGAAATAGATCGTGTAAACACGTTATGCTATATACTCTACAGTTAATAATTATAAAGATATCAAGTATATATTTATGTTAACTTTTATAACTAATTTATTTTAATTTATTTTTATATTTTTTATTATTAATAAGAAACGCTTAAGTACTTAACTCATTACTATTCGCGAAGTCTTTTTAGTATTTCTGTTTTAAATTTATTTTTAGAGTTAGCAAAGATGTCAATGTCACTGAAATTTTTGTTATATTGTTTTGTGACCCTTGCTATGAATTCATTACCTCCGTAATTTGTTCTAGTAGAAGGAACACAGAATACATTGTGTAACAAATGCCGGGGTCGACGTTGTGGTACAAAGAGGGAAACTAGAGATGTAAGAGCTGGGCAATTAAAATGGCGATGAACTTACCACCTGACAGATTGGACACACTGATTCGCGAAGTGGTCGAAGACATACATAGACTTAATAAAGTGTAACTAGTACACTGATAGTTTGTCATTTATTACTGAAATCTTACAGTTAGAAACCGAAAGTTTCAAGGGCGAGATCTAGTTAGTTTTTCATCTATAAAGATGAAAGTTCAATGGTAAACCAGGTACATCACGATTGGAAATCAGCAAAGCAATAAGGCCATTGACACTTCTTTACCCATTTCAACGTTCAATTTCTGTAATAATTTCAACTTGAAACAAAACAGTAAGGAATATAGTCATATTAAATAAGCGGACATATTCATCACATTTGTACTTTAGACAGCTATATAAAAACTTCAATTTCTTCTCGTTATTACAATCCATCTAAGTAAATCTAATGTTGCGTACACTTTTACTCCTCTTCAGTACATATATAATTTCATGCAAGGTCCCAAGATGTACTGGATTTCACGCTTCTACGTCCCTAACGGGATAGGTAGAAACTATTGATCGCCAGCTGCAACGATCCTGACAAATCTCTCTTGCTTCACTCACATCCATTAACCTTCTCATACATGCTCTTCTGGTCTTGATGCTACGTACACCCGCCTAAAGATGTCTCTATTTTGATGTGTATAATCTTCTACGCGGCCTATCCCGTCAAACATTACCTAACACTCTAGCAATTCCTTTCATACCCCTACTTTCATCTAACCGCTACATGTGCCCAAACCGCCTTAACATACCTTTCTCTATTTTCGTCACTACATCTTCTTGCATACCACAAAAAGCATATAATGACGAAAGAGAAATAAAACGAGAAAATTATGCTTTATGTAGAATATATTTCATAAATTATTTCAATGTATAGTCACGGATATTGTAATTAGATTTGATATTTACAATAAATATAGTAAATGGTTCATTGTAAACAGAATATGGTCATTCCGGCTTGCTAACCATGTTTGGGCTGAATGCGTTCTCGTTTTCACTAGTATAGACATGTACAACAGGAGAAATCGTTTTTTTGTCGTTCACTGTGTCTTCTGGTGCAATTTTGTCACTAATGTCCTCGGAAAATGTAGGCTGTGGAGACAAAAACAACGTTTACTCAATACACGATACCAAGATCATTTTTGCGAGGTTCTGATGCTTTTGATTATTTGCCGAGGCCGTCTTTAGCATTCCTTAATACTACATACTATTGAGGTTGTGATGTCATATGGAACATTAATTGTCACCAATGGTCCATATGACAGGATTGTTAGCCCAGTCTATTGGACAATTGATTTCATTAACCTGTATTTCCTTAGTCGTCTTCTACTACATACCGGATGAACGGCAGCTAGTAAACATATTTCACCTTTTTCAATATAGCGTGTATCTGACTGTCATATGACTAATTAGGCTGGCCCCTACGTAACTGCCCTTCTATTTCACCTACATATATTCCTTATAGTAGTTAGTTAAGTAAGGAACGTGTATTTAAGTTATAGATAGATATGTTTAGATTACCTTAGGCGGATCGGTATGTGGTGGCAGGGTGCTTAGTTTGTTCAAAATGGATTCAGTAAGAGTTTTAGTGTAAAGTTCACATTCCTTCTTGAAATGCATCTTTTCCAGCATCGTACCACTGAAAGCGTTATTATCATTAATGCATGCTGATTTGGGACTCGAGCACAATGTAACCAACACATATATATATACATATATACACCTACAAACATTAACGTCATTTCACGTCATTCGTCATTAACTTCGGGGATATAATCGCCAAGGTCATTTTTTAGCATGAATATTGGTGTTGCGATGTTTTAATGGAATATTGGTGACTGGTTGTTAGACCATTGCTCTATAGATTCCATTTACCCCTAGTCCTCTCCTCCGTCTTACCGAAAAGAACGGCAGCTAGTTGGCATTCTTTTTACGTCCCTGGCACGTGAAATGTTACGTCGTAATTGAATATCGCTGCCCCCGACGAACACTATCGTATTCGCTCTTACCATAGAATCGGTTTTATTGAATATTCGTATCCACACCATCGTATTACGCCATAGAGTAAATTTTTAAGGTTGGGCAATGAATACTTTTGGATTTATGCATTGAGTAATGATCTTTATGTTTTTATTCAATGGGAAATTTAAGACGATTTATCACGCAAAAGGCTATTACCGAATCTCAAAAGTCAACATTATAGAGTAAACTACTCTTATGATATTGTTCGAGTGATACATTACATATCAGTGTTGCATATGTATCACGGAACAATATCGTAGCGCACGATTACTATAGCAATACAGTTTAGTGATTTCCGTCGATCACTATCGTAAAGTTAGGTTGCGTTAATATTCACCATAGCACAGACCATAGTATATTTCAGTAATAGACATTTTCTTAAATATCTCATTTAGATACAAATTTTTTTACAAATAAAAATATTTAAAATTTAGTGTAATAATATCCTCTATATTTGGTATAAATATGTTTATTGTAGATTTGATAGTTTTTAAAATATTCAGTTTTTAGTTGCTGGTGTAAAATTGTTATTTTCCTATTACGATAGTGTTCGTCGGGGGCAGCGATATATTATTAGTTCTATCTATTTTTATTTCTGAAAATAAGGAATTAGGCAAAATGGGCGATAGTCTTATTTTATGTGTACCAATCACAGGACAGATAAAATAAAAGATCTTTCGAAATTTGCTTAGGCCAGTTTTTGAGGAATTTTAACCTGAGTGTGTATCTTACTGAGTGTAAATAGTATTTTGTTTTATCTGTTTTTTGTTATTGAAGGAAAACTATTAGCAATAACCGTCGAATGTACATGTCATACGTCTCGATGAAACGAAAATGGTATGTCAGGATCAGGATAGCCGACGCTCGGTGATCTGTGCCTACTCCTCTACATGGAAACAGGAGTAATGTATATGTGAGTATGTTTTATAAATCATACATGTTTTTTGTAACCTATCTCTGTGTCCTTGATAAATTGATTTATTTCTCTCATACATAATGAGAACTTACATATCTGGGTTTATAACATCGAACCTAATAAGGGGAAATCCCATCTTCTTCCCACTAGCAGTGACTTCTTTCGCGAGAGACTCAGTAACTTCCGCACACTTTTCCTGCTGCGAGGGAACTATTAAGCTGATCTGTTAAAAAAATGCAACAATAGCATAATATTTCAATAATAAGATAAAGAATTCGAGTGGACGGAACCCGCAACCGAGTGGAAACATCACAATATATTCTAAGTCACTTTTTAGCATAAATATTGGGGTTGTTATCTCATATGGAACATTTGATAGCCCTTCGCTTTAAAGATTCCATTTAACCCTTGTCCCTTAGTTACGATATATCAGTAAAAACTGTAGCTATTTGGCACCTTATTATGTTCGAGCTCTAGATCGATAACATAGTACCTATTCAAAGTATAATTTTAATATATGTTTTGCTAGGACCAAGACTCCTAGCAATCGATTATTATCTCTGACTACCTATCTGCCAGGAATCGGATGTGATGTGTATGTACTTTAATTATAATCTTGAATCATAGATGATATTGATCACGAAGCCCTAGTGTCAGCAATTAAGCCATGTCAAAGTCAAGTGGCTTACGATTCTGTAGGCCATTTATTTTGGTCATTTTAGTTCGTATTTATTGACATGCATGATCATATCACGTAGTTCAATCCGTTTCTGGCTCGACATAATATATCCATAGTCTTTTGCCCTAGTAATAGTATAACATAATATGTACATACATACACATCACGTCTGATTCCCTGTAGAGGGGTAGGTATAGATCACGGATCCCCATTTCTCCCGATCCTGACAGACAATCGATTCATTGACACTCAATAGTATTATCATGCATAAAACGCTGTAACACAAACCCCACTCTCACCTGCAGTATATTATTAACGTCATACTTCTCATGCAGTTGCGGCGCTCTCAGGCATTCGGCGGTAAACGTCATGAGTTCCTTGCACTTCTGGCATGACAGGCACCGCGCCCACCTGTCCAGGAGGTCGGAGTCCCAAGGGCAGGTAACTGAGCATAGGGCCACGCCACAAATGTGGGCGGAACCCTCGAGGTGCTGGTTGCGTCTCTCGGCCACCATTGACAGACCTGGTGGTAAGACTATTGGATGTAGTAAATATCACTACATAGTATAAAACAAAATCTCTTTCTCTGTCCCTATATCCCTTTGTATGCTCAAATCTTTGATACTACACAACGGATTTTGATGCGGTTTTTTTTAATAGATAGAATGATTCAAGAGGAAGGTTTATATGTATAATAACATCCATTAAATAGTAGAGTAGGCTTTATATTTTATAACCGTGCGTAGCCGGAGCGGGTCACTAGTAAAGAATAAAAGGAATGATGTCTATACAACTGCAGCAGATAATGAGGCCGCACTTTTTCTCTGCATTATTTGTCGTTAAACTTTATTTCAATGTTCTGTGAATAAATGTTTGTTATTTAAATTGGTTAGCAAACTAAACGATTATTAATCTTTGTGGTATTCTATACAACACGCTTACGACAGTATACCTGTTTCTTAGTATTTCACGGGTAAGTAAGTGAGTAAGATATAAAATCTAAAGTGTGGAAATACTTAAAAACTTCAGATATTTTTTTTATCCCTTCGTCGATATTGACTCTTGACATCTATGCCTAATAAATATATAATACAAATTCTGATTCCTCTAAACAGACCTTGAGCAAGCGACCGGTGCGTATAATCAGTCAGGATGATCCGAGAGGCAGGCGACGCGAGGAGTTCTGGCCAGCTGTGCCGAGCGTTTTCCTTCACGAAGCGGACCACGTTTGGCTGGTCTGCAGTCTGAATCCTTCGCACGTAGAGACTTTGTCTCTCGGTACCTTTTGTCTGCAGAAGAAATGTGTTTTGGAAAGGCTTGAGTATTGTAGATTAGAGACTTGATTACTACAATTGAGGCGGTCAGAGGTCTTTCGTTATCAGATGTTAAGACTACGTCAAAGAATCTATCACTAATTACCTAACACAGTGTGATAGTGTCTTCGTTGCTGCTTAATTTTTATATTGATGATAAACGTGATATGTTACGACACATGAATTCCAAATAGTTTTTATTTAACCTCATTTAAAAACGGTCCTTAAAACTTGCTATTTGCTATCATTTTAGGACTAAAAATGGTCATTCTTATGATATTAGTTATATGATTACAATGAGCGATTGGTAGAAGAATACCGACCACTTGGTTTGTGTAAAGAACGTAAGAAGATTAGTAAGGGAGTGACTGCAGAAAGTACTACTCATAGAAAAGTATGGAAGCGAGAAACAATGAAGAGAACAGGGGCTAATCATAAGTTCACGCACAACATAAATAACGAAAGTATTGTACATTCACGTATAAGATATAGTATATATTTACGAGAAAGTAATACATTATTTAGAATTAAATTTTGGTTGTCCACTTACTTTCGTGCCAGGTATTTTGACAGGTGCATCACCATAGTGGCGCCAGAATGCATAGTTATTTTGGGTGACAAGGCTTGCAGGTCTACTTTTAGGCACACTGTTGGTAAACAGGACCCCAAACAACTTCATTATTTGGCCACCGAGAGGGTCAACTGTCTCACGATATACGTTTCTATTGAAGTTATGGAGTTAGAACACTATCATTTTACTGTGACTGTTTTATTTGTTTTTCTGATTTTGTTTTTGTGAAATTTATAATTTTCATGATTTTAATAATGCCATTGTTACATCTGTCTATTTGGGTTATGGTTTGTTTTTTCGTATCCATTAGTGAATCATAGACAAGATTGTATTGTTTTTATTGTAGACTTCGGAAAGGATGGTAGCAAAATATGGTATGAAGTAAGGAAACAAACAAATGGACAGTTAGAGTACCCGCCACATAAGGTGGCAGTAGCCAAACTTGGAACTAAATTTGACGTTTCCGCCATTGCGTGTTATTTTGTATGAAAGGTAAATTTAGTATTACCAGCGTTGTGTTTTTTGCCCACTCTTTGTAATTTTTATGTTTGTTAAGGGTGATTATAATAAATTGATTTCTGGAGTTTCTTGTTAGTTCTTCTCCAAGGGTCTCCGCTGAACTTCTTCTTCTCAATCGTTACGCTCTTATCAGAGCGGTCGTGGTCTTCATGACGTGGCATCTTGAGCAGCCGAAATGGTTGGTGAACTAACCTCGGTAAAAATATGTAAAGACAATGCTCAGTGCCATGTTTGAAATAGTTTTTTTACATACATACATACACATCACGCCTGATTCCCTGTAGAGGGGTAGGCAGAGATCACGGATCCCCATTTGTCCCGATCCTGACAGACCACTTTCGCTTCATTGACATTCATACATTCTCTAATACACTCTCGGCGGTTATAGGTACTCCTAACGTCACCTTTTTTCAATATAGCGTCTATCTGACTGTTACATATATGTCTTATTAGGCCGGCCCCTACGTAACCGCCCTTCCACTTCACTCATATATATTCCTTTTGTCAATATATAGTTTTTTTAATTTGTACTTAGATCATAAAATAACTTTCAAAGAGAGCTTATGACAGGGCCTATTTTGAATAAAAATATTTTGACTTTGGACTTTGGTATATTAATTTGTTTTATTTGAGTTTATAGCTCTGCAACCAAAGATCGTTACAAATGAAACCTCAATATAATGTATCGAGCCGTATGGCACAGTGAGTGCTAGTTTTGGCGTGTTTACTGGCAACACTGGATTACGCGACTGTGGCGACGCCTCCAACTGCCACCTTATGTGGCGGGTACTCTAACGGTCTTTGGTTGCAGAGCTATAAACTCAAATAAAACAAATTAATATATCAAAGTCAAAATATGTTTATTAAACTATTTCAAACATGATTAATAATTATCGGGACTTATCCTTCTTATTATATATTACATATATTATGTGTTCCTTCACTCTGTCCGCAATAGACCGTTTAGTCTGTCCGACGTAGGATTTCCCACAGCTGCAATCAATCTTATACACACCCTTATATCTTATATCATGAGTATAAATCGCGAATCTCTTAAAACTATTATTTCAAACATGGCACTGAGCATTGTCTTTACATATTTTTTACCGAGGTTAGATCAGCGGACACCCTAGCTTGGAGAAGAACTAACAAAAAACTCCGGAAATCAATTTATTATAATCACCCTTAACAAACATAAAAATTACAAAGAGTAGGCAAAAAACACAACGCTGGTATTACTAAATTTACCTTTCATACAATATAACACGCAATGGCGGAAACGTCAAATTTAGTTCCAAGTTTGGCTACTGCCAATTTATGTGGGGCTATCTCTACTGCCAATTTATGTGGCGCGATCTCTACATAAGTTGGCAGACGGCAAATTAATATATGATGATGGGAGAGGATGGAATCACCTCTGAGCTCCTGAAATCTGGTGGAAGACCAGGTATGAGGGAGCTCCAGAGAATCTTCATCAGCGTCATTTTCTCCGGAAGAACTCCGAAATGTTGGGGCAGAGTTGTGGCTGTTTTGTTCTTCAAGAAGGGAAATAAAACCCTCTTGAAGAACTACAGGCCGATAACACTTCTGAGCCACATCTATAAGCTGTTCTCGAGGGTCATCTCCAATAGAATCTCAGCCAGGCTAGATAGCTTTCAGCCACCAGAACAGCCCGGGTTTCGGCGGGGTTTTAGTACCATAGACCACATTCACACGCTGAGGCAAGTTATACAGAAAACTGAAGAGTATAACCAGCCACTTTGCCTCGCGTTTGTGGACTATGAGAAAGCTTTTGACTCGGTCGAGATCTGGGCGGTCATAGAATCCTTGCAGCGATCTCAAGTCGACTGGCGATACGTGAGTGTGTTGAGACATATTTATGATTACGCCATGATGATCGTTCAACTCCAAAGCCACGGCACGAAACCTATCCAGTTGCAGAGAGGTGTAAGACAGGGGGATGTTATATCCCCGAAACTGTTTTCAAGTGCACTGGAAGATGTTTTCAAAATCCAACATTTTGGGTTGAACGAGGAATAAATATCAATGGGGAATACATCTCGCACCTCCGTTTTGCGGATGATATCGTCCTGGTGGCAGAATCGCTGCAGAATCTGGAGGAAATGCTGTCCGAATTAAATGCTGCTTCTCGACACATCGGACTCGGGATGAATTTAGAAAAAACCAAGATCATGTTTAATGATTTGGTAGTCCCGAGACCGGTTGCCCTTGGGGGCACTCCCGTAGAGGTTGTTTCACAATATACTTACTTGGGCCAAATCATACAGCTTGGCAGGAACAATTTCGAGAGGGAGGCGGACAGAAGAATACAGCTCGGATGGGCAGCATTTGGAAGGCTAAGGCATGTCCTCACGTCGTCTATACCACAATGCCTAAAAACTAAGGTTTTCAACCAGTGTGTGCTCCCCGTTATGACGTACGGTTCTGAGACGTGGACACTCACTGCGGGACTAGCCCACAAATTCAAGGTCGCTCAGCGTGCTATGGAACGGAAGATGCTCGGGGTTTCTCTGGTAGATCGCATCAGAAATGAGGTGATACGCCAAAGAACTAAAGTAACCGACATTATGAAAAGAATTAGCACGCTGAAGTGGAGTTGGTCTGGTCACGTATGCAGAAGGACTGATGGTCGCTGGAGCAAAAAAGTCCTAGAGTGAAGACCGCGTCTCAGTAAACGTAGTGTGGGGCGCCCCCCGACAAGGTGAGAAGACGACCTGCGCCGGTTGGCCGACATCGAATGGATGCGAACGGCCACTGACAGGGAGAAGTGGCGTCATTTGGGGGAGGCCTATGTCCAACAGTGGATTCAGACAGGCTGATGATGATATTAATTTGTTTTAATGTGAGTTTATAGCTCTGCAACCAAAGAACGTTACAATTGGAACCTATAATGTATCAAGCCGTATGGCACAGTGAGTGCTAGTTTTGGCGTGTTTACTGGTAACACTGAATTACGCGACTGTGGCGACGCCTCCATCTGCCACCTTATGTGGCGCGATCTCTAGTCTATTCCTCATAGCAAAGAATGTGGTTATGAATGGATATATTTGTGAATATCAAGGAGGCAATTGATATTCTCTGTGTATCCCGTTAAGTAGGGGTGTGAATATATATAACGATGAGAGAAATCATCGTAAGCAAACCGACCTATCCCTCGGGATAGATAATAGCCAGTGCCTTTACCGGGATACAGCTCACAACCTATCACATTGGGTGCTGTCTATCTAGTCACGCGAATTTCGAGTGACCCATACTTAACATGTCTTCGAAATATCGTGTGAGTGCTAGTTTTGGCGTGTTTACTGGTAACACTGAATTACGCGACTGTGGCGACGCCTCCAACTGCCACCTTATGTGGCGGGATCTCTAACAATGCGTGATACTCTTTACTCTGTGTAGTTTTTTTATTCACTTCAGCGATTGGCGTTGATTGATTCATTCATAGAGTACCCGCCACATAAGGTGGCAGTAGCCAAACTTGGAACTAAATTTGACGTTTCCGCCATTGCGTGTTATTTTGTATGAAAGGTAAATTTAGTATTACCAGCGTTGTGTTTTTTGCCCACTCTTTGTAATTTTTATGTTTGTTAAGGGTGATTATAATAAATTGATTTCTGGAGTTTCTTGTTAGTTCTTCTCCAAGGGTCTCCGCTGAACTTCTTCTTCTCAATCGTTACGCTCTTATCAGAGCGGTCGTGGTCTTCATGACGTGGCATCTTGAGCAGCCGAAATGGACAAGGCTCAGTGCCATGTTTGAAATAGTTTTTTTACATACATACATACACATCACGCCTGATTCCCTGTAGAGGGGTAGGCAGAGAACACGGATCCCCATTTGTCCCGATCCTGACAGACCACTTTCGCTTCATTGACATTCATACATTCTCTAATACACTCTCGGTGGTTATAGGTACTCCTAACGTCACCTTTTTTCAATATAGCGTCTATCTGACTGTTACATATATGTCTTATTAGGCCGGCCCCTACGTAACCGCCCTTCCACTTCACTCATATATATTCCTTTTGTCAATATATAGTTTTTTTAATTTGTACTTAGATCATAAAATAACTTTCAAAGAGAGCTTATGATAGGGCCTATTTTGAATAAAAATATTTTGACTTTTGACTTTGGTATATTAATTTGTTTTATTTGAGTTTATAGCTCTGCAACCAAAGATCGTTACAAATGAAACCTCAATATAATGTATCGAGCCGTATGGCACAGTGAGTGCTAGTTTTGGCGTGTTTACTGGCAACACTGGATTACGCGACTGTGGCGACGCCTCCAACTGCCACCTTATGTGGCGGGTACTCTACAATTATTATTGTTAGAGATCGCGCCACATACGGTGGCAGTTGGAGGCGTCGCCACAGTCGCGTAATTCAGTGTTACCAGTAAACACGCCAAAACTAGCACTCACTGTGCCATACGGCTCGAAACATTATAGGTTTCATTTGTAACGATCTTTGGTTGCAGAGCTATAAACTCAAATAAAACAAATTAATATATCAAAGTCAAAATATGTTTATTATACTATTTCAAACATGATTAATAATTAACGGGACTTATCCTTCTTATTATATATTACATATATTATGTGTTCCTTCACTCTGTCCGCAATAGACCGTTTAGTCTGTTCGACATAGGATTTCCCACAGCTGCAATCAATCTTATACACACCCTTATATCTTATATCATGAGTATAAATCGCGAATCTCTTAAAACTATTATTTCAAACATGGCACTGAGCATTGTCTTTACATATTTTTTACCGAGGTTAGATCAGCGGAGACCCTAGCTTGGAGAAGAACTAACAAGAAACTCCGGAAATCAATTTATTATAATCACCCTTAACAAACATAAAAATTACAAAGAGTGGGCAAAAAACACAACGCTGGTAATACTAAATTTACTTTTCATACAAAATAACACGCAATGGCGGAAACGTCAAATTTAGTTCCAAGTTTGGCTACTGCCACCGTATGTGGCGGGTACTCTATGTATCATTATTGATGAAAAACGTCATCATCACGCTATATTCAAAACAAACAGCACCATATTCCATTCATGTAGATAGGAATGCATGTGCAAAGTCTATATTATGTGAGTAGGTGGGTATTGTTATTTTTAATAACAACATTTCTACTTTAGACCATTTGAATCTAAAAACTCAACGTGGGATAGTTTTTCCGATCGAGGCACAGTTAAGTTTAACAATATAATAATTCTAGTCTGGTCTGCTTGTTGCTTGTGTATTATTAATATTATTAAAGACGACCTCCGTGGCACGATCGGTTAGACACCTGAACGCTAATCGTGAAGTCCCGGGTTCGATTCCCGGTGGAGGCAGAGCTAAGAACTACGCTTTTCTTCTGCTTTCCAGTCTGGTTGTTGATTATATATGCTATATATGTACTTATCTATACATAATATGTATAGATTTCTTAAATATACGTTGACTAGTACCCTTAACACAAGTCTTAAATGTACTTACCAAGGGGCTATTTCAATTTGTGTAATAATGTCCAATATTATTATTATTAAATGAATATAGTGACCAAATAATTAAAACGATAATAAAGGTACAATTTTTATTAATAAAAACTAACCCATGTACAATATATAGAGCATAACAATAACAAACAACGTTTATAATCTCAACGTAAATTAAAAAAATACTATATGAAAGGAATGAATGACACTAAAGCATAAATCTACAATTAAAATGGCTACATTGGTTAGAAATAAATATCTTATTTACTAATTACGAAATAGGAATAGCTTATTAAATGCATCGTATATGCCATATATCGGTATCACAATAATCCATTGAAAGAAGCGAATACAAAAAGAGTTAAAATAATTAGATCTCACTTAAATACATAATAAGTACACTTTTTTGTTAAGAAAAATCTCAGAATATTATGAGACATAGAAACAAAGACAGAAGATTTTATTAAGAAATTTATATATTATAAAAAATTTAAATTTATAGTGAGAAGCTTGACACCAAAATTGTCAGAGTTTTATTTTCCTTAATTAATTAAATTATTTTAATTTTCGTAACATCTTTTTACCTCAAAGTTAAATCAAATGAAAAGTGAGTTTAGTAATGTTCAAAACACTTTTACTAAAAAATCGTATAAAATACATAGCCTCATAATAATTAACACAGAACGTAATTAAAGCTAATCAAAAAGTAAGTAACAAGCCTTACAACTTATTTAAACAAATAAGAGAAAGTGAGTAATTGTTTAGTCTCTCGAATATTCTTTAATCGGTTCATTTTGATTTCCCAATCCATGATGTGAATTCAATAAGACTTCCAAAACCAACAAAGTCACTGTCGATTTCGTTAGTCAACGAAAGTGTTCTCGAAGGAACAATAAAAAGGTTGTAATGAGATTGCGATTGAAATCGAGCGTGTCATTGCCAGAGCAACACAGATTCAGTATTGTCAATGTAAGGTAAGCAAAGTCTCTCAATCAGTCACGGTCTCAATTACTCTACCTATTTATATTTCACACGTTATTGTTTCTATTGCGCAAGATTAAAATCAATATTTTAAATACGAAAAATGGAAGTGTGTGGGATACGGAAAAAGTGTTACACAGATTAAGAAGATACGTATAGTAATATAAGAACACATCAGTACTGGATGTCGCCTGTACATTCGTGTACATAATTCGGTTATGTAAAGCTTTGTACACTTTTGTAATGGATTCGATTGGGTTAATGCTTTGCTTCATGCTTCCAGTGTTTGGCAGACTCTTTTCCTCCTTTGTGACCGTATTCGCCGTGCTTTTCGTGATGGGCCTCTTGACCGTGTTGGCTTTTATGCCCTTTGTGGTCGCTATCCGAGTGACCCTTGTTGCTGGAATTGTTAGAATAGGAATAGTTAATGGCATGTACTTATATATAAGAGCAAAAATACAACCTAGCATATTTAGTAGCAGGTTATGGCAGCAAAAAATATTAAAATAGAAACCATGAGAATAATATTAGACGCAAAACTAAGAAAACAGAAAATCTAACGTAGCCTTTCATTATAAGAGTAATATTTCAATAAATTTCTATCGACCTAAACCCGTAGTCCCGTACCAGTCTGGGCCGCAAAATAATGCAAATTAACTGCCGTTTTTCCTGGCATGTCGTAGGAGAAGACTAAATATATGTATAATGTATCGATCGAAACCTGTTACAATTAGCAATATTATTCTCTTTTAAGAGAAATTGAAATACTGCTTGAGTTAAAACAGTATCTAGGCTAGTCTTAATTATATAATGACATTATAAGATACTAGGAACTGACCAGTCACTCTATTTTTAGCAACTGTAATAACCTATCAAGTTTGTTGAACTCTGCATTTACTCCCATACATACATATTATTATGTCTTTACACCTCCATGTCCCTAACGGGATAGGCAGTGTCTATCAATCGCCACCTGGAACGACCCTGACAAAAATCTCTTGCTCCACTCATACCAAATAACCATCCACACATGCTCTTCTATTCTTCACGCTAGGTACTTGAGAAGAATGAAAATATTTACTCCCATACATTTCTTATTAACTTTGTAACTCTACTTATACTCTTATTCGACGACCTGTTCGATGCCCGATGGAGGCAGAGTGGAAAACTACGCTTTTCTTTGCTAATACATGTATTTATCTATGTATAATATGTATATATTTCATAAATATACGATGACTAGTACCATTAACGCAAGTTTTAAATGAACTTGCCAAGGGGCTAATTCGATTGGTGTAATAGTGCCCTAAATTATTATGGGTAGTGTTTGAAGGACTGTCTAAATAGTACGAAAGTGGACACTAATAATACTGGATAGTACACCAAAATAATACAGTCCCAAACAAAACCTAACCTTTGGTGTACGTTTAGCTATTATTATTTTCCAATTATTATTATTATAATAATAATATTGAAGGACGTTATTACACCAATAGAAGTACATTTAAGAGTTGTGTTAAGGGTACTAGTCAACGTATATTTAAGAAATATATACTTATTTTATATAGATGAATACATATATAATCAACAACCAGACTGGAAAGCAGAAGAAAAGCGTAGTTCTTAACTCTGCCTCCACCGGAAATCGAACCCGGAACCTCACGATTAGCGTTCAGGCGTCTAACCGATCGCGCCACGGAGGTCGTCAACTACAATTATTATACTTAGCCATACCTATGTCCCTTTTTCCCTCGTTCCACGAAGTCGTGACCAGCGTTCACATGGTGGGCCTTCTTCTTCCCACTTTCGTTAGAGACGTGTTTGGCATTGAACTTGCCGTAACGGTGATGTTCCCCGCTCTTGTGGAAGTCATCGTAGAACTTGTGTTCTTTGTGGAACTCGTCTTTGTGGTACTTGTTGTGGTACCCTGTGGAGAAATATAGATGGCGGGGCAAGTTATAGAAGAAATGCAGGTAAACGTAATGAAGAAGTTTATAAAGTATGGAGATGGAATAATTTGTTTTATGATGTAGATAAGGTTTTCTACGTGATAGGTAAGCGCACTGCCCTTTGTAGACGCTATAGAAAAAATACATAGTAAACAGTCTTTGGCCAATTATAATAAATAAGCTTTTTAAAATAAAGAACAATAAAAATGCTTCTTTTTCCATAATTCATTAAAATCACCCAAAAAAAATTAGAATATCCCAAGTTGTTAAAGGGCATTTTATGAAAATCCAGGTATCAGCTTATAGTTTACCAACAGTCTCGTTAAATCGCACCATACACTAAATGCTATACATCTTTTTTCTTTAATGTTCATTCATAGCATAGTTGATACAAAACACTCTGTACAAATTATTTTGTTGAATAACGCGCTACTGGATAAATAGGGAAAATGCAGATTTGGGTCATAGCCAAAATATTTTGAAAATCAACGTCATTAGTTCAAGGTACGCCAAAGAGCAAAATGTTTTGCTTACGAGTTATTGTAAACTAATTTAAGAGTAATTTTTCATGGGAGTAGTTTAATAGATATTACGTAAAGTACGTAAAGTTTTAAATTTATGTGTGTGTAACATTAGTTTTACTTCAATAACATGTAGAATGTTGGAACTTACCTAATCGCCTATATTAGGCTTGAGTATTTTAAAAACATGCATATATACTATACGTATTTTACATACGTTTGTTAATAAATAGAAGCGGCTGTAGCTTAGTGGGCCTTCGACTACATATTAGAGGTCCTAGGCTCGAATCCCGGCTCTAGCATATAGCAATTAATGAAATTTAAAAGTGAGTATTTCATTTCCTTATATAATTTACGGCGTGGGTAAACATCACGAGGAAACCTGCCTATTGCCTCGGGTTACGTAAAAGGTTCCCGTATAGGGCGATACGGTTCACTACCTATCATGTTGGGCGTTGCTAATGGTTAGGTCTAGTGAAACGCGGGCTTGGAGTGGCTAACATGCTTTGGAAATTTCGGAAACGGCGAATAAAGCATCTGACTACAATAAATTACACAACGACACAATAAATTGGGATTATGTATATACAAGTTGTGAAGCGTATGTACGTATGTATACCTGTTTAAAAATCATATTAACACTGTCATTATTTTTTGTTAAGACCTATTGCTATAATACTTGAATACAAAATTAATTACGTTCTTTGATAACCGTTTTCTCAATTTCAAACAGCGTAACTGGCATGTTTTCCCTATGAATTAAATTGCCATTTTGCAATAATACGCGCGAACCTTCGATGTTATTCTATGGTAATGTTGACTCTATAAATGCATGCAACAAATAGATCGATTTGCGGTTAGCGAAAGTGTAACAGAAATGATTGCGTAAACTACAAGTACTTAGAACTAAAACTCTTAGAATGAACCTCTGACCCCGGGAAAGAATCGATTTTGTAGAGAAAGTGTTTCTAAAGAAGAGATTTTTAAATACTCAGAGATAATTAATCACTAGGTGATTGTATTGTTGAAAATAAACAAGTACTTTCTGTAACTAATTTTGTGATTTCGTTTCAATAGTTGAGTTCCGTTAAGTAAACGAACATTTTAGTGAATCGAAATGAAAATGGTCACTTTTAAGAGCTCTTAAATAAAACGAATTTCAGATTCTTAAAATTCGAATTCATGCATAGATTAAAATACGCGGGTATACCATATGTTCTAGGTTACGTTTGGTATACTTTTTCCAACAATATCGAAGATTCCGTCCCATACCATTTCGCAAAATAATTATAACTAGCTGCCGTTCTTTCCGGCTGTCTTGGCAGGCTAGTTAGAGACCAGGGGTAAATGGAATCTGTTAGGCGATGGGATAGCGATCTGTTACCAATGTTCTATAATACATCACGATCCCAATATTCATATTAAAAAGTGAACTATGAAAGTTTAGTGTTACTGTAAGGTTCTGGCCACCCCAAAAAGGATTACATTAGTGGAATGTATATGTATCGAAGATATCCTTAATTCAGGCAACTTCACGAGGTATTCGGTGGTATATTAACGATATTATGACTAATACTAATATCAATTTATACTAATCGTCCAGATGGTTAAAAAACCTAAACACACCCGTATTATTTATAGACTTGATCGACCTTCATCGTAATTCCTACATGCTTTAACCAAAGTTCACTAACCATTTGTACTATGGTAAATTAACAAGCAGTAACTATTACCTAATTGGTTAGGTTTCAAGCAATATCAAATAATTTGCCATATTTTTATTTTTTCAGAAGTTTTCAATACGTGAAACATAGATGGCACTGTAATTATAATTTGATTTTTATATAAGATTCTTCGCCCCTATTAGTAGCAGGGTTATATAGTTATATAGCCTAAAGCCTTTCTCAATAAATGGTCTATGTAACACAAAAAGAATTTTTGAATTTAAACCAGTAGTTCCTGAGATTAGGGCGTTTAAACAAACAAACAAACTCTTCAGCTTTATAATATTAGTATAGACTCAATTTACCTTTAGTTTTGTGCCCTTTCTTATGTCCCTTCTTCTCATCAAACTTGGACCCTTTGTGCCCGTGGGCCTCTTCGTTGTGACTACCCTCGTGGTGAGCCTGGTCGTGATGCTTCCTTTTCTTCCCTTCAGCATCTTCGTATTCCTTGCGATGGTTTTCTGTGACTTTGTGTCCCTTGTTACCCTTATGAACGTAGTGGTCGTCTGCCGATTCTTTTATAGACTGGAAATATTATGAATATATTTATTTAGGGATTAGATAAAGGGAATCTGTTAAGTGATGAGCTAACAACTTATCACCAATGGTCCATATCGCCTTTTGCTACGATAGTGTGATAAGTCAAAAATAGTGATCTTACATAAATTCACTTTTAAAGTTTTGATTGAGTATATTAGGATATCCATTGATTCATCCTAATAAGTGACAAAGGAGGTGTTTTCATGTATCCATGGTTGTGTTTACCCCAATGGGATTTAAATACGTGAATGTATATGTATGTTTGTTTTTAGTAGTAGAAAGGAATTTGAATATTTATTTAGTCTGGAGCTATTTTTGGACGTAAATAAAATATATTTTCACTCGAGCATGTTATAAGAAACAACCAATTTTAGTCTTCATTGATCTCAAATTAATCTATGCAGATGCTGGTACGGATATAAGAATACTATACTGTTGGTTAGTAACATGCCACGAATATTCCATATTACTGTTTTGGCTCTTTAATTTCCGAATATGTAATCACACAGCATACATCAATATTAGGATTGTATTCATGTTACCAATATGTTATATAAAAATAGCAAACCAGACTAATGTACTAAAAATAATTGATAATATAATATGTACTGTTTAATATAGTTTCTACCTCAAATGGGGTGAGACGAGTATATAATGTTAGATGAAGTTAAGTTTCTATGTAATGATAAATGACAACACTGATGCAGACAGAATACAACATACATATATAGGCAACACATAAGAGCATAAACGTAGTAAGCTCAAAGCTGACAAGCTACCCAGAAAAACATTGTTTTATCGATACCCTTGCTACACTCGCATATTTTATAAAAAGAAATACACTGAAGTTCATATAGATCATCAAGATGCTAAAGATGAAATCCAGAACCGATTTAACGAATAGATGTTAACGCTTATAAAGGTAGATGTACACAGCAACGTAGTAAAAACTGGCCTAGGAGATACTATATCTCCGTGGTTCACTCTAAATGAGATTAAAGGACGTGAATGTATGTATATGTGTGTAAAATATATTTATCATATATAAATAGCATAATATATAATTAACGACCAGACTGAAAAGCAGAAGAAAACCGTAGGTGTAACTCTGCCTCCACCGGTAATCGAGACCGGAACCTCACCTTTTTTCACTGTTATTGTTGGACACAAAAAATATATTTAAAAAAAAGATTCAAATTAATAACAATTGATTTGATAAGACATGAAATGTTTAACTACCTTGATGAGATAATACATTAAAAATTTTTATAACGCTTATCGGTCATTTCTTATCATATCTGAACCAACAACGAAGAATATATATCAATTAATATGAGATTGTCTGCATTAGTATAAAACTAGTCACAACATATCTATCACTCATCCCTTTTTATGTATAATCGAGCTATGAGATTTTTCTTGGTTAGTGTTTAAAGGAACATCAGATAATACGAAAATGCACTCCTAAACAACTTAATTGTACATCAAAATAATACAGTCCCAACCCAAACTTAACCTTTGATATGCGTTTAGCTATATTTTGGTGTACATTTCAGTATTTTTGATGTGCATTGAATTATTTTCCATTTTCCTTTAACCTAATATATTATAGAAAAGTTTTTGTTTATACGGAACAAGCATTATTCTTTTTTGTTATATTGACATTACTGAATTTGAATAGAATAGTCTGTAATGTTAAGACTATTGTATTCTTTGTTTTGTTTACTTGTTGTTGTTTGAAAACATGAAAATATTTGAACCGGATATATATTTAAGAATGTATGAATGCATGGTAAAAAATGTTTACGTTTATAAATAAAAGAAACCTTTGAAACGTTTCATTTTGGTTAGGATTATTTTGCTTACGTGCTATTAAATACATACAAACATACATACACATCATGCCTGATTCCCTGTAGAGCGGTAGGCAGAGATCACGGATCCCCATTTGTCCCTATCCTGACAGATCACTTCGGTTTATTGACACTCATACATCTTCTCATACACACTCAGCGGTTATAGGTACTCCTAACGTCACCATTTTTAAATATAGCGTCTATCTGACTGTCATATGTCTTAATACGCCCTATTAGCCCAATAAATAATGAATTTTCAAATAGATTTTACACATAGAGACAAACGTGTTCACGACCATTAATCCTTGCTAGGTAGTCAGAGGTTTAGGTGTCCCTATCCGCAATTGCGAAGGTAGTTATTCTATGGCCACCTTGAACCAACACGTTGGTTGACCAGATAGTCAGTACTCAATGTAACGGGTGGTATGCCGTGTCGCCATTTACAAGCACTGACTATTACCTTTTATATTACATACAATTCATTAATAGGATATTCTATTACAATGAATTATTTGTTGTTTTTATTTAAAATCTTTTAAGAATGTTTCGCTTTAAGTTTTTGTTTCCGTGTTTTTCTAGACAAAGACCGAATTTATAAACATATTATAATCATTTAAATGCTTCTCCAAAATTTACAATAGAGCAAATTCAAAATAGTGTAATAAACCGTGCCGTGCTAGCTGAGACGAAAAAAGAATGCTAACTAGCTGCCGTTCTTCCCAGCATGTCATAGGAGGGATTTCATAGCATTTCGTAGGACTAGGGGTAAAAAGGATCAATTGGGCGATGGGCTAGTAACCTGTCACCGATGTTCCAATTTACATCACAACCCATATGTGTAATAACTGAACAAGGAGATATTAAATATCCGAGGATCTGTCAATCTCGAAAGGGATTGCAGGACATTAATGTATATACGTATGTTATCAACCATTCAAAAAACTATCAAAACTATCTGCCTATCAAATGTTACTACGAAAGTATAAAATATTATAGAGACATTACCTTTCCACCTTCATTTTTCGCATGATTCTTATGATGTTTATGAGAAGCTCCCTTAGATTGGCCATGCTGATGTTTGCTATGTTTATGATGAGTAGGTGATGATGATTGATCTGCCACTACCAATGGGACTGCTCCGGAGTGTAGCGGGGCAGTGAACTGAACCGGCTTAATGGTCGGAGCTGTCACCGAATGAAGCAGGGGTATGTATGTAAATGCATGCTGACGTTCCCTAACATTGAATAAGGGCGGACGATACGTAGAAACTGCTTGGTCAAGCGGTGACACATTTAGTTTTTCATCCCC
>JAMBLF010000675.1:0-214301 GCA_030578115.1 Leucoptera coffeella | reverse complement strand
AGGTAGAGTTGGACGTGGTAGGCCGCGTACAACATATACAGATCAAATTGGAAACATCCTCCTCAAGGTACGTTTTCGCACAGTGACGTTTTCGACATGACTGTATGAGAAGGTTAAGGGGTGCGAGTGAAGATGTGAGATTTGTCAGGATCATTCTAGGTGGCGATCGATAGTCTCTGCCTATGCCACAGTTCTAAAATATGCCTTTAGCAACGTAGAGTCATCAATATATGTGTGTGTATGAAACAGCTGTATGATTGTAATTCTTAGATTTACTTCTCACTTCGATGCGTATATCGATCGCATGTAAATCGCGAGTACGCTGTTTTTATTGCTGTCTTCCTTTTTCAAGCCACACGAGCATACATTACATGTATTAACATGCAATCTATCAGTAGGTAGGTTTAATTCAGTTAAAATAGATACATACATTCACATCACACCCGATTCCCTGTAGAGGGGTAGGCAGAGATTACGGATCCCCATTTGTCCCGATTCTAACAGACCACTTTCGCTTCATTGGGACTCATACATCTTCTCATACGTACGGCGGTTATAGGTACTTCTAACATCACCTTTTTACATTGAAAAGTCTGGCTTTAAAAATCGTGGGGAAACCTGTCTGTTTCTCGAGATATCATACTCGTATTATAAACAGTGACGTGATTTAGCACCTATAATGTTGGATACTTAATTATCAGGTAAAAAGTGGTGAAACATCATAATGCTCAGTTGATGGTGGACAGTCAACTTCTAACCACCGCGTAAAGGGAAGAGAAGTATATAGTTTTTTCTATTCAAGTGACAGACCAATTCGGGACATTTAAAGTTAAAATTACTCGTGTTACGACTAAATCAATCGATTACGTTATGAGAACAGTAATATTTTCTCGCTCTTTATTTGTTTTATAAAAAACTCTCACAGAATTCAACAAAACGTGTCATTTTCAAAACATTCACACACCATGCTCAAGTAAACGCATTAACGGTAAAAAGTAATTACGCCATCATGCCTGTATTCCCGTAGATGTAGGTAGAATCTTGGAGTATTTATTCAATATTTCAGTTATTCACTTTCAGAATTTGATCAAGGAGCAAAACAAAACACACATACATACATACATATCAATCCTGAGTCCACGGAGATCACGTCACGATCACTGACAGACAACTTTCGCTTCATTGACACTCATACATACTTGGCAGTTATAGGTACATCTAACGACACCCTTTATCAATATGGAAAAACTAAAAAACCTACCAAATCAAACCTCCCTTCATCTCTTACACAATTTAAGCAACGCTGTAAAGACACGTTATTCCTAATAGGATATAAATTCAGTACAGCGTAAACTCTCCCCTACTTATTTCACTCTCCTTTCCTTACTTTAGACCATAAGTCCTCATTGCATCAACATATGAGACAATACGACACATCCAATTTGTCAGACAATAGAGTCCAAACAATACAATTGTCGTGAGTCATGGATTAGTAATCCCAGGTTGAGCAAATCACCATAATAGCTTAGGAATGGCAAACCCTGAGTGAAGATGTCGCCATTTCGTTACGTCAGTCGTTCAATGGGTTACATGAACTGACTGATTGATTACTTAGGTGAGTAAAGGCTTATGTTTGTCGACACCTTAGAAATTTGTATGAGAAGGTTTGCGACAAGTAAGTAAATTGTTTAATATTATATTACCTCAGTAGTAAATTCAATGTTAACTGTAGTGCTTTTTCTGTACTTACATTCTGTGTACTTCTTGCTCTTTCTATGTATAAACGTTCAGAAATATATAGCTAAATTCGTCAGTTTTACGTTGACTGAAAACACTGTAAGGGCAATTACCATTTCTGTGAGATAGACAAAAATAGTGTATCGTCTATAATCAACGACAACATTGAAAGCCATTTGTCACATTGGATGCTGAATATCTGGTCAAACACACTGCACTGTCAGTAACCAAAGAGCAGATGGTGGTATTCCCCCTCTGACTACTCCGAAAGACATAAGTCACTATACTACACCTATCTAATCTAGATGTGGTTAGTTGTATTAGTAAAGGCGAATAATAGATATTCAGTGCATTCATAATTAGTTTAAGAAACCTTTTTTGTAACCATAACTATATCTCTTCAGAATGTCATGAGTCAGTATAATCGGAAAACTTCGCACACATCCATCTTTGAGTGGTATTTACATCCTCAATCAGAGAGTGGTTAGTGTTAACATGTACGTCTAAACAAACGTTTCCTGATAAAAATACTCCAAACTGACGTAAATGTGACGTAAAATGACGACATACAAACGGTTATTTACCTAGAATCTAGATCATTCCCAGACTACTTCACATGTGCTATTTTCCACCTAACAAAGTTTATAATATTCCAAGTTTAAAATTGATATAAACTTCCTGATAATATATAATCACAACTTAACACATACGTTACATATAAACAATCTATAGCTAAAATACCTTAGGCTTAAATAGTTTTATATAAAAACTAGATTGTAATATATTAAGTGTACGCAATTTGGACTTTTCTTGGTATTAATTATTGAGTATTAGATGAAGCATAAATGCTAAAATATTTTCCAGTGTAGTTATCAACATCAAGAACGTTATATGACATGGAAATGCTTTCGAAATTGCGCTTTTAACTGTTGTTATTGCTATATCGTTGTTATTAATTGACAAAATGCAATAGTATGTATCCACCTTTACAAAGGTTATAAGATATATTCAATAATCTTTAATTAATCGATAATTAGTCCCATACTAGTTGCAACGTTAAAACAATGCTAAATAGCTGTCGTTCTTCTTGGCATGTCGTAGGAGGACATGGCTAAGTGACTAGGGGTATATGAAAAATATTGGGCAATAATACTAGACACCTGTCACCACTATCCCATAGGACATCAAAAC
Organism: Leucoptera coffeella; assembly: GCA_030578115.1. Taxonomy (NCBI): domain Eukaryota; kingdom Metazoa; phylum Arthropoda; class Insecta; order Lepidoptera; family Lyonetiidae; genus Leucoptera; species Leucoptera coffeella. The sequence goes on along the minus strand of JAMBLF010000675.1, from coordinate 211,373 downwards.
CTCATTATACATGCTACTAAGTGACCAAGAAGTGTCACCGAGGTTCTGTCCACCCTGAAAGGGATTAATTAAGGAACGTTAAAGTAGATAATAATCTTTCTTTTACATATCCGTTAAAACAGGTTTCTTGTACGAGATATCCATCATAATATGATATAACATATTCATCGTGTATTTTACCGCTCTATTTGTTCTGAAGTTGTTCTAACAATGTTATTCTAGATGATAACTTAATTTATAGTTACGGGCTGTCTGGATTGTTCAAATTACATACCGTGTATGATTGATGAAGTTTAGTTGATTTTAAAGATATTTACAGGTTTTCAGACGAAGATTTAATGTGTAAGCTTTATCTATTATAAAAATATCATCGAGAACACAGCATTGTAAACAACTATCATACTTTTCGTGATAGTACCAGACATATCATTAATTAAACACAGTATTCTATTGGTCTATCTAGACCTGATCTTTACCAAATAATCAGCACCTACTATGATCACTGGAGAGTTATAAATACTATACTGTACCACGTAGAGAGAGAATGAGTAGATTACGATTACCTATACAATGTCGCTTTATATCAACTTGTATACTATAAACACTACCTTAGCACCATACCTTAAATACAGATCTATTTCCACTGTGACAAATTACGGCATTACATACGCATCACGTCCGTTTTCTTGTAGTAGAGAAGTCAGGGATCACGGATCGCCATATCTCTCGATACGGACAAAAAAAAATTGCATCTTTGTCATTCATTGATACATTTATTCACGCCTCTACGTTCCTAACGTGAGAAGCACAGACTATCGATCGCGACCTGGAATCCTGAAAAATCTCACTCGCACCCCTTAAATTTCTAATACATGCTCTTCTGTTCACGTTACCGGCCAGCCTTGAGAAGAATGTCATTCATGAATTGTCATTCATACACGTCCATATAGATAACAATACTATACCTTGTCGTTAGGTGCAAATCAATCCTGTTTAACGTCTACCAACCAACCGAACCAAGTCAATAAAACATTTCGCAAGCTTATTTGTATAGTATATTTAACATTGAACTTTCTGGCTCGCAGCCTTCACTGGTGAATGTAGTCTTCACACCAGATTCGGAAATTCGGTCAAGTTTAGCTTCCATTTTCATTCAGCAGCTTTGATATTATTCCGACGGCAACAATCGCTATGTTACACAACTTTAAGGTGTTACTATCCGAGGTTACCCTGATATCGGAATCATACAGTTGTATGTAATAACTAGTTAGGAATATATCGTATGTAACTATGATATTTATATGACGTTTTGTATATTATTACAAGTGAACCGCTATTGCTACATAGGATGTAGTATATACAAAATGAGGATGTCTTAAACCCGACGAAATAGAAATTCAGTCAAAATTGAAAAGAGAAATTCACTATTCTATATACTTCTTAGCTTACTTAGGTATTCTATCCACTGTATATTTACCGGATTCGCTACACATCTAAAGAGCAATTCCTATCTCGGAATGCGATCGGATTATTCATGAATTTAGACATAAAATAACCAGTCTACGCCATGTTTAAACTAGCATTATGACCATGAAGATATCTGGTTATTTTCCCGTGAAATTCCCTTGCCAGTTTTGCTAGAACCTAATTAGAATGTCTAGACGTCTCGATATACTTAAAAGAGACCATTAAGTCCCTTAGAACTACAAGTATATGTAGTTACAGGATGATAGGTTGTTCCTAAAGAATTCTTTAAATTCGAAACGACAAGCGGAACATCGGTATTTGGTTGCTAGCCCATCGGCCCATAAGTTACTTTCGAGCCCAGTACCTCACGTCTCCTACGGAAAGTCACAAAATAGCAGCATTATATTTTCATCCCAGTCTAACACGAGACTAAACTTGATTGACCTATCGTAGACCTGACACCATTTAATGCATTAAAACTATTTTAGTATTTACTAAATAATCGGCTATGTCTATAACATTCGTTGGAACTAGAACCATTTCTATTTTTACATCAATTAAAGAAGTTACGTCGGCGAAGTTCAATAGAGAAGTTCTCACTTTTTTTCGGCGGTTATGAATGTAAAAAACACTACATCCGGTTATCGATTCATAGAGGCATCTCATTAAAAAACCTGTATGTAATACACACGTGTGTTTAAAAGCTACGATACTGGTATTAGAGTAATGAATCATGTTTTAATAATAACTAATGACATTCCTTTCGTTGTTCCATATTATATTTGGCACACTATTGCACCCATTGAATTAACCCCTCGGATATTAAAGACTTGCGTTAATAGTGCTAGCCAAAGTATATTTAAGAAATATATACTTACAGTAAGCAGATAAATACATATGTACATAGCATATATAGTAAACAAACACACAGGAAATCTCTGGAATCGAAACCGGGACTTAGCGTTCGGGTGGTTAACCGTTGGAGCCGCAGAAGTCATCATAACTATATGATATCACCTCCCCAATATTATTCCTAAAATAATAAAAGTTAGACCTAGGAGATATAATCATCACACCGAAGTTCTGTCCGCCTCGAAAGCGATTAAATGTCGTTAATGTATATGGGGGTATTGTATGATATCATTTCGAAGGAACTAGCTATTGTCCCATTGCAAATATTTGAACCGTATCATATTTTTCTCAGTAACAAAAATGGCAATGTAAACGTTAGAGAAATATGGTCAGAGTTGATCTAATATTTACTTCTGAAATATACTTTGCAAAGAATTAGCGATAAGGATAACTCCTTATTTGTTTGGACTAGGATTTAAATACACTCAATAGCAGGGTATGAATGAATATTTATGATTGTTTTCATTGCATAAATAGAGTCGTTAAAAAAACGAAAAAAGAAAAACGCGTTTACAACCATTACCCTTGCGGGGTAGTCAGAGGTGCCGGTGTCCATCTCTGCAATTGCGGAGGACCAAATAGTCAGTACTCAATGTGACAGTTGGTAAGCCATGTCGCCATTTACAATCACTAACTATTAACTGTTCGGCGAACAGGTAGGTTTCCTCACGATGTGTTCCCTCACCGTAATGTTTAGAGTAGTTAATGAAATAAAAGTATAGGGTCACGCAACAAATATTTCGTTTGCTAAATCCTTCATTTTAAATGACATGAAATAAGAAATTGTGTTGGAATTTGACCGAACCATGTGTGGAAATCCTCTCGTATACCAAATTCTATCGCGTAATATTCTCAAGTCTGTGGAAAATCCATAAATCTTACTTGCGCCGCATCTACTGGCATATAATATAAGCAGATTACACAATACGACCTTACAAATAACCTCAACAAATCAACCGAGGCGCATTTTAAATAAATAAGTACTATTAATTGTTTATTTTATGCATTTTCGGATTTCCATCAGAGAGCATTACGAAAATGATTTACCAAGAACGTGGTTCTCGTATTGAAATGACTATTTAATAAGCTTTGCATACATTAATAGTCATATCGCATTCTATTCTGAACGAGCATTAATTAATTAATTTAAATGTTTATGTGATTAAACCTATGTGGGCTTCAGAAAGGTTGACTAAATAGTTACTTTTTTGACAGTTTTGACTTTTGCAATCACTAGCTGTTAATGGTTATGTTTTATGAAATTTTATAATGTTGTAATATGAATAAATAGGTCAAATTAACTGTATATTATATGGTTGAATGTAATATTGAAAGGATACGTAAAACAGTTTTTTAAAATAATTGACAGAATAAAGTGAGACAAAATGAGGTCACGAATAACAAAAACGACCTATAGATATACAATTGAGCTAAGCACCTGAACGTGTAATACTTCAGCGTATAATTTCATAGAATCAAGCTTTTTAAGTCTCTTTAACCGTATTCTAATAATAAAGAATGTACCTACCTAAACAATTGTTATATTGTTTTGTTTATCAATTGAAAAACAATTCAATGTCATTGATTTCCTAGTAACAAAATTACGTTCATCTCAATAGTTTATATATGTTTCCATTGTGTTTACAGACCGAAATCTGATTGACCATTGACCAGTGCTGGGTATACGATTCTCTCTCTTAGGCTCAATGAACTTGTCTCAACGAACTGGACATAAATAAACACATAATAGACATCTATTATTCTTTTAGGTAAATAAACAGAAAGTGACCTTTAAGCTCTGTCGAACCTCGAACCTTCCTACATGTTGGTAAGTAAACCAATCTAGACTAGACCAAGAAATGTTCTAGTATTCAGAAACACTACCTAATTAATATCTCTTATGATTCAGATGAATGAAAAGATCCTATTAAAGTCTGATATCGTTAATAAATATGTAGAGTTTTAATAACGGTTGTTTTAAGTTGATGAGCTAGCAAGGAATGTGCATTCCATATTTTATGCTAACTATTAGTTACCCCAATATTTCTGAAACCATGCTTTAGGACATTAAATATGACTGAAATTCTGTCTACCCTACAAACCGAATCTAATCGAGATGAATATTTAATCTGGTAATTAACGAGAGTAGTTAAAATCGCGTGCCATTACCAGTAACAAATAATAAAGATTCGTTCACCTTGAACGCTGAAGGTTTTACATAAGTGGAGATAACATATAGGTATTATACCTACTCGTATAACCTTGTGCCGAGATTTGTCTTGACTTTTCAATAAAATCCAATGCTTTGACCGGTAAAGTACACGTGAACACAATACGTCATTTTACGTGGTCTACGTGTTGACAGGTTATTGGTTAGAACAGGAGCTTAAGTCTACTAATGCATTTTGCAAAATATCAGTTCAATATCAGATCAGTAATAGTGTAAAGTTGGTATTGGATGACCAATAGTGTCAAAGTCACCATTCAAATCAGCAAAAGTGTCAAATTACGCTTGAGAAATTGCGAAATTTGTCACTTGCTAATCCACTACCAACTTCACACTATTACTGATCTGATATTGAACTGATATTTTGCAAAAAGCATTAGTGGACTAAGGCCCCAGTACAGTAGTTAGAAATAAATTGACTATTGTATTAGGTTCATGATCTAGGTCATGCATACTATGAGTAGATGGTAATTAAATATTTTAAAAGCTACCTTGAACGAACCTCACAATACTCCCAAGTCCTCTATTACCTTTTTAAGCTTGCTCATGCTACGAACACCTGTGCTATGTTAGAATGACTCAAATTTCACTAATGTATTACATATACATTCACGTACTCTAATCCTTTTTGGAGTGTACAGAAACTTGCAGAAATTAAAACTATCCTTGGTCAGTTATGACCATGAATATTGGGGTTGCTGTTACAGATATTCGAAATATTGCAATACAAGATGGATTATATTATAATGTACATGCGTTTTATCGATATTAATACAATATAACCTTAGTAGCTTTTTTTTATTTCTTTATTAAGCCATTGTTATTCAGTCGCCATGGTTACACCAACAGCGCCTACTATTTATTATTTACTAATATATAAATATGTATACAGCTTGGCAAAAAAGAGTAGAAAATAATGGGGGCGCCACTAAGTTTTTTCATAGCAACCCTTAAAGTGGACAAACTAGTCTTGGTACTTAGTATATAGAAGTATTATTTGTGTAACATTATGGGCATTTGCTAATACCATCTGTATGTAATGCATTGTTAATCTTCAGGCTTTGATTATTATATGTACCAAACGTCAAAAAAAAAATTATATTTTATTCAAATAAATTTTCTTCCAAAAATAATTAAAAATACTCAAAAGTATCAACTTCATTAATGCGCGCCACAGTACTGAACAAAGATGTAAACATAACCCTCGTGTTCGAAGTTTATTGTATAATATTACGCTTATCTCGTATGCAAGCAATTCACAATGGTTTATAGTTCATCAAGTAATGCATTTACCAACTATATACAACAAAATAAACGTTCAGATACCGGTCATTTTAGCAGTTCTTTGATAAACATCGTCCACATCCGAAAGAATAGATTTGTCCTTTTTTTCCGCCAGACATTTATTATAAACTTGGTAAATCACACTCCTGACATCACTTCGGATAGTCTTATTCATTTTAATTAGCTTTCTACGTATTTAAATAACCGTTTTATGTTACAGTTTATTTGAAACTAATATTTGGAAATTTGACATCACTTTGTTTACATAATTATTTTTTATTTTTTTAAGGTTTCAAGATCAAAAATAAAAGTTTACGTTTCTAGACTTTTTTGCCAAGCTGTACGCAGTCTCGTAAGACAAAGCATAATACTTAATGTACAAAGACATGACCTAACTGATCTAACTAATATTTTTACAACGCCTTTTACTACTTTTACGACATAGATCTATTAATAGACTAGGTATTTGACCATCTTAATTGATACTAAGAGGACTGTCAAACAAATACGTATATTGATAACGCAACTAACTTTTAAATACTTATTACCAATGCCATAAGCCATTTCCAAATCGCAATACTGAATTTTAAACAAAACCCCGCGAGTAATATGATAATTGAATCGAGATCGACTAAAGAGAAGCAACCCACAACAGAAACATCATTAAAATAAATATAACGAGGCAAATTTAGGTAGTTCTTCCTATTGCAATGTAACCAGATACTTTTCTTCACCTATCCAAAGGATACCTATAGATTTTCATACATACATACACATCACGCCTGATGCCCTGTAGAGAGGGTAGGCAGAGATCACGGATGCCCATTGCGCCGATCCTGGCTGACAACTTTCGCTTCATTGACACTCATAAATCTTCTCATACACACTCGGCGGTTATAGGTACTCCTAACTTCACCCTTTTTAATATAGCTATAGATTTCCGTACGCAATTTAAGCCGATAATAAAAGCATTCTTAACAACAATTTAAAAGGTTTGTAAGGGTCTTCAGGGTAAGTCCACCCTTTCAGGGATTAAAGGCGTGACTGTAAACTAAATACTAACAAGACGTAAACCAATCAACATTGAGGCTACGATTATATAAAAAAAATATCTTTTTCTTACAATTTTATTCTACTTTTAAATACTAATATTATCAATAGATCTGATACACTTTAGCTTAACAACATCCATTAAATATTACAATATTTTGTCTCTAAAAGCTACCAGCCAAACTTGACCCTTTCACTAGCAAGTCAAGCTCACTAGTTAAGTGTCAAGTTATTATTGTTCTGGTACATTTACTATTATAATACTATGGGTGACCATGAATTTTATGTTCATTGACCAATATGTAGTGCAAGAACTGTTGCCGTCTTTTCTTGCAACGAAACAATTATTCTTGTGATAAATCATATGATTTGTAACAGTTCTGCGGTAATATATTGCAATGGAATTGAAACTGTAGTGTTTTTTTAAAACAATTATATTGCACAATGTCAATTTTACTTGTCCCGTGCTAGTCTGGGACAGAAAAGAATGCTTACCAGCTATTCATGTATCCGAGGGTCTGAGTGGAGCCTATAGGTATTAGAGGACGCGAATGTATAGACAGCACTCAAGTGACAGATGGTGTGTCAAGTCGCGATGTAAGAGCACTATAAGATACATATATTCACTTCCTAAATCCCTTTCGGAGTCAACACAATGTTTTTACGAGTATGTATATAATTTAATATGTACGAGTATGTATTTGACTAGTATAGGAAAATAACTTATTATTTTTATTTGACATCCAGTAGAAGTCCGCAAAAATAACGAACATTAACCAAAATATTATACTACAAATAAATATGTCATTTCTGACCAAGGACTACATGATACAATGTAAGCATAAACCATGTATGGTATTTCTAAATGCCTCTTCAGACTCTAAATATACTACTTTACAAGCTAGCTGCAATAAGGAACTACTTTATACAAAGCATCGAATCAAAACAACACTTGATTTGAATTGTAAAACCGAAACTATTAGAAGAGCATTCATATTTTATGACTCTACGCATGCCTGCTTACTAATAGTGGCTCAATGATATATGTATCAATACCTTATAGACATTGTAACATATAAACTACGCTATTATAATCCTTTGTTAAAAGAGAAGCCGACAGACAGCTGGTTACAAGAAGGTTTTACTACATCTCAATCGTTATGAAATAGGGAATCACCACCTATAATCAACAGTAATTGCGAACATGCAAATTTCTACACTATCAGGCTCGGCAGGAGTTTAAATGTCTACCGTCTTTTTTTTGGAGGTTTATGACATCCGAAGCCAAGTTTAACATCATAATCAGCATATTTCCATATTAAAAAAGGGTGACGTTAGAAGTACCTGTAACCGCCGAGTGTGTTTGAGAAGATGTACGGGTGTCAATGAAGCGAAATAGATACGTCAAGACCGAAACAAATGGGGATACGCGATCTCTGCCTACCCCTCTACAGGGAATCAGGCGTGATGTGTTGTATGTATTTCCACTATTACCTAACTGTAGAATGTAGGGACCTATTTTTCTCGATCTCAACTATTCAGCAATCAAGCTTCCACCCATCTACTTCATCATAAGGTATATTTAAGTTTTCAAAGGTTATAGAATGTAACGAAACAACGGAAAACTTCTTCCGATTACCTGCCATTATTCGTGATTACTCCAACTTTACATAACTCTGTAATAACTAACACATTGCATTGCCAAATATCGACCGATCATTTGTCTATTTATTAAAATTTCCTGTTGGTACACATAAGTGAAAGTAAAACATTAACTATATTAAATTTTATTTATTGAGTTAATTAATGTTATTTTATGAATATGTATAAGAATGTAAGATCTTTCATCACGTTAGTCAGGTGATAAATGGGCTCACATATGTAAGAAATTATGGAACAATTGATGTAGGAACTAGCCTATTACCCAAAAATACTTTAGAAAGCTCCTATTTTTTATTGCCTCATGAAATTAGGAGAATACAACCAGCTGGTTACATTTAACCTAAGTCTACAGAGTTCAGGACACGATACTTGTGTATGTATGTAAATAAAAAGTCCATAACTATGCGATATGTTTTTCTCCCGTCTCCGTTAAATATGAAAGAACTTATCTATCTTTAAGACTAGGATTTATGTGGTTGTATCTATTATATTTTAATGTAAAATATATTATTATGGATAAAACTATTGGTTGTACTCTTTATATAAACGTCATAGCACGTAACATTTAAGTATGTCACGTAACGACATAAATCTTCTAATTAGCGTTATCAGTCTAAATATGACACGTGAAGAAGTTACCTACTAACTATGAATCACCATCATATCACTAAAAATGTTGACATTTAAGTATAAGTACGAAGTTAAATGATAAAAATTACGCAACCAAACTAGACATAGTATTTCTCACGTCACAACAAAGTCCAGATGTGTTTATATTTAACTCAAACCAAGATAAGGATCCTAAAAGGTTTCAAGCTAATGGTTCACTATGAAATAGAAGTTCCAAGGTTATACTTAATAAGTAAAAAAACGATAAGCTGCGTTTTTCTTGTATGTCGCAAGAGATTAGGGGTTTAGTGTAATCTAGTGGACGGATGGCCAGCAACCTGTCACTTATTTAATAGTTCTATAATGCCTTATGACATCGCAATTCCAACATTAATGCTAAAAAGTGACCAAGGTCTAAAAATACGTGTCTCCGAGGTTCTATCCACTCATAAAGACATCAAAGGTAATAACACAATGTACATGCATTAATTGAGACTTGTCTCTATATTTTGATACATTTGCAACCACTTACAAATAGCCTGGTAAGCCACCTACACTCACATGTCAGTACATACCAATGCTTGAGTGAAAACACGTTAATTATGCAACAATGACGTCTGCGTGTGGTGAAAACTACGCACCTTTGCTCATTACTTCGGCATAATATTGTGCTGATATCAGCTAATGAAACTTTTGCTATACATATGCATTCATGATCGTATAATCTTGTCCGATTAGTCAAGGGTTGAGTGTATGCCATCAAATGATCATAGAAACTATACGTTTAAAGAGTATACTCACTTTGAAATGAATTAATAACTTTGCAAGTTTCGTATGTTCAATATTATTATTAAACAGAATATAAATTCTACGTACAATATTTAAGGTACATTGTATAGCAGCATTACGATAAGCCTTGAGTATTCACCTAAATGACTAATGCAGCTGTTAATGTAATCTAACCATTATTTTCTACAAAAAAAACTTTTGCAACTTCTTAGACGAATAATAACTATTTGAATATGCTTTAGTTATCATGAATAGCCACTGCATTCAATACCTCATAATAGCTCATTTACTACCTATACCAGTATTTAGAAGCCTTAAGCAGTACGCAATGACCCTTGCCTTAGACACAAAAGTAGCTCGCATGACTTAAACGCACTTGATGACACAACTAATCCATTAACGACAGTCGACTACGCTACTGCGCCTTTTAATCTTATCAGTAGTACATAAGTCAGAGAGTTAGGTTGTGTAATTGATTATAAAGTTTAATAAATATACGTACGTATGTCTGTAAAGTTGATACTTTGTGCTTGAGAATAGGTAACCTACATTCCGTTGTGTTTCAATAAAGAACTCATAAGTCTATAATGTTAATGGCTTTTGTGCGAAAATAGATTAGTTTTCTGTGAACATATCAATAAAGAATTCTTTAGTCAAAGACTTCGTGTGATTTAATTGTGTAAACCTATTATTCGTACTAAAACTCGTACAGATATATTAAAGTCCTTTAATACTTTCGAGGTGAACAGAACTTCAGCGACATAATATCTCTCAGTCACCCTTACGTGTAGGTTGTAATTGAAATAGTAACCCATTGCTACGAGTATCTCAATAGATTCCATTAAAGCCTAATTTCTTAATCGCCTTCTACGTAATACCAGAAAGAGCCTAATAGTATCTCAATAGATTCCATTAAAGCCTAATTGAAATACCAGGAATAGTCAAATAGTTAACTACTTAAAATTCATTTTACATCCTCACTAACAGACTCACACATTAGTTTTAAGAGATTCGCGATTTATACTCATGATTAATAACTAACGGGACTTATGGCGTACATACGTAACGTTGGGTTAACAAAGGTAACTTTATTATATAAAAACTTACGCGATAAGTCCCGTTAGTTATTAATCATGATATTCACACATTTACTTAAACCATACGAAGCCACCTTTCTGATCGACCCATGACATCCGCCATGGCACATCGTACGACATTATGCAACAGACGTACAGGTGGGGACCATACTTACCACACAAGTTTACTGGGTCACCCACATGCTTTCTTGGGACTGCATTTCGTAAGACATTCTTTGGGGGTTTTCACGCTATAGCCTTAATTATAGGGCGGCGTGTCAAAGGGTTAGTGGCTTTCGCATCTTAATATCATGTGTATGGAATGTAGTAATATAATGATGTATGAAACTTAAGGTTCCGGGCAAGATTCCCAAATTGACTGTTTTCTTAGTATATGGTGATAAATGAATTTGGTGTAGTGAAATTAATTAGTTACACTGAGATTACGGAAAATGGCGCGCACGAATATCTGATTATAACCTAAAGCTACTTCCTACCTACATTGCTAAGATTACTGAATTTCTGTAATCAAGAATTATGCATGTCATAAAAATTCAAAGGTCCTCAATAACTATAATAAGAAATTATTATTTTTTACTATTGAAGAAGTTACTATACACATATGCAACCACAATATTCTTGCTTAAAAGTGACCTAGGTAGGAAATATTATACTTCCCAGGTTCTGTCCATCCCAAAATAGATAAAGGATGTGATCAAGATGTATTATTAAAAACACAACAAGCACCAATCAAGCATACAAACTAATAAAGGATATTAAAAACCAAAAAGGACTGAGGTAATAAATTTTCTTTTAATTCTTACATATTAGATCATCATTTTTTTACAGATATTTATCATTCATGTTTAAAAGTTATCTGTTACAATTAGCAATTAAGTACATATAAAATAATTGGTTATGAACTTTTTTAAAAACAACTGTATTCCCTCAACAGGGATAAAATGTTCACAGAGATTAAAAATCTAAAAAAAAACTAATTCAAGTAAAAGAAAAGGCCCCTGTATTTAAATTTAAATTTTAATATCTTTCACACAGGGCATTCTCTTGCATCAATATGTATGTAAAACAGTTCACTAGACTTCAATTACCATATATTTTTCCTATTAAACATAAGTGCTGTATTAATCAATTAATATAAGGTCATCAATAAACAAGAATTAAAAAAAAAAGAGCTGTAGATAATGTAACATATAACTACGTTTGCAAAACATTGAAGCTTCACTGATACCTTAAATAACTAGGAATGAAATTTAAGTCTTACGATTTATTCTCTTGTAATAAAATTGAAAAATTAACTACAACATTAAACAATTTCTTAGTCTATTTCCTACAATAATAACTATTAAGAAGTTTTTGATTTTGAAGGGAACTGCGCAGCTGGTATCATAAACTGCTGCAGATTAAAATAAGCATAGAAAAACATAAAATGAACAAAAGAATTACCCGCTATTAGCAACTGTATTAAATCTGGATATTTAGGCATTGGAAAGTTTAGGAAAATTGCCTCACAGGTTAACGCTACCATACTAATAACGGATAGTATAAATCCTAAACTAAGTAATTTATAGTACCAAGAATTTTTAACTGTTTTTATACAATTATTAACAGTATGTGAGTTAAATATTGACAATACTCCAGCATTTTTATCTGACAATTTTACAGCTACACTAAAGACAGTCATATAGATTATATTTGTAACAATAAATGGGATAGTCAACCCATCTTTAATAAGTAATGGAAGCATACTAAAGTTAGTCACTAGCAAAAACCAGAAACACATAAAAGGATCTTCCGGAAAATGCAGTGCTACTGGAATGGCCGCTAACAAAATACTTTTCTCATGCACTTGGAAAGAAAACAGGAAAAATGCGAGCGATACTACTATTAAACTTGGCACAAACTTTTTCTTATTGAAACGGACAAATAGATCTAAGCAGGATGGTAAAGCAGCAAGTAATGTAGAACCTGCACACCTAATGGCCATTTCTTCATCAGTATACACAGTTTTCAATTTAATAAACACATTTACTATGCACCAGACGTTGGACACCTTGTCCTCAAAGACGCCTCTCTTTAGAGGAAATAATCTGTGAAGAATTTGCTTCACATCATCCAATGATGTAATCAAAGGTATCCAGATAACCGCAAACACTATAAGTACTGTTAAAACTAAGTTCTTTAACTTACTAACAAAAGCTACAACTTTATTTTCACTGGCCTTAAAAATAAAGCATTTGCGCAATAGATAGACAAAGAATGGCAATGCGTGATACAACTCCATCTGTTTATAATTTAGTGCAAGTACAAAATATATTGAGGCTATTACATCATTTTCTATGCAAACAATGAAGAAAGTGGCTGACAGAAAAAGTCCTAGCGATACACAATTATACTGAAAATGTCCATGATCTATGAGAATTAAGCCTGGATACAACAAAAACAGAACCATACTAATATCCATTCTCTTGAATATACTTTTCTGATCCTTTGACCTTTTCCTATCATTATAGACACAATGCATCACAACTGCAGTCACATAAAAATAAATATCACTCAGAAACACTGTCCATCGCATGAATGTTTTATGGTGTTCTTTAGTATAACCTCTTGAAGCGAATAACCTCACAGATTCAGGATCCAGCCAATCTGACATCAAACCCATCAAGTAACTGTGATAGGCTGTCAGAGGTGGGTAGTCTAAGCCCCAATAGTTGAGATCATTGCGAGTGGTATTGTAGTACCATTCATTCCTAGGTGTGTGTAAGGTTATCTCCTGCCAATGTCTCTGTGCCTCGAAATCACCATACATAGGAGGCTTCGCATACCCAGAATATGGAAAAGCCGCAACACACCATCGCACAAATAGCGAGAAAAATAAACCAGGAAAGAATTCCAAAGGCACGAGGAATCTAGAGTCAGACCACTTCTTTTTCATCTTCTAAATAGCATTAATAACTTAAAACTCATAAAATACGAACTAACCAAGGTATTATTATGCACAAAACTTTAATATTAAAACTGAAACAACTCGTTTTTCAGTGACAACGCGACGAAAACACAGAATAGTATAGTTCAGCGGAAATCAATACGAAAATCAAATTGACATTTGGGTACTCACCACGTAAATGGCGTCAAGTTCTCGTTCGAGCTTCTCCTTGATTTGTTCCGCGGTAATAGGCATTATCACGAATTTCAGAACATTAATAAAATATGAAACATATGGTTTTCACACACTTATTGCACCACTTGATCACAAATTTCAGTTCAAACTCGCCTCGGACACACACAGAAATAATGCAGAACTGAAAACGTCACTTTACACAGACAAAACAGCTGTCATATGACATATCACTATTTTTGATTTGTCAAGGCAAAGGTTGCATTACGAAATTCAACTTTATTGTGTTATCATAAAGTTTGTCACAAGGCATGTTTAATATTATCAGTATTATGCTATTGATTAAAATTATTTAGCTTAGTCAGAATAATGAAGTCATGAAGCCATGCTCGATATGACCTTGAACTTACATCGAATGCCAATGATATCCTGAATCAAAAAACTTCTCTTAATTTCTTGATGAATTATCGATTGTGCGATGGGTGTACTGCTTGAATTAAATATAATTTGATAAACGCAAACATTCAAATTTAGAAAATCAGACCTTACGGGGAAGTCAATAGTTTGGTTTCCCTTCCTATAAGTTTCACACTTAGAATATATATAAACTTAGAATATATATAGAGTTTATATATATTCTAAGGTTTCACATTTCATTTAATCCAAAAGAATAAGCAAGCTCCTCGTTAACTGTAAACTCCAGTTTATACTCTGTATTCTGTATACCACGAAATAGATAACAGACGCTGTATTATTTTACATACTTACATGTGTTTCTTGTATGCGAATGTTCCAATGTATACGATTTGAAGAGGTTTTTTATATGTATTCTATTATAATTCAATAAATTGCATTCAATCAAAAAGTAATATTTTCTTTAATCATCAGTGTCTATGAATTTTTGACATCAAAATAAATTATTACTATTGAATTTATTTCAAGTGTTTATAACTCCAATTATTTGTTCCTATTTACATTTATTGTGAATTAAATCTTATTACTAGCTTTTTAAACATAACAGAGTTATACGTAATGATAATGGAAGGTGAGACCTTGAAGAAAAACTTCAATGATTGGAAGTTTAGCCAGTATCCCAAGTACATTTTGTTGCCTTTTGAAGAATATCAGGAGCAATACGTTACTTTATCCAAAAATATTGTCTTTACCGAAGTAAGTTTGTATCTAAACTAAAGTTGTTGCTAAATAAAAAGTGTTTAGTTACAAGAGATAGAAAATGTGAGGGTGATATTGAAAGGAGAGCGAAGAAGAAAAATGCTGTGAATTGGGCTGTGATTGACCGGTTTGATTTCTAATCAGTTGATGTCAGAAAGGGCACAACTGACTATGTAACGCTGTTCTGGTCACTAAGCTTATATATGATAGTGAGTGCTGGGTTTAGCAGTAAAGTCATGAAAGAAGAATTAATGAGGTAGAGATGAGGTCCCTTAGGAAATTGTGTAAACTGTGTGATAGGGTACGGAATAATGTAATTCGTTAAGTTTATGTATGAAAAAAGATGTAGTGACAAAAATAGAGAAAGGTATGTTGAGGTACTTCCGAATGAAAGAGGGTTACAAAAATGTATCGGGTCAAAGTAGATACAATTAGACGGGGTAGGCTGCGTAGAACATAAACAGATCCATTGGAAACGTTCTTCTAACTGTGGCGATCGATAGTCTCGTTAAAGACGAAGATGCGTGAATATATATGCATGTATGTATTAATTCCAGGTAACACCAAGGCCAGTAGAGCGAAAAGTGCGTCTGGTGTGTGCGTCAGAGGAAACCCTAAACGATTTGCTGGACTTGGACATACAGAGTGCTGAAGGGGATGAGTTTGCTGAGTTCATTGCTGGCTCCAAGCTGCCTTATGGAGCACTGCCGGTCGCACATCGGTAAAACATATTACGCGATTTACAAGCTAGTCATATCCTACAGGTCAATAGAACATATGGTAGACCAAAACAAACGCGTACACGACTAACATCGCTTGCGGGGTAGTCAGTGTTAGGTGTCCATCTCCGCAGTTGCGAAGGTAGTAATTCTATGGACACCTCGAATCCTCGTGTTTACCAGATAGTTAATAGTAACTTATTACCTGTTCCGGGAACAGGTAGGTTTCTTCACGATGTTTTCCCTCATCGTAGTATTTGACGCATTTCGTAAATGTATTTTTATGACGAAAATGTACCTTGAAATTCATTCAACATCATTTCCAGTGGTACATGCTCAAGCGGGATTTGAACCCTGTACCCACTGATACAGAGTCATGATATATGTTAGGTATGAGCCACTAAACAGCACCCAACGTTATATGTAGTAAATCTGGTTTCCTCACGATTTTTTCCCACACCATAAATATATATTTTTAGTGGTTCTTTAATGATAAATGGCTATTTTGAAATCGCTCATGACCGATACCCCTTTGAATATTTATTTTTTCAGTTACGGTGGCCATCAATACGGAATGTGGGTGGGACAACTCGGTGATGGTAGAGCGCATATTCTTGGGGAATACGTAAATAGGTAATTATCTATTTATTTATGAACAATATTATTCTTTATCTTTATAGAATCAAGCGTATCATAAATCTATCACTGCATAATGATTACCTAGATTTGATTTTATTCCATCAATATCACAAATAGTAGAAGACAACCATCCGAGTGGTAGCTCGAGAATGTGACGAGAGGGTTCTCGCTTAAATATTCATACGCAAATTATGCACACTTGATAGTATACATATTCATTCGCGTCCTTTAATGCCTTTCGGGCTGGACAGAACCTCACCGAAATGAAAATATCCTTGATTATATTTTAACATGAATATTGGAGTTGTGATATCCTATGTAACAGTGATAACATGTTGCTATCCCATTGCTGAATAGATTAAATTAATATCTCATCTTTTAGATGCCTACTATGACATGCCGGGAACCAGCTAGTCATTTCTACTGTACAAATTGGAAGCCTTTCAATCACAGTCTAGCTATATACATCATCTCTATTAATTGCTTTTTCGTTTATGCAGGCATGGTGAAAGATGGCAACTCCAGTTAAAAGGTTCAGGACCCACGCCCTACTCCAGGATTCATGATGGCAGGGCGGTTCTAAGGGCTTGCATCAGGGAGATGATTGGCAGTGAAGCCTGCCATCATCTGGGCATACCTACGACGAGATCGGTTGGAGTTATTGGTAAGTATCATAAAAACCTTTTTTGCATCATAGTGGCACACAGAATAAGTATTTGTATGTATGTCTTCAAATCTGTGTTATGTATAAGTTGTATCATGACCTCGTTCGTGTTTTTGTAGTTGTAAAATAAACGTTTGTATTATTATTATTAATATCATTTGCAACTCATACCGTGTAGATTTATACAATTATGTTTTGCTACCTGCTTGCTCTCTGCCCACCCCTCTGGAAGTAGTTGTATCCTGGAATGTGTGTTAAATTACGTCTGTTTATATCTGACTGGGGTATTATATTAATACGGCAATGTGCAACCCGGATAGTATGAATCATACGTAAGAAGAACCTGCTAACTGGGACGAAAAAATAATGCTAACTAGCTGGCGTTCTGCTTGGCATGTCGTAGGAAACGACTAAGGGACTAAATGTAAATGGAATGAATTGACATCATAATCCCAATAAACATACGAAAATCTGACCACTGAGATGCGATGTATGTACACAAACTATGTATTTGCTTATGTATTTTTGCCATAAAAATCGTACAGCACATTTCGTATTTACATTAAACTCTAACCATATGCCCTTAGAACCTTTTTCTGTCTCCTACAGTTAGCGATGAGCTAGTAACCCGTGACATATACTACAACGGGAACCCAAAGCGAGAACACGTAGCAGTTCTACTACGAATAGCCCAAAACTGGTTCAGATTCGGATCTCTGGAGATCCTGTCGAGAAATGGAGAGTTGCCTGTGCTGAAACAGTTGTGTGACTTTATTATAAAGGTGTGGTATTAAGCATAGATATAAGACAGTCATATAATCAACAATCATAGATATAAGAATCTCGGAGACATGATATCTCCTAGGTCACTTTTTAGTAACAATATTGGGGTCGTGGTATCATATAGAACATTACTGACAGCCCATCGCTCAATAGATTCAAATGACTCCTAATCCCTTAATCGCCTCTTAAAACATGCCGGGATTAACGACTGCAGTTAGCATTCTTTTAACATCCCAGCCTAACATAGGACAGAGCACGTTACGGCAGATTTAAACTCACAACGTGTCAAATAGAAGCTTCAGCGATTTATCAATTACTTTCTTTACCTGATAATATAATAGTGTGTTAAAACCAATGCATTCTTTTAGGAATACTTTCCTGATATCCAGTTGGCGGATGAGAATCGCTACATTCGACTCTTTTCGGAAATAGCCCATCGCAGTTTGGACTTGGTCGCCAAGTGGCAAGGTAATTTAAATTCCTATAATATATTAAGATATTTACGACCACAACCTGATTGATTGATTGTTCAAGGTTCAAGTATTCTTCTTCAAAACTAGGGAGTGCAAATGTGCACCAGATAGTCAGCACCTATCGTGAAAAGTAGTGAACCACGTCGGCATTTACAATGAAATAATTTAATAAAATGTATAATTATGTGTTATTTCATAGTGTGATAAGGGAAAGTTGCGTTCTGGATGGGGATGTACTGGATTGTGTGTTTGTGAGGCGGAAGTTACATAGTGCCCAATTAGACAGTCATATAGAGGACATGTAGAAAAAGGCTGACGTAAGGTATCTAACCGCTGAGTGTATTTGAGCTGTAAGGTTGTCAATGAAGTCAAAGTGGATTTGTGATCTCCACCAAACTTCTCTTTATGGAAATGGGTGCGATATGTAGGTATGTTATTTCGTTCTTCTTTAAGAGGTTTACATATTTATGAAACTGTATTCATTGTTGTGTAACACATATTCTTCAAGTCTTCTCTTTTCTTCTGTCCACAAAGGTTTTGGCTTCACCCATGGTCTCCTGAACACGGACAATATGAGCATCCTGGGCCTCACCCTAGATTATGGTCCATATGGCTTCGTGGACTCCTATGATGGAGGGTTCATCGCTAATTGCTCCGATCGCGAAGGCAGATACGCTTTGGCTAAACAACCTGATGTAAGTAGTAATCAATATGGAAAGTAGGTATAGTACTGTAATCACTACATAGTATAAAACAAGGTCGCTTTCTCTGTCCCTATGTCCCTTTGAATGCTTAAATCTTTGAAAGTACGCAACGGATTTTGATGTAGTTTTTTTAATAGATAGAGTGATTTAAGCGGAAGGCTTATATGTATAATAACATCCATTAAATAGTGGAGTAGGCAATATATTTTATACACGTGCGAAGCCGGAGCGGGTCGCTTGTTACTAATAAATAACTATAGCATAAACCTTAATTTGCACTCTTTCTGTAAGAACTTTCAGTGTTATCTCTAGCTTGAACGATAAGTCTGGCTTTGTGAAGGTTGGTCATCCCAAGCTATCTTTCTCAGATAGATTAGACGTGATTTTTAATAGTAATTCCAATTCATAATTTAAATATACTGAATACGGAGAGATACTTTTTAATTCAGTCTTCAATTAGAACTCAGTGCAGAATTTTGCCTGTCCATTAAAAAGGACTAACTACCTATCACGTTGGGTGCTCTCTATCTAGTGATACGCGGGCTTCGAATGACCCATACCTAAGATGCCTTCGAAATTTCGGAGATGGCCATTCAAGCCTCTGACTACCCCACCATAATAAAAAAGGGAGTGTGTATACACAAGTCGTGAAGCGTATGTTTATGTAAAAAGGCAAGTTACAATTGAGGATAGTGCCAAAATTATATTTAGCTTATCTCCTTTTAATAGGTGGTGGTCTGGAACATCGGTCAGCTGGCAGTGGCTTTAAAGCCTCTGATGAACACCGCCCAGCAGCTGCATATGTCACATATATTGAAGACACTGGACACCTATTCCAAGAATAAAATATTGTAAGTTCCTTCCCACGATTCAGATGTATTTATGAATTCAGCAATCGGTTTACTATCACTTTTGCGTATCAACGGTCAACACAGTATTGCTATTTTTGTGATTGCTTTAAATAGAAATATGATTTTAAGGAATTCTAATTAAAATTACTCTGGAGCTGTAATTCATTTTACACTGTAATTCTTGCTGTAGGTACGATCGTTTTAGATTTCTATTTGGCATATAAATATGACTATTTGGTGTATGGTCGTGCATGCTTCAATTAAAGCTTACAAATTAGAAATAAAACCTCGTTCTTCCAGAGAAACGTTTCTCACAAAAATCGGTTTACGTGAAGAAAGATGGGGCGACGAACAACTTGTGGAGAAATTACTAGACATGATGCAGCAAACGGGAGCTGACTTCACCATGACTTTTAGACAGCTGGCTGAGGTAAATAATAAAAATTAATAATCGCAGAAGAAGGGTAATATTAAAAACACTAATCTTATTTTCATTCCTGAGTCTACCTTTATCTTTTTATCTATATAACATCATATTTATAGACTAGATTTTTTATTAAGATTATTTAAAGTAACTAATCGGTTTCGGTGAAATACTAGATTTTTAATTTAGATTCTTTAAAACTGCTTATCGGTTTCGGTGAAATATGTTCTTTTCATATTTATAAAGTAGAATTTATGTTTCGTTTATCGTCTTTTTCGAGTCAACGATAACAAGAGCTTGTAATTGCAGTTGGAGCCAAGTGAAATGGTCAGTAACCAGAACTTGGACAAGAAGTGGTCGTTGAAGAGATTGAGTTCCCATTCTTCATGGAGCTGCTGGCTGGATCAGTACAGGGAAAGATTGGAAAAGGAAGCAGGTGAAAGCCTTTTGTTTATCAGAGTGTATTAGACCCATTAATTCATCTTCCATACTTAATAGACCCACGAAAAAACTAAAGAGAGAAAAATCCTTTACTGCTCACATAGACGTGAATAACAATTACATGACACATACATGAAATCAAATCTTACAGACATAATTATCACACTAGTTCCCCTGAAAAGTTTTTCAGTTCATATTTTTAGTCGTATATTTAATTAATATTTGCCTACATCGTTTTCATCGCTTTTTTATATTAAACGTAGTTGCTGTCCTCAGCATAAAGAGTAATGCTTGTATCTAAATGCCTCCTATTTCCCAGCTGACACAAACACTCCCGGTTCATTCGAAGACGAAAGGAGACGTCGTATGCTGAACGTTAACCCTATTTACGTTCCACGAAACTGGTTACTCCACGAAGCTATTCAAGATGCAGAGAAAGATGACTTTGAGAAGGTCAGGTATCTTCTAGAGGTCTTGAGGAACCCTTACACAGTGCAGGAGCTGGCAGAATTACGTGGATTTTCAAGTCAACCACCCTTGTGGGCTTATGAATTGAAGATAAGCTGTTCTACTTAGTTTTGTTTGATTGGTTTCAAAGAAAGACGGAGTTGGGGAAGATTTTTTATTGTATGAGGTTGATGAGTCAATAAATGGTTTTAATAAATTGAGATTTGTTTATTCTAGCAATGAAGTTTTTGAACTAACCTTTTATAAAGATAAGATACGTAATATGAATCCTAGGTTATTATTTAATCAATATTCACATGAATGAATTAATACTCAATAAATAAAATAAACTAATAATTATATAAAAGTTACAAATATAATATATCTGCACATACCACTGGTAGTGGCAGGAAGCATCTCATGAAAGCTCGTAGCATATCCCCGTTGCACAGTTATGCTGATGCGCTGGGGAAAATACGCACCTATCCTATCATAGGTTTGAGTTTTACCAGCAAATCTAGTTTCTTTCTTTCTACTTTTGTGGACTCAGAAATATCTTGAAGGTATACACTTGAACAAATATAGGTATACATACGACCTATATATATATTTGGGCAATGTAATCAAGTAAAATATAATTGAATTAATATGAATATAATTATTATAATACGTCGCCAGATTGACGAAAATAACATTCACAACAGTTTTGACCAACCGGACAGCGGTAAAGAACATTTTTATATGTATATAAGTACGACTGTAAGTTTCATTATCTGTTATTTCTAGGTCTTAATATTATCTTTCATCAACTAATAAGATTAGGTACCTATCAATTCAGCTAATTACTTATTTATAGTATTTTGGCAATGTTTATCTAAATTTGTAATGAATCACAGTTGTTTTTCTACTAGTAGCTGTTTTTGTTTGTCTAGACTGGATCTTAAACTTTGGACTACGCAGTGATTTTTACTAACTAGATGACGTAAAGAACCTGAAATTCTGTTTTCATTAGTGTTTATAGGTTGTAAAGAACGTCCTTAATGGCCAGACCTCGGAGATATGCCATAATGGAACATTAGGGACAGGTTGCTAGACCATCCCGCAATTTTTTCCTGCGACATGCCGAGAAGAAGGGTAGCTAGTTAGCATTCTTTTAAGTCCCAGACTCTAGCACAGGAATCCCACTAGCACAGGCAGAAAGGTAAGGGTAAGGTAGTAGGGAAAACTTAAAAATTGCGAACGATAGTCTGAAGCAGTTTTTACCTCCTATAATTTCATTTCATGACTGACATTTTCATCACAACCACTCAGCTGTTTTGAGTGTTTGTTTTTCTCTGTATTTCGTCATAATAATTACTTTTAAACTATGCTAAATTAATCAGATAATAAATTTATCATAAATATCACATAAGATACATAATTTCTACATATGCGACGGTCATTTTGCGTCTTGAGTGCGTTGTTTCAAGACAACAGAGTGAAAATGTCTAAAGAACTTGGTTTAGTGAAGAATTTCAAAGAATGGAAATTCAAGAGTCCTCCAAGCTATACTGAACTTCCTATTGATGAGAATCCGGCCTATAATGAGCCGGTTGCTGTGAAGGATGCAGTTTTTTCCAAGGTAACCTGACTGATATTGTTTATCCAAATCATTTATATCTTTTAAATAACCTAAGAAATATTCAATATTTTCATTAATGTATGGACAAGTAACCATTTATAATAACTACTTTACTTATAGTTGCATTTTTAGCATATGCTTGTTTACTATCTTGATTAAATTCAATTAATGTTTAATCATAGGACTTGAAAATAGCAATGATCTGTTTTTCTAAAGATTTGTCTATCATGTAAACTGCAAGTAATCAATCTTGTTTTGTGCTATATGGTAATGTACATATATGCACAAAATGCTTGTTTTCCATCAGAGTTCTCCGATCCAAGATAGCTACTTTTACGGTTATACCAATCCAAGATAGAGACTTTTGTTTAGATACCTCATGTGACCTTGTATACCAAAGCTTATACTATGTTACTTAATATTTCAGGTACCGACAGAGCCTCTCATAGGTAATATCCGTCTGGTGTGTGCCTCTGAGCAAGCCTTGACTGAAATCCTGGATCTAGATCCCAGTGTGGCGGAAACGGAAGACTTCATACACTTTGTGTCAGGAAAATATCATCCAGAAGGAAGTCTCACTGTTTGTCATAGGTAATTTCTTTGTTAAGAGAAAATTTAATGCAATCTTTTAACATAGTATTCCATTTTAGTTTATAAAATATTAAGAAGTAATATTAATAATCAATTTCTGCATTTTATTCATTACACAGACAATATATGACTATCAGTGTTAAATTATATTACTTGCATAAAGATTTGAAGCCCGGGTTTCACTAGATAGCCAAAATTCAATGTGATAGGTATTGAACCATTTATAGGCACTGGCTATTACTTATCCTGAGGTTTCCCTCGCTGTTAGAGATTTTAAACAAAAACATTTTTCATTCATTGATACTTGCTACAGCTGGGATTCAAACCTTGTACCTCTAATTAGAACTCAAAGGTCTTACCCTACATATGTTTCACTAAGATACATATACAAGACTTAATTGATTTTTCCAGGTATGGAGGTTACCAATTTGGTTATTGGGCAGATCAATTAGGAGATGGAAGAGCTCATATCCTTGGTGAATATATTAACAGGTAAGTAATTATTGGCACTGGGTAAAAACTGTTTTTGTACTTATATTGAATAAAAACTTTTTACTTTGACTTAAGTCCTAGCATTGTATTATAATCAATAATGTTTGTAATAGATATTCTTAGCCTTGTAAGTAATTTCTTTTAGTAAGATCACTAATAATGTAATACTACTATGAGTAAGGGAAGAATGCAAGATATTTCATTAAACAATCTTATTGTAGTAAAAGCAAATGTAACCAAAATATTACTATTTGTGCTTTGTAGCCATATATTTCATAGACATACATTTATATTACTTACAATATTTCAATGTTATAAAGTAACAAAAAGTAAAAGATAATGTGATATCATTTATAAAGTACTTTATTTCAGGAAGGGTGAAACCTGGCAGCCTCAATTAAAAGGCTCTGGTGAAACACCATATTCAAGATTTGGAGATGGCAGGGCTGTTCTTAGGTAAGTTACTTAAAAAGACAAACAAACACGTTCACGAACATTAACCCTGGGGTAGTCAGAGGTTAAGGTTCCCATCTCTGCAATAGCGAAGGTAGTTATTCTATGTATAGACATCTCAAATCCACAACTATGATTAATTTTTGAGATTAACATAGTTATTAGTTTAATCAAACACAAACACTCTATCTATCATTAGAATACAAGAACCGGTAATTAATATTGTCTATTTTTCATGTTACAATTTTCTATGAATTCCAGATCTTCAATAAGAGAAATGATAGCATCAGAAGCGTTTGCAGCTTTAGGTATACCTACGACCAGGGCAGCAGCACTTGTTGGTAAGTAATAAACTATTTACATATTAGTAATTAACACATATTGCTATATACATATGTATATCATCAGGACTTCTGTGTTATGTGTGAATAAAGAGTATTGTTTTATTTAATTATATAGGTAGTATTACCGTATTACCTAGATATTAATGCTGATAAAATTAAAATGAATGTATGTATGTTGTGTACATGTAGTCAGACGTAATGCACATTTTTGGAAACAAAAAGTTTTCAATTGTAGATTAGTGAACATACATTTACATACAAAATAAACTCTCTTATAGACAACCCTAACATCACATTAAGCAACTTAGCTACTTAAAAAAACTTACCTCAGTCCTACTTGCATTTATTTGACGACCTCTGTGGCGCGATTGGTTAAGCATCTGAACGCTAATCGTGAGGTTCTGGGTTCGATTCCCGGTGGAGGCAGAGTTAAGAACTACGCTTTTCTTCTGCTTTCCAGTCTGGTCGTTGATTATATATGCTATATATGTATTTATCTATGTATAATAAGTATATATTTCTTAAATATACGTTGACTAGTACCCTTAACTCAAGTCTTAAATGAACTTACCAAGGGGCTAGTTCAATTGGTGTATTGTCCTAAAATATTATGATTTATGATTTAAACCGCTACGTTCCCAGTAAGCGACGACCACAAAGTGTGGCGTGACAAAGCGTATACGGGCCACACGAAACAGGAGCGCGCGGCCATCGTGATGCGCCTGGCTCCCTGCTGGTTCCGCATTGGGTCCCTGGAAATCCTGCAGAAGAGGAAAGAGCCTACGCTGCTCGGGAAACTAGTGGACTTTATTATACGAGTGAGTGAGTTTGAGTATAGTAACTATAGAACTATGCCTAGTTAATTGCTGTCAGGTTTAATTTTCTTTTGATCATATTGTAGGTGTTTTAATTCGACGACGACGACCTCCGTGGCGCGATCGGTTAGACGCCTGAATGCTAATTGTGAGGTTCCGGGTTCGATTCCTGGTGGAGGCAGAGTTGAGAACTACGCTCTTCTTCTGCTTTCCAGTCTGGTCGTTGATTATATATGCTACATATGTATT
Organism: Leucoptera coffeella; assembly: GCA_030578115.1. Taxonomy (NCBI): domain Eukaryota; kingdom Metazoa; phylum Arthropoda; class Insecta; order Lepidoptera; family Lyonetiidae; genus Leucoptera; species Leucoptera coffeella. The sequence continues at coordinate 185,275 of JAMBLF010000675.1, read as the reverse complement.
TATCTATATATAATAAGTATATATTTGTTAAATATACGTTGACTAGTACCCTTAACACAAGTCTTAAATGAACTTACCAAGGCTAGTTCAATTGGTGTAATAATGTCCAAATATTATTCTATAATAAAAAAAATTATATATTGTAGGTGTTTTAATTCATTCGGACAAAGATTTATACATACACTAGCGACCCGCTCCGCCTTCGCACGGGTATAAAATATATAATCTATTCCACTATTTAATGGATGTTATTATACATATAAACCTTCCTCTTGCATCACTCTATCTATTAAAAAAACCGCATCTAAATCCGTTGCGTAGTTTCAAAGATTTAAGCATACAAAGGGACATAGGGACAGAGAAAGCGACTTTGTTTTATACTATGTACATACATAAACATTCACGACCTCCAAACCCTTTTTGTGTGGACAGTACCTCGGTGATTTAGTATCTTCTTGGTCAGCATAAATATTGAGGTTGTGATGTCATATGGAATATTGGTGACATGGTTCTATCCCATCTCCCAATTGATCCCATTTACCCCTAGTCCCTCAATCGCCTACGACATGCCAGGAAGAACGGCAGCCAGTTAGCATTCTTTTTACGTCTCGGCTAGCACGGGACTATAATACTAAAGATTTATAAATCTACTAATTTCTTCACTGACAAATTGTTGTAGTTTATTTTTACATAAAAAGGGTCTTTGTTAGATATCAATAATTTTTATTTATGTTACGGTGAATTGAGGCTTATGTTTTAATACTTGAGCCTTAACATGGCGACATGGCTTGCCACATGGAGTACTAACTATCTGGTCAACACGTGGGTTCGAGGTAATAATAAAATTACTATCTCCGCGATTGCGGAGGATCCGCACCCCGCAAGGGTTAATGGTCGTAAACACGTACGTCTTTAGTTTTGTTTTGAGCCTTAAATCCCTTATATTATGTGTTCTATTGGGCTGACCAATTGCATTTAGTGATTATATTGTGAATTAAAATACATATTATTTTCATTTCAGAACTATTTCCCGGAAATCTCTATGTCTGACGAAAATAAGTACGTCAAGTGGTACGAGGAGGTGGCCAAACGAAACCTGGACATGGTCGCGAAGTGGCAAGGTTTGGCGGTTTTTTTTAATTCATTTGATGCCTTGACTTGTACATACATCATACTTTAATAAGAACCCCCAGGTCATTTTTTAGTATGAATATTAGGGTTCCGATGTTATATCGCCCAATGGATTCTATTTACTCCTAGTTCCTTAGTCGCCTCCAGTCTCGTTCCAGGTAGCACAGTACAAACGTTTATATTAATATACTAGTGACCCGCTCCGGCTTCACACGGGAATAAAATATATAGCCTACTCCACTATTTAATTGATGTTATTATACATATAAACCTTCCTCTTGAATCAGTCTATCTATTAAAAAAAACCGCATCAAAATCCGTTGCGTAGTTTCAAAGATTTAAGCATACAAAGGGACATAGGGACAGATAAAGCGACTTTGTTTTATACTATGTAGTGATATGTATATGACCTGTTTCATTTATGTAAGTACAACATTTTCCAGGCGTTGGTTTTGTCCATGGCGTACTTAACACAGACAACACTAGTCTGTTAGGCCTAACCATAGACTACGGGCCCTACGGATTCATGGAGGACTACACGCACCATCGCGTATCTAATACTTCTGATGATACGGGAAGATATTCGTACATACGGCAGCCTGATGTGAGTGTTTATATTTGGTTTATTATATTCGAAAGAGTAATACTAGTACTAAAATAATAGGTTGAATGATATAACAGATATTCCTTTGCCTAATAAGAAACTTAATTTTTGTTATTTTCCATTTAGAGTACCTAATAAAGGCGTAAGAGGCGGCGTGAATTAATATGTACATATGTATGAACACTCAATCATCAGCCTATGTCAGTCCACTGCTGGACGTAGGCCTCCCCAAGGTAACGCCACAAAACACGATCACTCGTGGCCCTCAGCCAACCACTACCAGCGACCTTTTTCTGGTGATCGGTCCATCTAGCAGGGGGGCGTCATACACTACGTTTACTGAGACGCGGCCGCCAGTCGAACATTATTGCTGCCCATCTCAGTAATAAACAGGCTAATAAAATATGTTTTACTTCGACATTCAAGTGATATATCAAAAAGTATCGAAATTAATATACAGTATTTTTTTTTCTTATTTCAACAAGACAGAACCTACGTAATTATGAGTTGATATGCTTCGTTGAGATACTTTTCATTTTATATTTGTGCTCTATCTTACTACAGTTTGATGTGCTATATTCGTCTATAAACTATTCCAGGTAATCTTATGGAACCTAGAGAGGCTGTACGAAGCCATGGCACCAATCTTAAACGAGGGCGAGATGATGAAGATCGAAAAGATAAGGGAGACGTTACCGGATTATGCTCAGACCAGGGTTGTGTAGGTTTAACTTTATGTTTACTTACATATCAAAACATATTAAAGTTGTATATTTAACAACTAAAACACATATAAAGATAAAGTATATCTTCTAAAACACTTTACGGTATGTCTAAAGATGTTTGCTAATTTCTGGAAAAAAAATCTTTTGCAGAGAAATAGTTTTGTGTATATATTTTTGCTACTAAAACCGATCTTCTCTTTATAAATATGATTAATTCCCAGTACAATTACATTTTTAATAAATTAGTAAAAAAGTTTTCGTGACTGACATGATATTTTTATATCAGATGCCAGTAATAATTGTTTATTTATTTACTCTTACGGGAACTTTGGCAAAAGATTCTTGCAATCAGATAGATAGGTAAAAAGTCGCAGCATTTGCTAATTGAAAAGTGGAGTAAGTTTCCTATTAGTTATTTTTAAACACTCGCGATTTATACTAATTTTATTTACTATGAGAGACCGGGTCATATCACATCAAATAAAGTCATATCAAATAAAGGTAATCAGATATATTTATTAATTTATCGTGATATGACCCGGTCTCTCATAGTAAATAAAAAAGTTTCATAGTATTTCTCATCTATAAGCAATGTCCATCCCACAGTAATAATCCTATTTACAGTGAGACATACCTCCGAAAGCTTGGCATAGAAGGTGACCACGAAGGCGGTATGGACATGTTCAAGGGCCTCCTTGACGTCATGGATGACGTAGGAGCTGACTTCACTATGACATTCCGACAGCTCGCTGAGGTAACTAATACATACATAAATGTTTAACATAACGGTGAGGGAAAACATCGTGAGAAAACCTGGGTATCCCTCAGGATAGGTAATAGTCAATGCCTATATACAGCGATACGGTTCACTACCTATCACGTTGGGTGCTGTATATCTAATAATAAGCGGGCTTCGAATGACCCATACCTAACATGCCTTCAAAATTTCGGAGATGGGCATTCAAGCCTCTGCCTACCCCTCCATAATAAAAAAGGGAGTGTGTATACACAAGTCGTGAAGCGTATGTATGTATAAATGTTTAAGAGCCTTAATATATATCTTATCTTAAATTATATCTCCTTGTAATATTATAATTTCTATATGGTATTTTATGTTATAGAGTTATTTAAATGGCTTGCCAAAGATTACTTTTTGTGTATTTTATCCATGGAGGAACCTTGGCGAATCAAAACCATTTCTGTCACTCTTGGCGTGTAAAATGGTAGAATATTTCAGCAATTGCTGTTTATCAGCAAGATGTAGTTATTACTATGTTTCTTGTTTGTATCTTACGGCACCCTGTATTCAATAGCTATGTTACATTCTATTTTAGCCCTTGGAAACAGAAATAGTTACTGGTTTTTCACATAACTCTAATAAATACGCTTACTTATTTCGTGTTTTTCTCTTCATATGACAGCTGGAACCCAAAGATTTGACAGATGCCAAGTTGACAGATGAAAAGTGGGCCCTCAAGAAGTTGGCTTCTCAAAAGAACGACAAATGGGAAAAGTGGGTGGCAGACTATCAGCAAATTCTTCTGAAAGAGAACGGTTAGTTTATGTCAAGAATATTTACAAGGACCAGATATTATATGGTATTGATTTTCTAGTATATTGCTTTATAAAAGTCAAAATAGACTACTAAGATAAAAATACACGAAACTAAGATAAAATCATTATATACAGAACAAAAATGTATACCACGAATTATATGCCAGTATCAAGTTGTGATAGAAATAACATCACCACATATTATTATCTATTGTTCGCCAAAAGAATTCCAAGTTTCCAATAGACCTAAATTTGTCCTGTATCTTTCTTTCGATACATATATTATAAACAAAATAACGACTTTTAATAACGGTGCTGATGACATGAAAATAATAATGAAGCAGTGTTTGTGACTCAAATTAAATATATTCCTTTCAAATTCCTTCAGTGACCGAATCAGAGAGGCGTGCAAGAATGAACCGGGTGAACCCCGTGTATGTCCCGAGGAACTGGATTCTCCAAGAAGCTATCAATGATGCTGAAAATAACCAGTTTGAAAAGGTAAACTAAAAAAATTAATTTGCATTAATTACAGTAAAAGCCTTGCGGCGTATTAAGAATTTGAACACTTTCAGTAGCTGATAATCGGCATTCAAACCGACCGGTAGATATTGTCCCAATATAATTATCTTATTATATTATTCGATAAACGTAGTGTAGAATCACCCCTGCTAGATGGACCGATGACCTGAAAAAGGTCGCTGGTAGTGGTTGGCTGAGGGCCACGAGTGATCGTGTTTTGTGGCGTAACCTTGGGGAGGCCTACGTCTAGCAGTGGACTGACATAGGCTGATTAATTGATTGAATAATCTTATTATGATACTTGACTACGTTGAGTTCTACTCAGTCATACATATACGCCACTCTCACACATACCATTTATCTATGGAGTAGTCAGATATCAAAGAACCCTATATTTCTAAACTTCGCATATTAATATGCGTTCACTCAGAGCGTGCACAAAAGTCAAAATGACAATGACTTTATATGACGTCATATTGTATGGTCAGCAGGTCAACAAAAAAATGCGCCACAAAAATGTCAATCTAGCTTAAATATTAATATTAACTCCTGGTTTTTAAGTTTAAAAACTGTCATGGTATATGTAGTATTTTACAAAATAAAATTATGTCAAAAGATTTTTAAATGTACCTTTTTTGCTGACCTTACTGTTTTTTCTTTTGTGTGACTTAAAATGAAGTTTTTGTCAATTTGACATTTGTGCACGCTCTGGGTAAACGCATAATACTTACGCATCACGCCGTTACAGTCGCCGTCAAACCCTAAACTCTAAATGATAATTATCATAAACACAAGTATGGTACATTCAATAAAACCCTTTTGTTTCAGACTCGATTCCTTCTGAAAGTGTTATGCAATCCGTTTGAGGTGAATGACGAAGCAGAAAAATCTGGTTACACATCGCCCCCGCCTAGCTGGGCATGCTCTCTCAAAGTTAGCTGCTCAAGTTAATCAATGTTTCAATCGTTTTAATTTTTTTTTTTTTATATTAGTACAAGTATCGTATATACTATATAAGTACAAGGATTTGGTCTCCTTAACTACAAGGGCCCAAGTTCACTGTTACGTTTTAGCAAAATCGCTGTTCAATCGGACTTCAATGGTGTGAAATTGTTACTTAAGTAGCAAAAGTGTCAAATTCACACTATTACTGAAGTACGACGTAACTGCGATTATGCATCAGTGCCTGGTCTTTCGAATTGAATAAGGAGCGTATCGGTAATGTAATCTTGTAATGGTGCAATATTTTTTTTATGTTTTGACATTCATTATAAGTTGCTAAATTGCAGGTGCTAGTTATATAGATATATTGTAGTTTGGAGAACATCCTATATACATATTAATAGGCAAAGTTGTACCGCACAAAATTTGACTTTGTTAGATAATAGTTGTTTATAGGTATAGTTTCGAATTCCATTGCAGCTGATGTGCTTTAATAGACGATAGATTAACATGGTTATTATACCTTATAACATACGTACGATAGTTGTATTTTGCAACCAAAATATATGCCTACTACTCGGTCACAAACAATCTTGATGTATCTTGTCTCTAATATGTAAAGCACCTTTTAGTAAGTTACAAATGCCATTGATTAAAAAATGGTGTCTCTGCTAAAAAGTTAGTTTATACTAGTAATTTTATATCCATGACTAAAGTTTAGTTATAGATGCTGTATATATTATTACTTCTCATTGACTCTACGGTTATAGACATTATCTAGTTTGCAGTTTAATATGCATCAGTTTGTAGAATTATTGTTCGTGTGCTCTATTTATATTGAAATCTATTCAATATAAATTTAGTACAATATCTGGTAAAATAAAGACATTATTGTGATAATAATCATGTTATAATTTAAGAAAGTTAACAAAAAGTTATAATATGTTTATACCTATGTATAATTTGCTTATAATAATAAAAACTGAACAAATTATGTAGTTTATATAATTATGTGTTCCAATTTATTTGCAAATTATGAAATATGTTATTATGATATTTTTATAGTATCTTGTAAATATTGTAAATGATTGTTGAAATAAAGGAAAATCTGTTAATTAACATTTGGTTTTATTTGTAAACAATCTTCATTTATCATAACACAAAACAATATTTCACTCTTCCAGTAGTATAAAATAAATGTACCAATACAATAATGACAATTAAACCATAATTTTTGAGATATTTTTATATTAAATTCAATATTGAATGTACTACAACTCTCTTAAATCAAGGTCGCACAATACAGAGATGAATAATACATTATTATATACATTACATACTTCGCAGACTTCTTAGTTTTAATTGAAATACTCCAACTCTATTTACAAGTTTATAGTTAAAAACTCAACACATAATTTGAAAAAAATTAGGTACACTTCAACTTGATAACAAATGACTTAACTAAACATAACTTAATTTTCTTAGTACTCAATATACAACTAAAAATCTTACTCATAATCTTCATCACTACTATGATCAGGTTCCGAATACTCATCATCTTCCTCGATTTTCCTCTTCTTGTTCACCGGTAAATTCTCCTTCTCTTCTTCTTTAATATCCTTAGCTTCAGTCTGTGCTGACCGATGGTGGAAGACAAACGATATAGTCTTAGCTAAGTCCCAACATTGCTTCAAAACCAGATCAGCTAAGTTCTTCTTATCCGCGCAATGGTACCAGTTGGATAAATCAGAGGTACAGTCTGAATTATCCGGTGGAAGAGTCACTTGAATATTATTAACACACCGTTTACACTTAAACTTGCTATGCGTGTCCGATAAAGTGTTCTCTTCGAGACGGAACAAGTCTTTTAAATCGTCTGACGTAAAATGCCTTAGAGATTCTTCATTTTGGTCCACAACTGTGTCACTTAGAGCTTTCTTGTGTGCTTGGCGCTGGAATATCTTCTCCTCAATAGTGCCTGTTGCTAGCAGTCTATAAATGTAGCATGGTTTCTTCTGTCCATCTCTCCAAACTCTTGCCATAGCCTGGTCATCGTTCGCCGGATTCCAGTCCGGATCAAACATGATCAAGCGGTTTGCTCCAATTAAATTTAAGCCACAACCACCTGCTTTGGAACTGAGCATAAATATCCATTCTTTAGAGTCCTTACTGTTAAAACTCTCTACTACTTTAGCCCGCTTCTTAATTGTCATTGATCCATCAAGTCTTACATACTGATAAGATCGCTTTCGACATAACTTCTCAAATAAGTCTAATGTTTGAGTGTAGTTTGATACTAGTACTATTTTATCATCTGTATTCATTTTTAAGTTCGCTAATATGCAGTCTAGTATCATAAGTTTGCCAGAAAGCTCTGGTTTGACATCTTTAGTGTCATAATGGCTAGGTAGCAAGTCAAGGGCCTTTTCAAAGCCCTCTGACCTTTCAATTATTTTATCATACACTAAATCAGGATGGTTGCATAGCTTCTTAAGTGATGTGATGCTTGAAAGTGCACTAAGAGTATTTTTGTCCCCGTTACCATTGAATTTATTCCTAATAGCATCTGAGTTGATGAAGTTTTTGTAAATCTCTGTTTGCAAGGGTGTCATCTTAACACAGATGACCTGTTCAAACTTGACTGGTAGGTATTTAGTGAGCAATGAACTTGTTCTCCTTATCATACACTTGTTGACTATTGAGGTTAGCGTCTGCAAGCACTCTTGTGCCTTCTCTCGCTCTTGGGGAGAAGCCAGAGCATCTTGCCCTTTCAAGATGGGATTCTCATACCGTTTCTTAAATTCTTGCCCTGTTCCTAGTATACCTTCATTGACAAAATGTACCAAACTGAAGTATTCTGTCAGATCATTCTGAATGGGTGTTCCTGATATTAATATGCGTCTTTTAGAATTTAATCCCATCAGAGCCTGGTAAGTTTGGTTTTCACTATTCTTCAATCTGTGTCCTTCATCACATAAAACTAAGCCAACCTCAGATGAATGAAGTATCTTTGAATATATCCTAAATGTTTCATATGATATGATCAACACTGGTGTAGCTACCCTTATTGCATTATATGTATTCATAAACTGTTGTAACTTCAAAGTTATATCAGCCTTGGACCCACCGTCCATTGGCAAAGCATTTATGCGCTGCCCCAGCCACTTGTTGATTTCATTGTACCAGTTTTTAACCAAACTGCTCGGACAAACTATTATTGCTTTACAAATAGTTGGTTTACAGTCTGGAGATTGGCGCAACAAAGTCCATAGAAGTGTAATACACTGCAATGTCTTACCCAGACCCATTTCATCTGCCATTATACATCCATAAGCGTTTTCTATCTGTTGGCCGGTCACACAATCATACATAAACTTTACACCTTCACGCTGATGTGGACGTAATATATTTCCTAGCACAGGATCTACCACAACGGCTACCTTAATATCCTGAGGGCTCATTTTCATCCGCTCATGCTCAGGTATATATGGAGGACGATACAAAACAAGCGCATTTGGCTCATCGGGATCGTGTAAGGCTCGGCGAACTTGAGTGCGTTTTAAGCCAAGGCTTTTACTGCAATATGCCGATATATAATTCGGAATAGGCACTTTAAAGGGCTTGCTGAGTATTTGCTTGATCAAAGCTTCATGTTCAGAAGTAGATAATGCCTGGCTTGGGGATTTCTGGGCTAGTTGAATCTTTGTACATTCCCGCCGTTGACGTTTTGATGATTCCGGCAAAGGACTCTTGAATATATTGTCACCACCACCTCGTTGGCTGGGCGCAAGACTGCGCCGCATTTTGAAAAAATATAATATCTCGAGAAAGAAATATTCGACTATGATTGATGATGAAAATAATTATTTATTGATGTTTACAAAAAATATGTTTTTTAGGTTATGTTTATGTCAGGGCTGATTTGTTTTTAAATAAAACGAGTAATTTTAACAATATCACGTATCAACGTGATAAAGCGCAAGAAGACCGAGGAAAGCGCAACATAATATAGCAAGTTTTTTATTGTTGCTCAGAAGCAGTTTTCATAATCAGAGTACAATCACAAATTTTGACTAAATCAATAGCCCAGTAGGTAAAATCTTGGGTAATGAATTAACGAACAACCTGTGTACCTAATTTAAGAAAGATCAATCCATCACTATCGTGATTATTACAGTAATGAGCTGATATAATAAGGGTTCTGTCCAATACGAAAGGAATTCAAGGAAATGGAGTATACGTCTGTATAAATTGGAATAAAAGAATGTAAATACAAAAACCAACATTTTTACAACTTTTTATTCATAAACATATTAGGTACAAAAATGGCTTAATGTGCACAACGTTTATACAAAATGAATGAATAGCGCGAAAATTGCTGATAGCAACTATTTTTCCTGGCTTTTATTGTAAGACCTCTCCCAAATTATATTTATTTACCTACATTAATGACAATGTTAAAACATTTGGTCTTTTAAATGATGGGATGCCCTTAGAATTTTTTTTCTGACTTTGAAGCACCATTTTGGAATCAATTACTGAACTGTTTACATCGAAACCATTAGAAAGAAGTAATACGTATTCATTTGTTTCTATCCTCATAGTCTTAAGAAAAGAACACTGAATATAATAATCTGTGAATTTTTATTCGAAACAAAAATATTTAAACAATAAGCATTACCTTATACAAAAATACAATATCAACAATTTTTGATATACAGTTATCAAATTATTCAAAGATATAGCCTACGTACCTCTTCGATGTACGTAAATTACTTCAATAATGAATACTTATTATAAGTTGGAACTTATTAAAAGTTTGGAAAAAAACTCAAGAATTTAGGTTCAACTTGGTAAGTAGTTTTTTTTTTCAATATTCATATCGCAATATTGACCAACAATCATCAATATCATTTAGATAAATCAATGGTGTTCTATTTAGATATCACAAAATTCACACAACACTAACATGACTTAAAAACAATCTTAAAAAAGTCTGTAAAATCTGTAATTACATTTTCCCAATGTACTTAAAAAATGAAGAAATATGGTTATTTTATATTGTATCTTGTCATTTTTTTGTTTTTACTTTCATAAGATTATTTACTACTGTTTAATAATTTATAAAACCGTAGTTACTTTATTTTCAAGTCAAGTTAGTTATAGAAAACAGTCAAAATAGAAAATAAAAAAACATCTTAAGGTGACTTAACAAAAGATTAATACTCATACTACTTTTTTGGTAGTCGCAGCACCTTAACAGTTTTGTCTTCTTCAAACACACAGTCCGTTCTCGAGGGGTAGACAGACTTCAGATTACCTTGAGGGTCTACTATTTTTACCTGTGAGACAAAAAAAGTTTTCAAGTTCAAGTCTATGTGTAATTAGATGTCATTTAATTTATCACAAATAGCCTGCAGTAGTTTTATGATGCCTTATTAAATAAAGCATAACATAAAACATACGCTTCACGACCTTTTTTTACTATCGCGGGGTAACCAGAGGCTTGAGTGCCCACCTCCAAAATTTCGAAAGCATGTTAGGTATGGGTCACTTGAAGCTGGCGTTTCACTAGATAGACAGCATCCAATGTGATAGGAAGTGCACCCTGATAGGTAGTAAATTAGGTAAAGCCTTATAAAATAAATTTAAAAAATCATGTAATAAATATGAGCTGTGTGTATGAAAATTGGTACCTTTACAATGTTAACTGCAGCACACAAGCCACTAACTGTACTCAGTATACTTAGAGAGACATACGTGCAGCAGTCACCTGTTATAGGCTGATTAATTCATACATACATACACATCACGCCCGATTCCCTGTATAGGGGTAGACAAAGATCACAGATCCCCATCTGTCCCTTCAGCAAACTACTTTCGCTTCATTGACACTCATACACCTCCTCATACACACAGATTAATGCAATCCCAGTATAAAGCAATATTTAAATTTCTTTCCCACCCATTTACTTCTTCAGTTCCCAACCTGTAACCCTTGTGGGGTGGTCACAGGTAGATTCATCTCCATAGTAGCAGTATAACTAGAAACTCAACTCACCTGTTGTACAACCAGACAGTACTTCCCACTCTCATCGCTGCCTCCCACCCCGAGAAGCAGCAGCTCGTGCAGGAACTTGTCCAGCACCGTCTTGCAGCTCATCAGGGAGCTTTGGGAGGTCACCTCGATCAGCATCGACTTGGTTGTGTGGGCCATCTGTTGTCAGAGTACAGTGTAACTAAATCCAAGTTTTCCTTGTAACTTAAGGTTTTAAGTTTTAAGGTATCAGAGTTTGAGTGACAGAGTACAGTGTAACTGAATCTAAGTTTAACTTAACTTAGTAAGGTTTAAAGTTTTTTGGTATCAGAGTTTGAGTATGAACATGCATACCTCTCTAAACAAAAGGAATCAGAATATACCTACACATCACACCAATTTCCCTGTAGAGGGGTAGACAGAGATCATGGATCCCCATTTGTCTACATCCTGACAAACCACTTTCATTTCATTGACATACATACACCTCCACACTCACACACAACTTCTAACGTCACCCTTTTCAATAAGTCGTCTATTTGACTATCATTACCACAAACGGATAATTAGGTAGTAAATTTGCAACGTAAATAAAGTTAGTAAAATATTACTTATGTAATCGTAACCTATGCTATACTACATGCTTGTTATGCATGCATACACATCACAACCATTTCCCTTCGAGCAACAACGAATACTCCTCATTTGAACCTAGATATATTTGACAAAACTCACCTTAGTATCATCAGAGTTGGTGATTGGTGGGAAACTGATCACTTTTCCGCTGGCATCCTCAAGACACGGGTATCTAGGCTTGCCCTCCAACAGGTATAAGTATCTGCAATTGAAAAATTTTTATTGAAGTTTCCTTTTTCTACATAGAAAAGTTAAAAAATCCGCTATATTAATTTACAATACACTTCTGGACACATCTATTGGCCCACCTAGCATTTTCAGTTTCGTTTGGTCCTAGCTAAAATTTTTTATTAGGTCGAGTTAAAAGTTTTTATGCAGTTTTTAACCTGGCATATTCACAATGTCACTTCGTTTTTTCTTATCATTCGTTTTTTTCTTATTAATATTTTCATTTCGTCTTTTTTTTTAAATCTCGAACACAGAATTTAAAGAAACAAAAGACAATTTGGAGCCTGTTTGTTGATATCAAACTATCGAAACCTAAACTCTAAGGTGGGCCAATAGATGTGTCCGGAAGTGTATTTTATTTTCTGACTAATTTTTTACGGGAATCTGAAAATTGTAAATAATATTGACAAAAGGTATCTGAAGAGGTGGCAGGGCAGATAACATAGAATACTAACTTGGATGAAACTGGCAATATTATTCAATAGTACTTTCAGACCAAAAATATCTAAATGTCTAAGAGATTATGACAGTTACAACAAGATCAATCCCAGAATAGACACATCTCACTAAGCATTGCAAGATGGGATGACGACCAGGGCCCTTACTCCACTAATTAACTTTGACAGCCACTCAACTACATCGCTATAGCGATAATTCTGCGTCTCGGCCGTAAAAGTGGCACTCTGCTAATATTTTGACAGCCACAATAGCGCCATAATAGCGAGTCAATGGCACTTCAGTGGCCACTCAAAGTACAGAAATTATTGTCTATGGATTACAACAATTTAAAAAACTGTTTGCACTGACAATACAGCAATTTCAATTAATGCATATTGATTTAGCAGTTAAAAGTTTTAAGTTTATAACGTAAACGTAACTAAAAACGTAACTGAAACAATATTTTAGGTTTTTAATTGAAACTAAAACTACTAACTGAGTGTGTGAGTGTACATTAGAAATTGACCATAGACAAAGAAAGCTGTCAAAACAATAGTAGAGTACCAAATGAACTAATTGAACTAATATTTAGGCATGTCAGACACAGAAGTATTTCGATAGCGTTTCAGTGGCCAAAATTTGTTAGTTGAGTGCGAAAAGTGTCAAATTACGGCCATTGAACTGCCACAATGTCGACACTGAAGTAATATTGTGGCCAATATGAATTAGTGGAGTAAGGGCCCTGTCAAGATGTGCCATCACAAAATAAATATGGATTGCTGCTGATAGGAAGAAGTATCGTATTGTGGACGGAAGCTTAATCCCAAAACTTGACTTAGACAAGCCAGCTTATACTAACTTATGTCATGATTATACTATTATATCATTATTATGTCATAATTATACTAACTTATGGATCCCCGAGTAAGTGTTCCTCTTTTTCTCCTTCCTCACAGCTTCCGCCTCAGCTGTCAGCTGCTGGAACAGCTGTTCTCCGGAACAGGGCTTTAGCCTCATCAGGGGGACCAGGGTCAGTTCCGCTGGGGGCTTCGCTGTGTATAGGAGGTCACCTGTAAGTTAGAAATAGATTGTGAAGAGAAGTATTGGATAGTGTTGATTTTGGAGATGTAAAAATGCATAAACCATATACAATTTTGGAGGTTTGGGTGTCCTCCATTGTCATTATAAGTCAAGGTCACTCAAGTCTACATTTCAGTAAGTAGCCAGCATCTATAGAATTACTACCTCCACAATTACAGAGATGGACAATCAAACTTACCTCTTAATACCTCACAAGGGTCAATAGTAGTTAAAGTGTCTTTTACTAGAATCTGAGACAGATGATGACATATGACAGGTGCTGAGACCACTTCTACTCAAAAAAGTTGACTAGTGAAGGACAACCTTGACTCCAGATTTTTAAGGAATGGTCAGGTTAATTAATGTAGACAGTAATTGAATTCCCAGTTGAGATTAATCTGACTTTGAGAGACCAAAGGGGATTTCGAGTATAACAGTTATTGCCTGTGACTACTCCACAGGGTTGACAATTGAACAGTCTACTTATGTAGATGAGTAGGAAAGAAGTTATTTTACCTTTAGCCACCTTATCCAAGTCATGCGTAGCTATAGTCGCCACATTCCTCTTGTCACAGACTGTGTCATGTAATTTAGTTTGCAACTGGATGAATTTCTTGAATAAATCCTCCGTGAACATCAAATCTTTCACAATACAACATAGGATATAGGGTCGTATCGAAGCTATATTCTGCTCATTAATTTTAACTTGGACTACATCATCTTCAACGTGGAATATCTTGAGGGAATGGCATAGTTCATTAAGTTCTTCCTGTTTCTGAGCTTCCTCTTGTTTCTTTACTTGTTTTTTGGTCTTTTTTCCGCCCCCAGAAGATGGCGCCTGCGCTGCGTTGGATTTTGGACAGTGTTCTCTCACATAGTCCAAAACCTGTTTTGTGCGACACTGGTCCACAAGTTTCATGAGACGTTTGTCTGTCAGTTTGTTTCCTTTTAAGTTTAATTCTGTAAGCAGGAAGAAATGTTTAGTATTAGTTTTAAAATGATAAAATACTGATATCATCTCAATAGTTCAAATTAGTCTGGCAAAGCTGGGTCTGACAGCTTAGAAGTCTATCAACACTAAAGGATGATTAAGAAGTAAATAAGTAACTTTAATTACCTTTTAATTTACTCATTGAAGCCAATTCACCAGGTACAGTTTTGATTTGATTGTCTCCAATATCAAAATTCTTCAAAGACGCCATGCTTGTAGCTATGCACCCAGGTATTCCTTCAATGGCATTCCCTTTTAGCCTTACATCAGTCAAATGTGGGAAAACAGCTCCTTCTATATCCGGAAAACTTGTTAATTTATTGTTTGACACATCCAGTGTGATTAAATTTGGAAAATCAACAAGCTTGGGCATTTCTTCAATAAGATTCGAGCTTAAGTTGATGCTAGTCAACTCTTTCATCTTGTTTAAGCCATCCGGGATGGATTTCAGCTGGTTACGTGATAAATCAAGCACTTTCAACTTCGACAAAGAGGTTATGTTTTCGTTAAAAACCTCGATCTTGTTACCAAATAATAACAAAGACTGCAAGTTCACAAGCCGTTTTATATCATCAGGTATGACTGTTAGACAAGTGTCGCTGATGTTAAGCAGGTTCAGGGACGATAAACTGAAGATCGTGGGGTCCAAACCTTCATCTGTAATCCGTTTAGAAACAGCAGCTCCGGCGAGCTTAATTTCATGGCGGTTCTCAGCTTTCGCTGTAGCTACCTCAGGCCACACAGTCATCTTTTATTATTAAACTAAATTAGTAACAAAAAGGTACTCCAAAGAGAGTAATTTTACGATAATTTCAAAATAGATTGAACCCACGTCTTTCAATAAATTTGATTTTGCGATCTTTTTTTCCTATTTTCCCAAGGGCATTGTTAGCAAACAACGTAACAACTGCTGTCAAAATGGAACTCAACGTTGCAACAACAATAGCTAAAAATATGCAAATAAAAAACAACGATGAATAGTGAAATGAAAGAACTGTATAAAGGTACTCTTACACTAAGTAATTGATGTAAAGTAACCTCTTACATAAAAAAATTCCTGGGTCAATTCATGTATAATTCTGTATACAATATGATGTGATAGTTATGAAAATATTGCAGATTCCCTTCATTACCGATTATGATTTACTACTTGGGCCTACTCTATTTGGGCCTATTCTCTTTTTAATTCTCAGATAAAGACAAATGCATTCACGGCTATTAACCCTGTAAGGGTAGGACTTCGTGTTATTTCTGCGGTAACACAAAGTCCTACCCTTATAAGTATCCAAGTAACTAAGTATTATGTGTCCTAAAGTAAGTCAAAGTTTAGTTTAGTTTTAGTTAAGTTGCAAGTCGTGATTCATATCAAATCAATGTGACTTCTTATTCATAAATCAGTTTAAAACCTTAATCATTTACCAACATTATCTTTTAGTAACAACAATAATTGACTTAGAAAAAATTATGTCATTGAGATTCTGTCCAACCCGAAAGGGAATAAAAGACGTGATCGTGAAAAACTATACGATTTTATAAGATACGGCAGCTAGTTAGCATTCTTTTTATGTCCCACCTAGCACAGGCCGATGTAATATGAAAGAAAATCGGAAAGTGTCAAGTCTCGTCATCAAACTACTTACTACGGAAGTATGTTTTCGATTCCACCGAACTACGATTTTGACTAAAATTATTAATGGACTCTCTCCCTCACTACCGTAGCATTCGGCTCATTTAGCAAATGTATTATTTATTATAGTTTTAAGAGATTCGCGATTTTAGTCTGCCCGTGACCATGGCTACTGCAACGTAGCCGAAACGTCGGGTTAATAAAGATAATTTTATTATATAAAAACTTACGCGATAAGTCCCGTTAATTATTAATCATGAGTATTATTTACTGTCAAAATGTAGATAGAAAATCACAAAACCTTATTTCTATACCTACATGATCCGAGGATTGAACCCTGTACCTTTTGATACAGAGTCAAGTCCTCAACGGCTTACCTACGCCGAATTAATATTCATCTCTACATGTATCTTATAATACGATACATAAGCCCCGATATTCTATCTACATTTACTAGGAAAAGGAATGATGTTCAAGCATAAATAATAAAATTTTGAGGTTCTGGCTATAAATATACATTTTAAAACAATTATTCTTCACGAGGTAATCAGAGATTCGCCTGTGCAATTCCGATCTTTATTTTACTCCTTTGCTCGCCTTATACTAAATCTAAAGGAAGATTTAAAGCCATGGCCTGAGCGTGGCGCCAAAATGTCTACCAACATTTACACCATTGATTATATACAGTTCTTTAAACTGTATAAGTATAAAGCGGACTGAACTAATTAAAAATGATAAAAGATATAACTTTTACAGATATAAAAGCACTTTGACTTAGTAATTCTCAAATCCAACCAGATTTTGGCAATGGAAACCCCGTATTATAACTTCGGTATAGACCATTTCACGACAGTATGAATTTAACTAGTGTCTTTACTGTGCCGATCTAGCCAATTATAGGATTTAGGTCATCTCCCTTTGGATGTGAATGAAGTTATTATTAACTAGGGTTTAAAAATAACTTGTACTTGATAAAGAATAGACTTGGTTCACAAAGAAGCACGTTGGGAACGTGTCTATCGGCGCCGTATTGCAGAGGAAAAGGCCCGCGCATGCGCCGTGGGGTGACCAGGTAGAAATCGCAAAATGCACTGTTGGTTGATTGGTGTGCGTTGTGGGCATATTGTGGTAGTGTAATTTAAAACTCTATGAGCTGGATTTTAGATAGAGGTAATATCTTGTATGAAAAGTTGTGATATATTATGTAATGAAATTGAATTAATATCATTACAAAATATATCACAATATATTATACATAAAAATAGTTAAGTTCATTGTTTACCAGCGTTTTCCCCCAAATAGTCTGAATGTGAGAGCTGGTTTTGTGTTTCATCGTGAAAGATGTTGACTAAATAGTATATACTAAATAATACAGATAATACAGACTAAATAATACAGCCTATTTCGAAAAATAAACGTTTTCCCTGTGGTGTTTTAGTAATCAAAAGTTTTTAATTTTGCAGTCTTACTTTAATTATGAATCATTTTAATAATTTCTAAGTAGGTATTATTTTCAGCAAAGATCACCGGATTTAAGATAATCGATAAGCCACGGTTAATTTTCGCAATGAATAGTGGAATTCCAATTTTCTTTTCCTTGCAACACCGGAGGGACAATTGGCGCGCGCGCGAAACAGTTTTCCCACTGCCCCGATTTCCAAAATGGCGGAGAGACGGCCCGGGTTCCGCACTTCAAACGCGTCGTGAAATATTACATATTTTACCACATTTACATCAATTTTGCCTAAATCTAGTGATGAATAATTTATGTTATTGTACTGACTGTTTATAGTTGTGTATATAAAACGTGTTGTTGTAGAAATTGGTGTGCATGAGTGATACAGATGTACTTGATGAGGGTAATGTCGGAGTTGCCTCGCCGACCAATGTAGAAAATTATACGTGAGTATGAAACTTTAAGCGATACACCTAGGATAAAATAAAAAGGAAGTGTCATTTCGTATCTAGAGTTTTACGAAACATTTTTAATTCTGTTCTGTGCTTACATAAACTCTATTTAATGATTTATTTGCACGTAGGTAAGGATTTAGGATCGTTTCTTAGTTTATTTAAATGATTACTCTAATATTAGTTGATATTATGTACAAACTTCGTCGTTTTAAAGATTTCTTCCAATGAGTATTGTAGAATATTCATGCGGAAAATTACGTGTTTGAAAATTTGCCAAACAGTAAGTGATATTATTAATTTTCATATTAAATAAATTTCTGTGTGTGCATTTATAATATTCGCACTGAGTAAGATATAAAAAATACTCGTATGTACCTACACAGATAAAATAAATTTTGCGATCTATCTAAATGTCACAATAAATATAAAACATAAGGAAAGATTGTATACATAAAGACATCTATTTTTAGAATCTTATTATAATGTTGCACAGTAATATTCATTCCTTTGCAAGCATTGATATTAAAACATACTTAAGTCAACTTTGTCCTTACTTAGATATTTTAATTACTATTTATCATTACTTTGTAATCGTAAAGGAAAACCAGACAAATTGAAGAAGAGTTTAGAATAATGTCGCACGTGACTCGATGTTATATATCGAGAATCAAACCTTGGTCTTCGGGATGAATATACGTGAATTTAATATCAATTAACTTACTAACCTTGGCCTTTGAACTACCTTACGTTTTCAGTAACTTAAAAAAATACATCGATAGTTACTAAGTTAACTTTTTATAATATTACCTTTCGATGGTAATATTTTGTAAATGTTCCGAGATCTCTGCATACCTAAGTGTACCTTTATACCTAAGTGTGTATATTTATTTATTTCTTCACCCCAAATTAAATGCCAAACGTATCGGAAAACACCTTAGAATCTAGGTTTCTGCCAATTCGTTTAAGTATAGTAGTTCTTTCACGTGGTAAACACATTTGTTTCTGAAATGTTGTGATAAGATATTAAAATTAAATCAATCTTTAAGTGCTTATAGTAAGTAAAACAAAGTTTATTATCATCGAAGTTAGTCATGCATGATGAGCGTATGCATTTCAGCGATATCGACTTTATTATATTCCGTACTAGTGACCCGCTCCGGCTTTGCACGGGTATAAAATATATAGCATACTTCAATTTGTAATGGATGTTATTATACATATAAACCTTCCTCTTGAATCACTCTATCTATTAAAAAAAACCGCATCAAAATCCGTTGCGTAGTTTCAAAGATTTAAGCATACAAAGGGACATAGGGACAAAGAAAGCGACTTCGTTTTATACTATGTAGTGATTACCCATATTTTCACAATCCTTACCTTCAGTAGGTGGTAATAGAGTCAGTAATTCCAATGTTTCTTAGATGGACACTAATTCCTGACTATCCTGCAAGGTTTGGCGTATTTAAGAAACTTGTAACTGATTGGCAGATGCCTGTATTATTAGCCAATGAAACGCAATAAAATAACAAAAACATCCCGTAGCCTTCAGTAACAACTAGACAAGCTAGTTAAAATACCAGATTCTGTAATCTTCTTCACAATGAATACTACATACATAAATTTATAGCTACTGTGATTCTCTATATTAGATATGGAGACTTGAATGGCCATCATACTGTCTGAAATACAGTATGCAATCTTTAACTTCACACATCAGTAATTTTTAAAAATGCTAGAATTTAAACGAACACCAAAACTACGGAATTACTCATCAAAAATACTGAATTGCACAATAGAATTATACAATTGCTAACCTAACCTATTCGTAAGCTTTAGGATATGTATATTTTGGTGTAAATTTCATAATTTTCAATGAACTTAAATTTATGAATACACCTTTAAAACTGACAGAATAATAAAGTTATAGTTTTAAGAGATTCGCGATTTATACTCATGATTAATAACTAAACGGGACTTATCGCGTAAGTTTTTATATAATAAAGTTACCCTTATTATTAACCCGACGTTTCGGCTACGTTGCAGCAGCCTTGGTCACGGGCAGACTCAGTCTTAATTATTATTACTTTCTCTACCAATCATATCTACAAATCTCAAGACCTCAAGTGAGCTCAAGCTTAATTCCCAGCCATCACGGTATCCACCGATTAGGTACCTAATTAGCAATCCGCAGCCATTATGCCTTAATAGATTGGCAATAAAGCACGCTTCAATTTGCCTAATCAAAGTGCCAAAGCTTATACATCACCTGGCCAATATTATCAACGACATCCAAGCATCGTAAACGAAGCTCCGACCCTGGGCCGGTGACGTCAGAGCTCGCAAATATAGCTTTTGTGGAGCGAAGGTTTTTCCTTAAACAAATAACCTTTGGGAAAAGGTTCGGAGGAAACATTTGTCACGTTTAGGCTGTTGGGCGATTGGCTACTTGTCCCTCACTTCAAGTAAGCTGTCAAAGTATATCTCATCTATTTAATGATGCCAGTGAGAAGGAAGGTAGCTTTTGGGATTCCATCCCGATCCAATCCCGAGAAAATGTTAATCTGTTAATTATTAAAGTCCATAAATCAAGTAAGAGATTTATCGATCAAAAATATAACGCAAATTTTATGAGCTACAAACAAACTACAGAACCTTTGAAATAGGATGGAATTATTATTTATTGGTATATATAAATTCATAATACACTCTTAGAATATCTACACACTTAAACAAGTATCAAACGATAAGATATCAGAAATCAAAATGTATTAAATTCGGTTTTTATTTATCTTCTCTTAGCGGTCTGCTACTTGTCTATGGGTGCTGTATTAATTCACATTAGTCTAAAAGTAGCCACTTTAATCTACAGAACACTTAGCTACGAGTAATGCTTATTTCAAGAGCACGATTTAGTTAACCTCTAGTCTTAAAATCAGCTGTGAGCTGTCACCGTTTCTCGTGTAGTGGCACAGATCTGTGTGTGCACCAACCCACTTGGCTCATTGCCAACACGTTCTTATGGGGACAAAAGAAAAGACAGCGTCGGCATAAACTGAGTCCGTCCATGTCTCGAAGGGTTGGTCATAAATAAAATAGGGCGACTTTATGATTAATAACTTTTTTGACGTTTTATGTCAGTCAGTTTTGTTTTCTTTTTTTACGTAAATGATATCTGATCAGATTTGGTCCGAAGTTTGAAAGTTTTTAAATTAGTATTTATGTTATTTTTTAGTCCCGTGCTAGTCGGTTACAAAAAATAATGTCAACTAGCTGCCCTTCATCCCGGCATGTCGTATGAGGGGACTAAGGAACTAGGAGTAAATGAAATCTATATAAGGCTAGCAACCTGTCACCAATGTTCCATATGACATCACAAACTTAATGTTTATGCTAAAAAGTGACGTGGAATATATAATAAGGGAACTCTACCCGAAAGCGATTGAAGGAGCTGAATGAATATAAGTTTCACTCGTTTAACCTAACTTTATAAATGAGGAATTAATAATTAATACAATTTTCAATATGTTAGTAGCAAATGATAATCTTTTAGAGTGCTGCTTAATTGTTCAATGCGCAGATGCGATTTACCAAATTTAAATGTTTCGTTTCGACACAGATTCATACGAAACTATATAATTAGTGCTTAAGGTATGGTTATATATGACACAAAAGGACCGCTGTAGACTAAAACAAAACTTTAGACCACCCTTCCAGGAATAGTTTTGGTGATTCTAACGTAGCTGAAACTAATTTTACACATTCAGAATGTAAAAGAAGGTTTTACATAGGTACCTCAAAATGTGGACTGAAATTTGTTGCAGATCTTTGCAGTACAATCAAACTAATTGAGAATTGAGACAGTTTTGCAACCTTACAATAATTTCCAACTACATATAATTTGCCTCTTACAACATTCAGGAAAAAACTTGTACCCTTAACCTTAAATAACTTTTCTAGCAACAACCTAGAAATACAACCTCTTAAATTCTATTCAAATGCTAATCAACAACTATGCAGCCATCTACTGAAGAACATAAATATCAGTTAATAATAATTATCGTACGTAGAAATTATCTAGACATGATCATCTACAAAAGATATTTCTCTAAACGATTATATTATCGATATCATCACTATCACTACATAGTATAAAACAAAGTCGCTTTCTCAGTCCCTATATCCCTTTGTATGCTTAAATCTTTAAAACTACGCAACGGATTTTGATGCGTTTTTTTTAATAGAGTGATTCAAGAAGAAGGTTTATATGGATAATAACATCCATTAAATAGTGGAGTAGGTTATATATTTTGTACCCGTGCGAAGCCGAAACGGGTCGCTAGTTTGCTATAATAATGAGATGTTGATCTATTAGAGTTCCAATGAGTTGTGAACTAAACGACTAGAGTACCCGCCACATAAGGTGGCAGTTGGAGGCGTCGCCACAGTCGCGTAATCCAGTGTTGCCAGTAAACACGCCAAAACTAGCACTCACTGTGCCATACGGCTCGATACATTATATTGAGGTTTCATTTGTAACGATCTTTGGTTGCAGAGCTATAAACTCAAATAAAACAAATTAATATACCAAAGTCAAAAGTCAAAATATTTTTATTCAAAATAGGCCCTATCATAAGCTCTCTTTGAAAGTTATTTTATGATCTAAGTACAAATTAAAAAAACTATATATTGACAAAAGGAATATATATGAGTGAAGTGGAAGGGCGGTTACGTAGGGGCCGGCCTAATAAGACATATATGTAACAGTCAGATAGACGCTATATTGAAAAAAGGTGACGTTAGGAGTACCTATAACCGCCGAGAGTGTATTAGAGAATGTATGAATGTCAATGAAGCGAAAGTGGTCTGTCAGGATCGGGACAAATGGGGATCCGTGATCTCTGCCTACCCCTCTACAGGGAATCAGGCGTGATGTGTATGTATGTATGTAAAAAAAACTATTTCAAACATGGCACTGAGCATTGTCTTTACATATTTTTACCGAGGTTAGTTCACCAACCATTTCGGCTGCTCAAGATGCCACGTCATGAAGACCACGACCGCTCTGATAAGAGCGTAACGATTGAGAAGAAGAAGTTCAGCGGAGACCCTTGGAGAAGAACTAACAAGAAACTCCAGAAATCAATTTATTATAATCACCCTTAACAAACATAACAATTACAAAGAGTGGGCAAAAAACACAACGCTGGTAATACTAAATTTACCTTTCATACAAAATAACACGCAATGGCGGAAACGTCAAATTTAGTTCCAAGTTTGGCTACTGCCACCTTATGTGGCGGGTACTCTACTTGGATACATGACGACCTCCGTGGCGCGATCGGTTAGCCGCCGGAACGTTAATCGTGAGGTCCCGGGTTCGATTCCCGGTGGAGGCAGAGTTAAGAACTACGCTTTTCTACTGCTTTCCAGTCTGGTCGTTGATTATATATGCTATATATGTATTTATCTATATATAATAAGTATAATTATATTTCTTAAATATATGTTGACTAGTACCCTTAATACAAGTCTTAAATGAACTTACCAAGGGGCTAATTCAATTGGTGTAATCATGTCCTACATTATTATTATTAGTTCCAATGAGTTGTGAACTAAACGACTGCTTGGGTAGATGAGGCAGTCGCCAGTGAGTCTGTCTGTATCGCAGAATTGGGTCGAACCCCATCGGCCTTGGCTCGGCATGTTTCGTCCACCAATATTTGCCTTCACTCGCTACGAATGTGTGCTGTGGAATTTGTTACGTGATTCGTAGTATTAAGTGTACGTGATATGGTATGGAGTGTGGTAGTTTTTTTATTTAGGAAATTTTTTCATAGGTTGTCTGTATAAACGTCTTTTTTTATTTAAAAATTTTGATGAGGCAAAACATATTTATTCACGATAACCGCGTCAAAATATATGTTATAATATAACATATAGACAATCACATTTAATAAGATCCATGAGGTGTACATAAATACATAGAGAACAAAAAGTTCTAAGCATTTCATTCCATTTAACCGTTTAATAGGAAACTAAAATATGGCTTAAGAAACTAAGAAGAAATAAGTAGGCTTATTTATTATTTAAAATTTAGTATCACATTATATAGAATTGTCAAAGCCCTAAATCTTGACCTTTCAAACATGAACTCGTAATAGAGAAATTCAATCGACATTGTACCTGTGATTCTACCTACCCTTCAGAATATACAATTCCCGTCCCTTACAATAAAACAGTACATGAAATACGCATTGCAAATTAAACGTTCCCTAACACACTCTACTTTTTGTATGACCGATAATCGTGCCGACTTTTCCTTCGATTCTTATTTTATTAATCATTTTAAATATAAACTCGTACACACAGTATACAGGGTGGCGCATTCAAAACGGTCAGTATGGGAAAGTTTGAAACTATAAGAGATACGAAGATTTGTTCTTAGGAACCATGTCACCGATTTTGATAAAAAGAAAAACTGCATTCATACTTTCTTTGAAAAAACAACTGTATCCAGTACAAGAATCGAACCCGGTTGCTTTGAAAAAATAAACTGACCCTTTTCACTTTTTCTTTTTAAATATCAATTGTGTAGGTCTTAAGCTGTAAATGTCTCTATGAAACATGGTGTCGAAAATGAATAAAATGCATTGTTTTGGTATACTTTAGTTTATCATAGTAGGTTTTCTAAGTGACCACCGTTGTTTTCAATACAATATTCAACACGTTTATGTAACGATTTTACTATTGAATTTTGTATTTTCATGTGGTGAATTTGCGTTAGAATTGACTTTATTGCTACTTTTAGGTCTTCAATGGTGTCATAGCTTGTTTTCTAAAATTCATCCTTAACGTAATCCCACAAGAAATTTTCTAATATGGTTTAACACGTCACTTTAAGTGGACTTTTCAATAGATTGTTAGTTTTTGATTACTGTAGATAACAAAACCTCCTTAAAGGATTAATGCAATGCTGATGCCACATGATATGGTGTATGTAACAAGTAGGGAAGTACAAAACTACAAACAGCCATAGAGATAATTTTACATGTCTGTTGAATATTGTTACGATGTATGTAAACTACTATGATAAACTAAACTATGCCAAAACCACAGATAATATAATACTATACCAAAACTATGAATTTTATTCATTTTCGACACCATGTTTCATAGAGACATTTACAGCTTAAGACCTACACAATTGATATTTAAAAAGAAAAAGTGAAAAGGGCCAATTTAATTTTTCAAAGTAACCGGGTTCGATTCCCGTACTGGATACAGTTGTTTTTTCAAAGAAAGTATGAATGCAGTTTTTCTTTATATCAAAATCGGTGACATGGTTCCTAAGAACAAATCTTCGTATCTCTTATAGTTTCAGACTTTCCCATACTGACCGTTTTGAATGCGCCACCCTGTATATACTGGTCTTAATTTCGCTTTGTATAATATACAAATACAGTACAGGGAATACTTTATCATACTATTAGGGAATCGTTTGACTACTTTCTGAATTAACAAACAATCGGCATGCAGCGTTTTCATTTCTCACCAACTTTTTATAGGCCGTATTATCTTTATTTTAATATAAGTATTACCACGGCATAGTATAATAGTATAGTATTCTTATATCTGTGGTATAACTATTAGATTATAATTATTTAAATAATTGAAGATTACTATTGCAATCAGTACCTTTTATTTAATCTTACAAAAAGTCGGTCCCCGATTATCGTACGTGTGCGGGCAGGTTAAATGTTCAGAATACCTGGAATTCAAAGCGAAAGGGTTCCGCTGTTACATAATTAAAAGGTTGGGCCTTAGGGTAGGGTTCTTTCGCAATCACCTGGAAATTCCGAAACGATTTGGTTGGATAGGCACAGGGTTTAAGGGCATATTTGCTTTTTATGTACATTTACTAATTTACATTTGACATATTAACCCTATCGGTTTGCAACAGTTATTTTTAAACACTCGCGATTTATACTCATTTTATTAATTATGTGAGACCGGGTCATATCACGATAAATTTATAAAGATATGTGAATTTAGTCTTCCCGCGACCACGGCCTATGCAAAATAAAGGTAATCACATATCTTTATAAATTTATCGTGATATGACCCGGTCTCACATAATTAATAAAATATTAACCCTATCCGAATCGAAGCATGCCCTTTTCAATCTTAGTCACTACGTCTTCTTTCAAACTCTAACATTCCCTTATTCTATCATTCAATGTCACTCCTAACATGCTTCTCGGTGATCGCAATTCGACGATATTGATTTTCTCATGGTTATTTTGCCATTCCCAACTTTTGCTACCTTAAGTCACTGGTGGGACCAGCAGCCCTTTGAATAGGTATATGTGCCGATTGAGAAACCAACTGGCTACCCGATTATATTTCTTACATTTGATACATTCACGTCCTTTAATCCCTTTCGGGGTGGACAGAACCTCAGACACGATAATAATCGTATATCCTAGATCTCTTTTTAACATGGATATTAAGGTTGTGATGTTCTATGGAACTTTGGTGACAGCTAGCCTATCATATAGATTCCATTTACACCTAGTCCCTTAATCACCTCCTACGATATGCCAGGAAGAACGACAGCTAGTTAGCATTCTTTTTACGTCCTAGACTAGCACGGAATTTATAATTTTCTCTTTGCAACCGTAGTCAATATAAGTTTCGTAATAAGTTTGTCTAGATTGCTCCACTATATTATCTGCCTATCCCCCTAGGGACGTAAAGGCGAGAACATATGTATGTATGTACATATATGCGTCGTACTATGTGTTTTGGATTAGTTCCAGCTTCGATTACTGGGATGTTATCCAAACACATGAGTATATGTTATTTCTGTAATGTCCTCTTTGCAAATGCATTCACGATAAATCTTCTAGGGTAGACAGAGTTCACCATTCGGAACTAGTACTACTACTAATACTGCATTAAACATGCAAAATCTGACTTTCGGGTACTACTAACGGGTGTAACTATTACGATGTAGCTAAAACATTCACGATCATTGCAGTGTAATTAGAAGTACGGATAGATTCTAGAGTCCATTTACGAAACAGTATTTACTTGTAGTAATTACTCGAATATTAAGATACGCATTACTGCAATAACCTTATTGCTATTAAAAGTACTAAATATAAGGGAACGGTGAATAATGAGATTTGAAACATATTTCTTTATTGTATCTAAAAGTTACCAATAAAAACTTATGATAGGTACACGTCTTGTTGTCATAGATACTTAATATCAATATGTGGGTAAAGTGGAAGGGCGTTTACCTAGGAGCTAGCCGAATAAGACATATAACAGTCAGATAGACGCCACATTGAAAAAGGCTGACGTTAGAAGTACCTATAACCTTCAAGTGTGTATAAGGGTCAATGAAGTGAAAGTGGTTTGTCCGGATCGGGACAGATGGGGATCCGTGATCTCTGCCTGTCCGTCTACAGGGAACTGGTGTGATGTGTATGTATGTATGTATGTATATATATCTAGCTACCTTCCACTGAAATAAAGAACTACATAAATATGTCTATTCGATTGTAGATCAAAGCCCAAATGATGTATGTTAGCCCCACTAGGATTAATGTTCCGTTTCCGGCATGACGTCACTCTAATGGCGGGAAGTTGAGGTTGCTATGGCTTTTTAATATCAATTGGGGACTTTCAATGTAGCCATCAATCTTCATCAGGGCAAGTAATGATTTGACGATGTCGTTGTGTAATTATGCTGCTGTTTAGGTGCTATTTGTATTCCATAAAGCCCTCCCGCTTTCTGTTTTAATTTACGACGTATATTGCATGGTTAGTATTTTAGTCGAAAATTATTGTTTTCACATACATACTGATACTTTATAGTCTTAAGTATCATATAACAATGCGTTTTTCAAAACTAAATTTAACTTAATCAGCTTTAATCAAATTAGTCAGCTCTTAGTTCATGTAAGTCAACTAGTTGCAGTCAAATATGAGTAACTTCCCAAAGTTCTAACTAGTAAATGCTATATCACATTAGCGCTCATGGTTATATACCAAATATTATTACTAATATCTATCTATTAGCCAAGAAGTTTTGTGCTAGTCTGGTACGGAAAAAGAATGATAACTAGCTGCCGTTGTTCCTGGCATGACGTAGGAGGCGACTAGGGGTAAATAAAATTTATTGAGCGATAGACTAGCAACCTCTCACCAATATTCCGTTATAACAACGCAACCCAAATATTCATGCTAAACATATGAAGAGATATTATATCTCCGAGGTCATGTTCACCCCGAAAGGGAATAAAGGACGTGAATAGCCAAGATATTATTACGTGTATTATTACTATCATAATTTAAATATGTTCGTAATACATAGGTTTATGTACCTATATTGTGTCCAAACCTTATTACACATAGATATATGTATGATGAAAAAATATACTCATGAACATAATTAGCGTATTCATTCCACCAACCCGGCTCCCTTATTTGATTAACTTATTTCTACAGAATTACCATTGCTAATCAGAACAATCTATTATTCTAGTCAAATATACAGCTGGGTGTCGTATATTAATAGTTAATTGTTTACGTGACTACAATGTAAATATGTATTAGCTTTTGATAAGGCTTGAATAAGAGTCAATACCTAGTCAACACGTGGGTTTGAGGTGTCCATGGAATTACTACCTTCGCAATTGCGGAGATGGAAACCTGTACCTCTGACTACCCCGCAAGGGTTAATGGTCATGAATGCGGTTGTCTAGAATAAAAGTAAATGGATACTGTTGGACGCTGGGTTAGAAACTTGTCACCAATGTTTCAAATCATAACATAATCCCAATTTCTTTGCTGAGAAGTGACTTAAGATATATTATCGTATCTCTGGTTCTGTCCATCTCGAAAGATATTAAAGGACGTAGATTTATATGTATGTTAGTTAGTAACAATATAGATGTACTATTAGATACTTCAGAGGTAATGAATGAGTCCAGTCTATTGAGCTAGCAATCTTTCATAAGTTAGACACTAAAGGAAAATAGTGCTTTGAAGGTTCCATTAACAAAAACGTGATAAAAGACCTGTTTTTTTATCAGTCAGTATGGGCTCTTTATAAACATTTATTATAACTCCAACTCGATTATAACAACAAATTTCCCACTTGTAATTGGACACCAATATGACGTAGGGAAACAAATTATCGTCATGAAATTAGTCGATCCGTAGACACCGTTCTGAATATTCCACTAAGGGATATTGACCCTGTGTACACACGCATTTATGAATAGAATGGATTTTACGCTGATTGTCTGCCACCAGTCTGCGTTTAGCAGCTGTTTTGTAGTTGATTAGGTTATTGTGTGTAGTCTGCTTTATGTTATATATTCATAGTATAAGTAGATTGATGTCTGAGGCTTGTCTGTGTTTTGTGACTGGATGTAGGGAACTGTTTTGTTCCTAACATGTTGTAAGAGGCAATAAAGGGAACTAGGAGTTTGTTATGCTGTTAGTATTGGAGAATTGTCAATGCCAATTTTAATAATAATCATCACGCAAGTCAAGCTTTTAGTCACCCAAAAAAACTAAAGTGGCTAATGACTGTCATAATACTTAGTTGCTAGAAGACACTTAAGTTCTTGCTACACTTCAAAAATCCCAAATATTTATACCTTTTTATTTCAATTTACTTTTAAGAGTTCATATTCATTTTACAGCCAAACTGGACTTATCGCGTTTATGTTATAAACAAAGTCTATTCATTAGTTTATTTCATAAACATACGTTTCACGACTTGTATACACACTCCCTTTTTTATTATGTCCGTATAACCGTCAGAGGTCGTACTGTCCATCTCCGAAATTTCGAAGCCATTTTAGGCATGGTATCACTCTTAGCCCGCAGAACTATATTTCATTAGTTGAACCCCCTTCTTCTTTCCTTCCAGAAAATGCGAAGCTTCAGGTGCAAGCACGCGGAACCAGTGGCAGGGGTTGCCAGGTAGCAGGGCGCGATCAGCCATGGGCACGCGGCCCCCAGCGCGCTTCTGGCCGCAGGTTCGTGCCACCATCATCCGGAACCTGCTGCTCAAGAAGCGGGACACCCGGAAGACCCTCGCCGTGAGTATATATAAATATATAAGCTCCAGTAATTTGGAGATACAGATATACAGGGTGGCACATTCAAAACGGTCAGTATGGGAAAGTCTGAAACTATAAGAGATACGAAGATTTGTGCTTAGGAACCATGTCACCGATTTTGATAAAAAGAAAAACTGCATTCATACTTTCTTTGAAAAATTAACTGTATCCAGTACGGGAATCGAACCCGGTTGCTTTGAGAAAATAAATTGGCCCTTTTCACTTTTTCTTTTTAAATATCAATTGTGTAGGTCTTAAGCTATAAATGTCTCTATGAAACATGGTGTCGGAAATGAGTAAAATGCATTGTTTTGGCATACTTTAGTTTATCATAGTAACAATATTCAACAGTTTTGAATGCGCCACCCTGTATAAATATATAAGCTCTAGAAATTTGGAGATACAGATATATATTTCAGAAGCAATCAATAAATTAGGACACAGACGTGTGACGACCTCTGTAGTGCGAACGGTTAACCAGCTGAACGCTAATCGTGAAATCACAGGTTTTAGAATCTATGCTTTTCTTCTGTTTTACGTCTGGACGTTGAATATATATGCTATTTATGTATTTGTATATCTATAACAAGTCCATTTTCTTAAATATACGTTGGCTAGCACCCTTAAAATGAGTTTTTAATGAACTTACCAAAGAGCTACATCAATCAGTGTAATAGTGTCCTAAATATTGAACTAAGCTGTATTTTGCCACTAGAATATCAATGTTAACTTGATAGTCAGTATCGAGAAAGATGGCAAACAATGTCGATTCTGATATAAACATGCCCACCTAAGTATTTCTCTTTCAATGCGCAACCAATGTTACCTATTCTAAACTTATTTGATAGATATTGAGCGAATTAATCAAATAAACAGGAACACTATATTTAGCCAACTAATGTACATATATAAAGTAAAGTAAAATGTACACCTTACATTTTATTGTCCCCTTTGTTAGTAAATTGAATTAAAGTAACCATGGATACCATTATAAAAGGCACTACCAATATTAAGACCCTTCGTGTATTTTACAATATGGTAATTTTCACCCCTCAAGTTGACACTTTGCATGCTAAAAAGCTTTAATGTGAAACCGATAATAATTTTTTGATATTAACTGTGTTTACATAATATTAATCAGATTTAGGGAACACAAAACTAAATACTTGATCTGTTCGAACTTAATAGAAACTCTTATAAAAAGTAAATTAATCAAAAGGTTATTCATTTTCTAGATTTGTGTACTTGTGACCTATATATTGACCGAGAGGAAGCATATTAAATATTCCTCTTAAACTACCCGAATAAAAATCCCTATAAACTTTGCTAGACCTTTTTAGAGTGGGACATAAAAGAATGCTAACTAGTCTAACTGTCCTGTAAATCTCTTTTATCCTGTGACCAAATTTTCCCTTAAATTTCATAATGATACCAACGCTAAGGAATGTAACTAAGGAAAATTTAATTCTTTGCGGTTCATGCTAAACCAAAAAAACAACATGAATGCAAATATAAGAATGTCAGTCATGCTTAACTACGGACTACCCTGCAACTGATTCGAGTCCTAACATACACATACGTATTACATAACTTCCTACGTCCAAATGAAACCTAACATATATCCTAACAAAACCTAATTTCATGCTCCTTTGACCTAGTACTAACACTGAGTGACGTGATTGGCGAGATAGAGAGTGCGCAATCAATCAGGAACGGTCTTTGGGGATGAGAAACTTATTCGGTTCATAGTTGGATACTAATAGTAGATTTATATGGAGACTAGAAGTCAATTTGACGTGTTTTATACGGGTACATTATTAAAACTAAAAGATGGATCAGTGTATACTTTTTTTGTCGTTTATATTTAGTTTTTACATAGGAAGCTACCTACCTTAAAGATACAATAAATTTATAGAACCATCATTGTTTGGCGAATCAAATGACAGACATTTGTACCTTTCACCAGTTAGTTACCAGGTAGTGAGGGACTATAGTCAGCATTCTACGTGGCAGTTGATGGCTCACACAATTTCGAAGTATCTAACTATGCATTAATGGTTCCAAATCAAGCATCACTTATGCTTGTATTAGTTATCCTAGAGGTGACCGTGGTGATGTTGAGTCTGTCTACCTTGTAAAGGATGAAACGGGACTATTATGTATGTAGTATGTAGAAAAGTGGACAACTATCTTCTCGGGCTTCTGTCATGTAATATAATTCACGATACCACCTTTTCATAGTCATAAAACTTAAACACACATTTAACACAACAACAAACAAACATTTACACACTCATTACCCTTGGTGTAGTCAGAGTTTCGGTTTGACCAACTCCGGAATGAGAAGTTAATATTTCT
This sequence comes from Leucoptera coffeella, assembly GCA_030578115.1. NCBI lineage: Eukaryota > Metazoa > Arthropoda > Insecta > Lepidoptera > Lyonetiidae > Leucoptera > Leucoptera coffeella. The sequence goes on along the minus strand of JAMBLF010000675.1, from coordinate 152,345 downwards.
AGTAAACCTAAACCATTCTATTCATCATCTATTTCCAGGAGGTGCTACTCCCCCTGTACTCTTTAGGAGTGCTGATCTTCCTGAAGATGCTGATCCCGAACCCCAATTTCCCAGAAGTCAAGGAGCCAGGGTCTTTGTACCGGGTGGACCTGGACAGTCTCACCACAGTGGCCGTCGTCAGTGAAACTGATAACTGGAATAGTACCTTGGTAAGTGACTATTGATGATACATACATTCACCTCTACGTCCCTTAGGAGATATGCAGAGACCATCGATTGCCATCTGGAACGATCCTAACAATACATGCTCTTCTGTTCTTCACAATTCTTCTGTTCTCTTCTGTTTGTTTCTGTTCTGTTGTTCGAGGTATAGGTGTGTTGTGTACGTTTGTTATTATTTTAATACTATGTTATTTATACCATGTAATAAGTACGTCATCGAAGGGTTACCTGTTAGGGTGACGTACATTTCTGAATAAAATAAATAAATAAATTACGCACACCCGCCTTGAGACGAATGTCTCCAATTTGATCTGTATAAGTTCTACGCGGCTAACTATAATGAACGTAATATAGGCACATGAACCTATGTGTTACGAATGGATTTGGATTATGATCATAGTAATAACCATTTTTGCCTATAAGATTGATACACACCCATTAACCTTCTTATACATGCTCTTCTGTTCATGTTTAATATGTGATTTATGTAATTATATTCTAAAATATGTATGGATACTTAGTTAACAAAGGAAGATCAAGTTAATCCGAAACTAATTAAAACGTATCTTAAGACGTGATCTTAATCATAGGACAATGAGAGCCTAATCAAAATAATGGAGGATACCTTATAAGAGATTGAATAATTATCTTTCGTCTTGACATATTTGGACATACCTAGAGTACCCGCCACATAAGGTGGCAGTTGGAGGCGTCGCCACAGTCGCGTAATCCAGTGTTGCCAGTAAACACGCCAAAACTAGCACTCACTGTGCCATACGGCTCGATACATTATATTGAGGTTTCATTTGTAACGATCTTTGGTTGCAGAGCTATAAACTCAAATAAAACAAATTAATATACCAAAGTCAAAAGTCAAAATATTTTTATTCAAAATAGGCCCTATCATAAGCTCTCTTTGAAAGTTATTTTATGATCTAAGTACAAATTAAAAAAACTATATATTGACAAAAGGAATATATATGAGTGAAGTGGAAGGGCGGTTACGTAGGGGCCGGCCTAATAAGACATATATGTAACAGTCAGATAGACGCTATATTGAAAAAAGGTGACGTTAGGAGTACCTATAACCGCCGAGAGTGTATTAGAGAATGTATGAATGTCAATGAAGCGAAAGTGGTCTGTCAGGATCGGGACAAATGGGGATCCGTGATCTCTGCCTACCCCTCTACAGGGAATCAGGCGTGATGTGTATGTATGTATGTAAAAAAACTATTTCAAACATGGCACTGAGCATTGTCTTTACATATTTTTACCGAGGTTAGTTCACCAACCATTTCGGCTGCTCAAGATGCCACGTCATGAAGACCACGACCGCTCTGATAAGAGCGTAACGATTGAGAAGAAGAAGTTCAGCGGAGACCCTTGGAGAAGAACTAACAAGAAACTCCGGAAATCAATTTATTATAATCACCCTTAACAAACATAAAAATTACAAAGAGTGGGCAAAAAACACAACGCTGGTAATACTAAATTTACCTTTCATACAAAATAACACGCAATGGCGGAAACGTCAAATTTAGTTCCAAGTTTGGCTACTGCCACCTTATGTGGCGGGTACTCTATTGCTATTGTTTTCGTTCACGTCAACTTATGAATGAGGTATTCTGACGAATTTTGGCAATGATAATAACTTAAGTAATTAACATATGACTATATGTATTACATAGTTAATCGTAAACTCATAGCTAATTATATTAAATCTAGATTCAGTTTTCTCAACTAATTAATGACAACCACATTAGAGAAATTAAAAACCCTGCAACATTAAAATCCTTGCAAAAACTACTCTTTATCGCTGATTTTCAACATCTACCTATCTTTACCCTTTCCTAACAAACCGCAATTTATTGTAACATAATTAAACCCCTACTTAATTTTGTCCTGTGCTAGTCAGAGACATAAAAAGAATGCTAACTAGCTGTCGTTCTTCTCGGCATGTCGTAGGAGGAAACTAAGGAACTAGGGGTAAATAGAATCTAAAGATCAATGGGTTTAACCGTCACCAATGTTCTACTATGACATTGCAACCCTAATATTCATGCTCAAAAGTGACCTAGGAGATATTACACCTCTAATTAAGGACGTAAATGTATATGTAAAGAAATTTAATTTTGTTCCAGAATTTTTTATCAGCAATAAATAGAAACTTAGAGGAGGACTTCCGGCGACCCATCCACTGGGAGAGATACAACAACACCACTGAACTCAACGATGCCTACCACAACGACGCCAAGCACTTCCCCATTGCTGTGATATTCCACTCCGACCCCATGGCTTACGGCGAACCTTTGAAGTTAGTATAATATTTGGACATTATTACACCAATTGAACTAGCCCCTTGGTAAGTACAGTTAAGACTTGTGTTAAGGGCTAGTACCCTTAACAACGTATATTTAAGAATTAGAAGAATACATATATAAATACATATACGAGTATAGCATATATAATAAACGACCAGACCGGAAAAGCGTAGTTCTTAACTCTGTCTCCACCGGGAATCGAACCCGGAACCTCACGATTAGCGTTCAGGCAACTAAACGATTGCGCCACGGAGGTCGTCAAATCTCAATACATACACACATATGACAGTCAGATAGACGCCATGTTGAAAGAGGTGACGTTAGAAGTACTTATAACCGCCGAGTATATGAGGTGTACAAGTGTCAATGAAGCGAAAGTGGTTTGTCTGGATCGGGACGGATGGGGATCCGTCATCTCTGCCTACCCCTCTACAGGGAATCAGGCGTAATGTGTATGTATGTGTATGTACATACACATATCCTGTACTAATCTGTGAGTCCTGTGTTAGTCTGGGACGTAAAAATAATGCTAATTAGTTCCCATTCTTCTCGGCATGTCGTAAGGGGTGACTAAGGGATCTGGGGGTTTTCGGTGAGAGAAAATATCGTAAATAATTCTGCCTATTCTCGAAATAGTCAATAGTCAGTATCTGTATACGGCGCCATGATTAATCTGTCATTCTGTCAGTCAGTCAGTCTGGTATTAATTATGAGGTAAAATGTAAATTTCGATTGACCTAAGACCATTACAAAAAACCTTACTTGCTGGTCTCTCAACCTCTGATTACTCCAAAAGGTTGTACAGTTGTGAATGCCTATGCCTTTACATACACACATAATTGTATGACGACCTCAATCATGAGAATGATTAACTACTTAAACGATAATCGGCGGTCCCGGCTTCGATATCCGGTGGCAGTAGAGTTCAGAATAACGCTTTTCTTCTGCATAATTGTTTGGTTGATGATTTTACATTCAATATTCAGTATAATACTATTTGACTTTAAACTAAAATTAAATACATATTGAAGTACATCGCATGTTTTTGTGTTGCCAAATCTATATATCTATCATATAAAACATAAATAATAAAAAAGCAAATTAAAACCTTCGCTATACTTTACAATTAATTACAACAAACTATAATTAACGTAGATTTAATTAATTAATTGTAAGATATACTTACATATAGCCATGTACAGCAACTATGTACAGATTTAGAATATTCTATCATTTTTATTAACCTCCTTTCCAGGTACACAATAAGAACAAACCCCTCAAAATCCGGCACACCATCCACTAGAAACTTCTTTACTTCTCAAGCGGAGTGCCGAGAGAAACCTCCCAAGTCTGATTGGTCCACAGACTGGTCAAGAGGGGGCCAGTTGATACCTCTATCTGATGTTCAGAGACAGGATACTTGCCCTGTGTTACAGTACTATTACTCTGGTTTCCTTGCACTGCAGAGTTTGATTGACTTTACTAAGATTAAGGTAATGTAAGAATTGGTATTTAAAATCGTAAATAGGTATCTATAGTTAATAAAGTAGATAATCTTTTTCAAAGTCTACCTTTTGATTAGGTAAGGTAGTATTATCAAACGATTAGGGACCCATGTCTACTAATTCGTTTTAGCACAATCGTAATTGAATATCACTTCGATAATATAGGGTGAAGTTGGTAGTAGATACGCAAAAGTGTCAAATTTTGCCCTTAAAAATGGCGTACTATGTCACTTTTGCTATTCCACAAACACCTTCACACCATTATTATATTGAACAGATATTTGACCGTTACTGAAGTGATATTGAACAGATATTTGTTAAAAATCATTAGTGGATTATGCCACAGTACCATAGCAATTAATTAACAGTCTGTTTATCTCTTACTCTTATTTGAAATCAATTAATTATTAAATAAATTTTTAAATTCTTAATTATTTTCCCGGGTGAACTGAAACTCACAGATAACTATAACCATAAAAACTATCTGTGTCGTGATACCCTCAAAAAATCCTATTCCTGTATAACTATTCTCTATCATAAAACTTTTAAATAATAATCCAAGAATTCTTTTATAATATTCCTTTGAATACTTCATTCCAGATGGACACAAACTCAGAAATAAAGCCTCCAAGCTTAGAAATCCAGCAGTTCCCAAAGCGGCAGCACACCGGGAACTGGCTCCTGATATTCCGAGTCATAATGCCCATGTACATGGTGGTGACTCTATCTCAGTTCATCACGTGTCTCCTCATGTTTGTGGTTGGGGAGAAGGAAAAGAAGATCAGAGAAGGAATGAGGATAATGGGCCTTAGGGACTCAGTTTACTGGTGAGTGAAGTTAGTTCCAAATTTTGGAGTGGACGAAATCTAGAAGGATTATTAAAAGGTTTGAAGGCATTGATATGGAGGCTCTTCGTAACGTTTACGTTAAGGTATTAAGGACACTATGAATTTGAACTACAATAAAAATGAACAACATTTTTTTTACGGTTTCTAGGGATTCCCAATTATTAATATGATTTGTAATATGATAAATGCTTGATGTAATCAATGTATTTCGTAATGTTGAACTACAAGTTTCATTACTTGAACAGTAAGACCTTACTTTTCACATTATTAATTTTTATCACTTAGATAATAAGATCATTATTTTCACAGTATTATAATTTCTTAGTATTTGTTTGAAGTAGTATTTTTTCTTCTTTCAGGTTTTCCTTGTTCCTGATATACGCTGTGTTTGTGACTATACTGTCTATTGTTAGCACCGTACTCCTTTTTACACTTAAGGTAAGACCTAAATTTCTTATTTTATCACTAAGAGCTCTAACAATTTTTTTTACTGAGATTGTGCTTTCATTAATTTACATAAATTCTCTAGAAATATCAATACCGCTATATTACTTTTACGTTGTGATACAAACGGTATTGAATATTATCTAGCCTTCTGCACTATCGTAACAAATGTCAAGGTATGTGTAATTTAAAATATTATTTTTCCGTTTACAGGTATTCCAACATTCTTCTTACATCCTGATATTCTTACTGATGTTGCTGTTCGGATTTACCGTCATCACTTTCGCATTCATGCTGACGCCTTTCTTCGATAAATCTAGAGTAAGTTATAGCAATATCTCATTACTTAACATAAGTTTATTACCTCCACAGTTACGGTTGTATATAACAGAGCTATGGCAGGTAGAACAAAATTTTGTGACAGCTTAGAGTTGCACTACCGTTCCTTGTGCCTTTAAATACACTGACATAATCATCATCTTAATTTAAGGGTACCGTGGTTTAACTTGTTATCTTGGAACTTTAGACACATAATAACATTGCTCTTAGGTCTTAAAACATGTAAAATAAACGCAACTACATGATTGCCAATATTCCTTTTTCAAGTCTCAAGCTACATAATAGCAAGACCATATACTATAATCCCCTTTCTTTTTCCAGACTGCAGGCATCGTTGGCAGTTTCCTGGTGAACCTGATGAGTGGGCTCTACTTCTTCCAAGTGTTCGTCTCCAACGCAGACTCGCTGGCTTTCTGGTTCCTCTCCCTCATCAGTTCTGGTGGTTACGCTCTGGCTATGGATAAGGTAAGCGTAGAATGAAATTATTAAGCGCATTGTTAATTCCTTGAAAGTTCATGTTCAACTTATTGAACAATTCATTTACATGAGGCATTTTTGGTAAGCAGAATTTCTCCTTCATATATACATATAGATTCATGTCCCTCAATCCCTTTCGAGAAGGACATAACCTCGAAGATCTCCTAGGTCACTTTTATCATAAACATTGAAGCTGTGAAGTCATATAGCACATCAGTGACAGGTTGCTAGTCCATTGCCCAATTGATTCGATATACCCCTAGATGCGTGGGAATAATATAAGAGTATGCACGAGAAACTTAAATGTCCACAAGTGAATAAAAACGATTTTACCTTTTTTCACCCTTTAACCATATAATCAGTAGTCTCTTCCCTTCCGGTACCTTAAGCATCATGGATATTCTCATAAATCTATCTTATTAACATTACCAGGCTCTGATGCAAGACATGGCTGGAGAAGGAGTGACCTGGGACAACCTGTGGTCCGGCCAAGGGGTTCCATTCGGAGGCAGTCTCATCATGATGGCTGTAGATACGGTGTTGTACGGATTCATCGCTTACTGGCTGGACGCTGTTATGCCGAGTAAGTTCCATTTGTAATATAGATTAATGTGGTTATTACTAAAGCCAACAGGCCATAGTGCAATCGGCTAAATCGCAGCATCAAATATTCTATATACAGGTTTTACCTACATAGTCCTATGAATACACAATTATTAGACTTTATCTTAGTTTTTTACTCTAAAAACTCTCAGTGTAGCTGAAAAATGCTTAAATCACAAGCAATGGCAGTTATCATGGAACTGTTAATTAATGTGGATTAAAAACGAATGAAAACGAAAAATTTATTAAACATACATTTTCAGGCGAATACGGCGTGAAGCAGAAGCCCTGGTTTTGTCTCCTACCCTCATTTTGGTTCAGAAGGAATCGCGCCCGAGTGTCCGCTGTGCATTTCCATTCAAATGAAGAGGCTTCACTCAACAAGGATATTGAGCCTGTTCCTAGGTAGGCAAAACGTCAATAAAACAACCTATTTTATGCCTTTTCTATATTTTGAAGGTAGTAACACTACTTTTTTCATATTATTGAAAAGTATTAATTTTCTACTTCTGTTGTGTGAGTTATTTGGTCTTAAATAAAGTTTATCTATTATGAGTTAAAGTATTTTAATACAACACGGTCCATTTCAAGTAATTTTGATTTTTCTTTTTAATGTTTACGAGTAAATCGTCCTCCTTACTTACCTTCTAAATGAGACAAATTGATAACGGTTTTATAACTCTACTTTTTCTTTAAACTTTCGTCTCGTTGGTTCAGTATCTATACTTTTATATCACCCTATTACTAGTTTTACTAAATATATCTTAAATTCTTCCAGAGAACTTCAGGACAAAGAAGCCATCAGAATAGTAGGCCTACAGAAGAGTTTCAAACACTATCGCAAGCCTGAGATAAAGGCGATAGATGGCATTGACCTGAGCATCTATGAGGGACAGATCACAGCTGTTCTAGGTCACAATGGTGCAGGGAAGTCTACGCTCTTTAATATTCTGACTGGACTCACGGCTCCGACCGCTGGAACTGCCTATGTTTACGGTCTAGATGTAAGGTAAGTGGTTGTTTTTTATCTGTGTATACTATGGTAAATATATTGTGATTCATTTATAGTTCTGATTATAACTAGAATAGGAAAAGATACTTTAAAAGAAAGGAAAGTCATTCGTGTGTCATGTTTGTAATACAAAAATACGCATATAAACTTCACCTTGCGTTATAAGTAGTTCGGTGTTCTTCTCCGCAATAGTGATATTTAGAGACACGATAAGGTGTATTTAAGATGTTTTTCTTCTAATATATTACCTATTCAACGACTATAGCAATAACAACTTACGATAATACTTATTAATTAATATCTCTTGATTTAATCCGTGCAACTCTTTCAGAGATGTCAATGACATGCACGAGATTCGCCAGATGATCGGGGTGTGTCCTCAACAAGATGTCCTTTTCGATCTTCTATCAGTCAAAGAGCATCTTCTATTCTTTGCTGCCGTTAAAGTAAGTTTAAGTAAATCTTAGGTCAACTATTAAACTAAGAGAATTAAAATGTGTATTAAACATTAAAAAATAATCAATTATTCTAAATTTCCACATGGAAAAATCTTTAGTTATACATATTATATCAGCGTTTTTTTTAGTGAATTTGTCTTTGGAAAATAGACTTTCAAATAGTACATTTATCGATCGCTGAGACGAAAACGTTTCAAATAATTTTGTATTTTAAGTCATTTAATAAGCAGCCTTTTTGGGAGCTTTTCCTAATCTTGAAGCACGTTTTCTGATTAATAGATTAAAAGTATCATACAAAAACTTCCATATTCCAGGGTATACCACCAGCGAGAAGATCCCACGAAATCTCGAAAGCATTGTCAGAAGTAGGGTTGACAGACCAAGCTGACGTCTTCTCGAAACACCTGTCTGGTGGCCAGAAGAGGAAGCTCAGCATAGCCATCGCGTTTATTGGTGATCCTAAAGTAAGTTAGATGCTAGATAAAACGATTTCATTCAGTTTATAAAATAATGTTTATAATATTGATTCATTTTGAACTTACTATATATACATATATATTCTTACGACTCGGCTTTCCACCCGTTGCATTGAGTACTGACCATCTGGTCAACACGTGGGTTTGAGGTGGCCATAGAATTACTACCTTCGCAATTTCTAACCTGAATCTCTGACTACCCCGCAAAGGGTAATCGACGTGAACGCGTTTGTCTTGTCATAATATTCTGAATTAATTAAGTTCTAATTTTTTGATAAATTATGCTGCAATACCCAGTTACACTTGGCAGGAAAGTCCAGTGATAAAATGTCTCTAGAAAACTCAGCGAGTCTCATTACAACGATGTCTTCTAAGACGACTATTATTTCCAACAACAAAACCAATAGTTACAGTTAGATTTTTATAAGTCCTCTCCATATTTAAACTTAAATTATTAACAGAGTATGAACCCATACACATTCTTCTACTCATAACCAGCAAACTAAACCCAAAAACTCCTTTCCAGATAATAATCCTGGACGAGCCAACGGCCGGTGTTGACCCAGTCTCCAGGAGACAAACCTGGAGGATCCTGCAGAGGGCCCGCAGAGGGAAAGTGCTTCTGCTTACCACACATTTCATGGATGAAGCTGATATTCTGGGAGATAGGAAGGCTGTTATTAGCAAAGGACGGGTGAGGATTTTGCAGCTTTTGTGTCTTTTAAAGATTCCTCGCCCATTTTAAGCTTATCAGACATGTGGGATCACCGTGAAATATTTAAGACAATTTGCCAGCCAATTTCTAATTTACGTTTCCTAGGATACTGGAAATTTATCGATACAGCCTATCTTATTCTGTCATTCTTATATTGAAGTCCTAGTAAGCGATACCTGATCGTATTTTCCCGATGAGGAATTTTTATATTAAGTTGTATTAACAATAATAAGATAAAGATTGAAATTCTTGTATTTTACAGGTCCGATGTGCTGGCACCTCCCTGTTTCTGAAAAACAAGTTTGGGATCGGATACCATTTGACTTTAGTCCTCGATGGTAAGTAAACATTATATACACCTAACGAGAATCATATGCTACGGTAATAAGATAATTCGAGGGAGCTCAGTTGTTTGGGGCTTGGCTCTGTATCAGTGGGTACAGGGTTCAAATCGCGTTTGAGCATGTACCAATGGAAATGAATTTTAATGAATTTCTATGTACATTTTCGTAATAAAAACACATTTACGAGATGCGTTGAATTATACGGTGAGGGAAAACATCGTGAGGAAACCTACCTGTTCGTCGAACAGGTAATAGTTAGTGCTTGTTAATGGCGACATGGCTGACCACCTGTCATATTCAGTACTGACTATCTGGTTAACACTTGGGTTCGAGGTGTCCATAGAATTTCGCAATTGCGGAGATGGACATCTGAACCTCTGACTACCCCGCAAGGGTTAATGGTCGTGAATGCGTTTGTTTTTTTTTTGTAATAAGATGTTCGCTTGCATATTTTCACCAGAAAGTCAGCACCTAATGAGACAAGCTGTGTAGGCTTAATCTTGTGAATTATTTATCATTTCAATACATGAAACTTTCACCACTTCACCCACTTAATCCCACCAACTTCTTCTTCCCAGGAGCCTGTAGAGAGAACCAAATCACCCGTCTCGTGATGTCCCACGTGCCCCGAGCAGAAAAGGCAAGGAGACATGGCAGAGAGTTGTCTTACATACTGCCGCATTACGCCGTACATATGTTTCCACCTCTCTTCCAAGCTATTGAGAAGGAAATACAGGAGAGGACCAACAGATTGGGTAAGCATCATCAGGCCATAACAAAACGATCAAATGACGTCACGTTAAGTTGTAATTAAGCGGAAGATCTGCTTTAGCTTAGGATTAGAAGCTATGCTAAAGAACGAGAGATGATTTTGTAATAAATATTGAAATAGAAGTATATAACATTATTTTTATACTACCTAACTGACTTCCAATGTTAATTACTTTAATAAAAGCTGTTTACATTTAATTATATCATTATGACTCTCTTGTATTATTGTATAAATAACATCATTTGTTATACATACGTACAATTATGACACCTCCACCTAACTAAAAGATACTATAGATCATCACCTCGAAAGGCTTCATAACTAACTTCTGACACAAATAACAATCGCGCTCCCAAGCCCCCGTATAATATGAGACAGTGGCTTCTGTTCCAGGCATCACGAGCTACGGCGTCTCCATGACAACCCTGGAGGAAGTGTTCCTTAGTCTGGAGGGTGAGAACGTGGAAGAAGTGGAAGCTAACGAGGGCCTCTCTTCCGTGAAACTGGTCAGAGCCAGGGCACTGTCCAGGAGTCTGTCGCTGCAGAGCAAAACGCTGAGTTATCAGGTAATTTAATAGCTTTGAAGGTCATAGAAGAAGGAATACTACGGTGAGGGAAAACATCGTGAGGAAACCTACCTGTTCCCCTAACAGGTAATTAGTGTTTGTAAATGGCGACATGGCTTGCCACCTGTACTGACTATCTGGTCAACACGTGTGTTCGAGGTAGCCATAGAATTACTACCTCCGTGGTTGCGGTGATGGTCACCTGAACCTCTGACTACCCCGCAAGGGTTAATGGTCGTGAACGCGTTTGTATTTTGTCTTGTCTATTTGAAGGTCAAATTAAATGTAAGTTTATTACCTTGGAGTATTGTAATGTAAACAGTTGCATTCTTCACAGCTAGCATTTTGTCAATGGTGACTTAATAAGTCAGGATAGCTGTAATTACGCAAATCTCAAATTAAATGTACCAAACTGTAATAACATTGGATCATGACTATAATTATCCACTCCAGAGCAGATTTTTTTATGAGCAATTGAACCCAATAAAAGCCAACAGTAAACATATCACCACCAATTACAGTACATAGGAAATTTGGTAATATAGTTATATAAAGTAAGCATTGACATCGTATTGAATTTTTACAGGAACTGAACGACAAGGACTCGCAACAAAAAGCAACATCCTTGCCGAATCCACCAGCCTCTCACGCCTTGCATTCCACCAATCATGGAGTGGAACATGTCAAGGTAAGATTGCGAATTTTATTCAGAATACGCACTTTGCATGTGATTTGCTTTTTATATACATACATACACATCAGGCCAGATTCCCTATAGAGAGATAGAAATAGATCACGGATCACCATCTGTCCCGATCCTGAAAAACCACTTTCGCTTCATTGACACTCATACACCATCTCTTACACACTCGTCGGTTATAAGTACTTCTGACCTCACCCTTTTTCAATATGGCGTCTATTCGACTGTCATATATCCTATTGGGTCGGCCCCTACCTAAATATATATACTCATTAGATATACCTAAATCAAAGCGGTGACGATACTTTGTTTCATAATTACTCTACAACAATAACCTTACCTGTAAATAGACTTGTTTTTTTTTTGCTTTACAAATTTATTTATTTATCAATGAAATGTTTACAATAAATCAACAAAATATTTACAAACTTAAAACTAATTAAAATAATTTACCTATAAATTAAATATATCTAAAAATTTGTCGCTGTCGTTGGAGCGCAAAGTGCCCAATATGCTGGCAGCGTTCCCCCTCTGAATAGCCAGACTAATTCTTGTTTGCAACTAAATAGTTTTTGAATTTTCAGGTAACCCCCGACACGTCCATATCAGTGGACGCCCTGAGCGAGGTTCTGAAGACCAAGCCTACTTGCTGGAGAACCTTCTGCGCTTTGGTCTACATCAGGACCATCAGAATGATCAGGGACCCCTACAAGCTGTATCTGATGATATTCATGCCAATCAGTACGTATTTATTGACGTATCTAACAATTAACAATTAGAACAAAAATCTGCATCAGTCGTTTATGGTTTGTCAAAAAGTCAGCAGCTCAGTGAAAGTTGAAAATACTAATTATTTTCGGCAGAATAATTTAGTCAATTGTGATGCCAAACTGGCTAAATATGTTTGCTTTGGGATAAGATTTGGATCCTCAACTGGAACGAACCGAAGAACAAGGAGGAGAAGATTTGGAGCTTCAACCTCGTTTTTCTTCGGTTGTAGCGGCTGGTTGCGTTGGCATAACCATGTTGACGGAATAACAAGAAGTACAAACACCTTGGCATCAGTGTTTGTACTTTCGCCGACATAACCTTAGTGGTGAATGGCATATAAAGAATTTAAAAAAGTGCATAAAGATGTATGTTTTATGTATGCATCATCATCTTAAGCTATACAGTCAGAGGTCAGTGTCTATCTCCGCAATTCCAAAGATAGTTTAATTCTATAGCTACCTGGAACTCATGTTTTAACTAGCACATAATGTGACAGGTGGTAAACCTTGTCGCCATTTAGAATCTTATCTCGCCATTCATGATAATTTCTATATATACTAAGAAGAAATCTCTTTAGTAATTGTTTTTGTAATCCTTAAAGCCTTCACAAAACTTATAACCTCCTTTCCTTTCAGTTTCCTGTGCCCTCGGCTTATACATGAAGTCTCGACAGATAGTATTTTTTCGCATGCAGCCAATCCAACTTGAACCTAATTTCTACAAGAACAAAACTCCAATTGCCATGTACAACGAAGGAGAAAGCGACGCATATACAGATTTTAAGGATTCCCTCCAGTATTTTGGTGCCAGTCCTATCATAGACTATGACGGGAATACCTCTAGGTTTTTGTCTATGGATAACTTCGGAGCGTTTTCTTTGAAAGATGGAGGATTGCCCTATAATAAGGTTTTGGCCTACTACAACGCTACCTATACTCACGGATTGCCTATTCTAGTGAATTTGTTGGATAATAGTATATACAAGTGAGTATTTTATTGACTATTTTATAAAGGTAACAAATTTAACGATATAATAAATTTGATAGAGAATTTAATCTAACTTAGGTTTCCAAAACCGACACCGATTCCACTTCGACATATACATTAGTAATATAAATTGATTTCTATACTTTCTTTACATTAAATTATCTATTCGTACGAGTACCTGGCTCACGAAATACACCATATGCAGTAATATAACTCACCAGCTGTTATTATCTGGTGAAAATAACTCAACATTTGCACAACTATATTTGCAAATCTACCTACGTGAATGACTAATCTTTGGTTAAATTTGTACATTTTCAATACCTATTTTAACCTCTTCCCAGGATGCTTCTATCATCAAACGACAGTGAGGACTCGTTCAAACCCATCCAAGTGTTCACCCATCCATTTCAGCAGACAGAACAGCAAGAAGAATTCAATGTGGGCAACATCGTATGCGCAGTATTCGTTGGAATGATTTTTGCTATCGTTCCTGTCACGTTGGCTGTTGATATTGTTTATGATCGGGAGGTAAGAGGATTTGAAACGGGTATCTAGCTAATATGTGGGATTAAGCACATCACTACATAGTATAAAACAAAGTCGCTTTTTTTGTCCCTATGTCCCTTTGTATGCTTAAATCTTAGAAACTACGCAACGGATTTTGATGCGGTTTTTAAATAGATAAAGTGATTCAAGAGGAAGGTTTATATGTATAATAACATCCATTAAATAGTGGAGTAGGCTATATATTTTATACCCGTGCGAAGTCGAAGCGGTTCACTAGTTAATAAATATATTGTAACGATGTCAGATACCTTTTTTCGCATGCAATAATGATCTTATATACTGAAGGTATTTTCTTAGAAGACAGAACAGGAGATGTATGAGAAGGTGGGTGTGAGTGAAGTAAGAGTGATTGGTCGGGATCGTTCTTGGTGGCGATCGACCGCGGCTATCGCGAATATATGTATGTATGCTAACGCAGGTTTTACGCTAAGTAATAGTAAAATTAGAACTTTGTCTAAGGAAACAGTAACAAACAAATTGCAAAATAAAAAATATTCTTGAGTCCCACAGATCTTTCAAATACCACGTGTTTTTTTTCGCAGGTGAAAGCCAAAAACCAGCTCAGAGTCAACGGCTTGTCGACGAGCATGTACTTCCTGACTTACTTCACGGTGCTGATCATCATCATGGTCATAACCAGTGCTGGTGTCTTGATATTGGTAAGTCTCTTGCAAATACTTCTCTATTCTCGTAATTAAACTACCGTCAATTTATTATTATTTATTTCCGTCAATTATGTTTTACTATTCATAAGATATATATACTAGGATGGCTTACCACCTCTCACATTGAGTATTGATTATCTAGTCAACACGTGGGTTCGAGGTGGCCATAAAATCACTACCTAACTAACTAACTACCCGGGAAGGGTAAACGGTCGTGAACGCGTTTGTCTGTTTACTAGATACTTCAGAAATGTATAGACTAGATAGTTGAATATACTATTATCACGTTTGGCATTCCTTAGGAATTTGTATTGAAATATTCAGTAAATGATTATTGATAGTCATTCACAGGACAAGATACAAAATAATCATCACAATATTTATTAATGGTGAACTTAGTAGTTGATTCGTTTTAAAACTTAATATCAATGTAGCCACTCTACCGTTATATAAGAATCACTTAATCCGCATAGTATTATTTGTG
Source organism: Leucoptera coffeella (assembly GCA_030578115.1). Classification (NCBI taxonomy): domain Eukaryota; kingdom Metazoa; phylum Arthropoda; class Insecta; order Lepidoptera; family Lyonetiidae; genus Leucoptera; species Leucoptera coffeella. Next base: position 137,066 of record JAMBLF010000675.1, on the reverse strand, counting down.
CAAAGTATTCACACACTATTGTACTATGTACTATCTTGATTAATAACTAACGGGACTTATCGCGTAAGTTTTAATACAATAAAGTTACTTTTATTATTAACCCGACGTTTCGGCTACGTTGCAGCAGCCTTGGTCACGGGCAAACTTAGTTATTGTTATGTTAGTTATTAATCATGAGTATAAATCGCGAATCTCTTAAAAGTATATGTACTCTCTTCACCATTAATTCACCAATTTAGAAAAGGATAAATACCACAAACTTTTCCACAGGTGGTCCTCAACGACATACCGAGTCTCACAAACTGGTCAGCCATCACCATGTTGACTGGACTCCTGCTTCTGTACAGTCCCTCAGCGATATTGTCCAACACTGTCCTGTCCTACATATTCGACAAGATGGACTCTGCACAAAGTATCATGCCTAACATCACCACGTGGGTCGGAGTTATTCCCTTTATTCTGGTCGCGTTGTTGGATGCTTTTAAATGGGGTAAATTTGAGTTTTAATACATATAATTATGTATATTGACGTCCTTTAGTCCCTTTCAGGACATTTAGTAGTATGTACATTGGGGTTTTGTCGTATGGAATACTGGTGACAGATTGCTAGCTTATCGACCAATAGATACCATATACCACTAAGCCCTTAGTCGCCTCCTACGGCATGCCAGGAAGAACGGCAAGTAGCATTCCTTTTACGCCCTAGACTAGCAAGGGATCTTGAATTGATTTTTTATGCTATTTTAATATTCTATAAGTTAAGGTTTCGTTTTCGATATTGTGAAAGTATGTTTCGCAGGAATTGCAGAATATTTCATATTGAGTAATGACTATGTAGTCACATAGCTTGAAAGAGACCTTAGAATTACTACCTCCACTAATGGATGTTTGATGGAAAATTTTTGCAAGGGCTAATTATATGTTTTATTACGTTTCTTAGCCATTGTACAATTAGGCAGTAAAATTCGAATGTCAAATCAATTTCTTCTCATTAACAGGTGCCGACATAGCGTTTGGTCTTCACTTCGTGTTCAGTTTCTTGGATGTGATGTACATCCCTTTCGCCATTATTTACTACGTGGACAGGTAAGGAAACAACAGATCTCATTTTTGCATACACAACGGTATTACTTAAAATCAATTCTCTTTATGATTGAAAGTTCATCATTTCTTTTTTTTAGCATTTATGCCATATTTTTTCTGATGAAGTAACTAAATATTACGGTAATTGTAATTATCGGGCAAAAAAATCATCTGTCGAAATGTTTTAATTACCAAATCATCTAAAGCTATTGGTTGGTGAACAGATATAGAAATTTTTATACCTAAAAATTCATGAACACCTGAAACATTTGCCATTTACTAACACTTACATATTTCACCTACAAACTTTAAAAAACCCATTTTTTCAGGGTATACCTGACCTGCAACCTCAGAGGTCTGTGCGCCACCGCAGCACCAGCTCTAAGCAGCTACTTTACTCCAGAAGTCTGGGTACTGATCGTGGCCATGCTTATCCATATACCGCTAGGTGGAGCCGCTGTCATAGCAGCTGATAGATTGAAGACCAATGGGACTGTTTGCAAGGTAGATATTTAGCTAAAGCGTGTGAATACTTTATTCTTGTTATGTTAGAAGTACCTTTAACCGCCGAGTGCGTAATATAAAGATGCGAAAATGGTTTATCAGGATCGGAATAGGTAGAGATCCGTGATCTCTGCCTACCCCTCTACAGGGAATCAGGCGTCATGTGTATGTATATATGTTATTTTAATATTTCTTTTGGGATGACAACTCCACTGTAGACACATCTCCAAGGTTGAGTGAGCGCTGAGCGACCTTTTGAATTTGTGGGCTAGTCCCGCAGTGAGTGTCCATAATTATGGATATAATATACTAAAGCGAGCCTAATGGTAGTTTATTATTTTCATTATTTGTCGTCTATAACATAAAATCTATTCGCACAATTCCAATTATTATCTATCATGAATATGTTAGCATACATACACTTCCATTCTTCAATTCCTGTTGAAGTTGATATAACTTCAGAGGCATACAATTCTTCGAAGAGTAGTATTCCTCGACCCATTTATCTTTAGACTAGAATATTATACTAAACATTTATCTCAATCCATCCAGCGCAAGTCATCAAGCACAGATGTAAATATAGAAGAAATGGAGACTGGGTCCAGTGAGAAAGAAGATAGTGACGTGAAGAAAGAGAGAAGAAAAGTGGCAGCTTTGCTTTCCTCTGCGCCTAATTTAGGAGAAAATAGGCCTGTTCTACTTGTACATGTAAGTGAACACATATACGTTCACGTCCATTAATCCCTTTCGGGGTGAACAGAACCTTGGAGACACGAAAACTTCTTCTTGGTCACTTATTAGCATAATATTGGGGTTCTGATGTCGTATGGAATATTGATGAGTGGTTGATATCCCATCGCCCAATAGATTTCATATACCCCTAGTCCCTTAGTCGCCTCTTACGACATGACGGGAAGAACGTCAGTTAGCATTCTTTTTATTTCAACGGTAGAATTTCAATGCTAAGACACAACCAGTGTCAGTCAAATATTTTGACTTTCAATGAATGTACTGTACTTATGTTGAATAAAACGTTTGATTTTGACTTTCCCAGAATAGCACGGGACATATTTGTTGCTCTATTTGGTCTTCCCTATCTATTAAACCATAATATTAACCTCAATATTTAACCCACTTAGAACCTTCGTAAAGAATACAAGGTCCGAGGTTCAGCCGAGGCAAACTGTTGCACCAACGACCAGACCTCAGGAAAACGCGTGGGGCTGAACCGGCTCAGCCTCGCCGTGGAAGGGGGAGAGGTCTTCGGACTCCTCGGCCACAATGGTGCAGGGAAGACCACCACCATGAAGATCATCACGGCGGAAGAACGGCCTACTTGTGGTGTGGTAAGGGAAACTTGAGTTTTCTTCCTGTTTGAGTTTATGTGTTTAATCATTATGTAGAGAATTTGTGAATGTTAACTCTGTTGTGATATTTTGACTTTAAAATAACTGTTGTGTAAAATTTTAAGCTGTAGGTAATTGATAAATTAATATAGATTAAAGAAAGGCGTTTAGGTACATACAAACACATTATCTCGTCTTCCTACAGAGAAGTTGGCAGAGCGTACGCATCCCCATTTTATCGATCCTAACAAACTACTTTATTTTAAATACCATCCATTCACTTCCACATACACCGACGTTAGTTAGTACTAATTTCATCTATGCTTCTAACAACACTCCCTTTTAATATGCCGTCGATGTGGCCGAAAAAATACAACAATTTATCACCACGTATCACAAATATTCAAATCTGTATCATTTTTACAACCAACAAAAATCTTTCTTTCAAGTTTACTTAGTACCTTCTCAAACCTATATCTTCAATTCCAGGTGAGCTTAGGTGGTCAGAACATCATGGACTCCCAAAGCACTGCATTCCAGATGCTAGGCTACTGCCCCCAGCATGACGCTTTGTGGAAGAATGTCACCATCAAGGAGCATTTAGAGTGCTATGCTGCTTTGAGAGGTGTTAGCAAGAAGGATACTCCTAGGTTGGTAGCTATTTAATATGGATTTAGTTGTTACATGTTGGTTGATATTTGAATACAATGTTGCTATTTACATACCTTCTTCATTGAAGAAGAAGATGTCTGTGTTAAAGATTTTATCACATCTTTGTTCATAAGAGCAGGTGTCACGAAAGTTTGGTTTAGGACAGGTTCCTTGTGGTCAATCGAATAGAAACTTGCATTAACTACCTACAGTAGTGTGTATATTTTTCATTATATATTTCATTGTGTATATTTATACTATATACTATTAGTTCTTTGGCAATTACGAGCATGCAATAAAATTAAGAGTTATTTTTTTACTTGTACTGAACGATAAACTCGGTGCTCTCAATCAATCAGCCTATATCAGTCCACTGCTGGACGTAGGCCTCCCCAACAGTACGCCACAAAACACGATCACTCCTGGCCCTCAGCCATCCACTACCAGCGACCTTTTTCATGTCATCGGTCCACCTAGCAGTTCCCAATACTGAAGCAATACACTGGAAACCCACTTCATATTCCAAAGTTAGCCAAGCATTTTTCACCACTAATACACACACATATTATACATTCCAGAATAGTAGAAGCCTACCTCAACGGCCTCCAAATAAGCGAGCACGCCAACAAGAACGCCGATGAATGCTCAGGAGGCACCAGAAGAAAGTTGAGCTTCGCACTGGCCATGGTCGGCAACCCTCGAGTGGTGCTGCTGGATGAGCCTTCAACCGGCATGGACCCTCGTAGCAAGAGGTTCCTTTGGGACACCATATTGGCTAGCTTTCAGGTATGATATGAAAATCTTTTTTTTCAACATAAAGATCATAAAATCACTTATTGAAAGTCAAATCATTGACGTTGGTTATTATGTTCTGTGGATCATCTCGAGCTAGATAGGAACGTGAAAAGAATGCTGTTTTTCACAGTATGTCGTAGGAGGTGATTAAGTGACTAGGAAATGGAATTTATAAGGCGATGGGCTACGAATATTCATGCTAAAAAGTAACCAAGAAAACCAATGTTATGAGGTCTCCAAGATTCTATCCGAAAGGGATTGAATGACGTGAATGTATGTACTTGTATGTGTGTAAAAGATTGATAAATTTACTTCTGAAACCCAGCACACACATTGTAATGAACCACGATATATTTCAGGGTAAGAAAGGAGCCATTCTGACGACTCACTCGATGGAAGAGGCGGATGCTCTCTGCTCCAGAGTGGGAATCATGGTGAAGGGAGGTCTCAGGTTCGTAGCTTTGTTACTCACTAAATAAATTCATGTACCTATAACCGTTCTAGGTCATAATAAAATTTCAAATATTAGTTCATTCGTATATCATATACATAAGTACCTTCTTTTTATATACATTTGATTATACCGCTTCGTATAGGTAGTTTAGTGTGTGATGTGTTTCTGATAGTTTGCAACAAAATTCTAGTAAAGAAGAAGACAAACGTGTTCACAACCATTAACACTTGCGGGGTAGTCAGAGGTTTAGGTGTCCATCTCCGCAATTGCGAAGGTAGTATGGCCGGTAGGTAGGTTCTATGGCCACCCGAACCCACATGTTGACCAGTCAAGTCAAGTCCCAAACAACTGAGATACAAAGTATTTTTACGAGTACTTGCTTTTGAATCCAACGAAGCGAAATCTATCCCTGATTATGAGAATACCTTTGTTAGGTATCTTATAACGGCTAAAAATATGCTATGTATATACAGGTATATGAAGTATAATCTGTTTTTTGGTACTATTAGATGGTTAACAAACAAAATAAAACTTAATATGTACAAATTAAAAAAAAACTTTAATCTAACAAAAAGTAAATATTTACACAGCGCCACTAGTGTTCCGAATTTAGCACCCAGAAGCAAAAGCCTCCAGCACACTAGCAGCGTTGCCCCAATGAAAAGTTTTAATTACTAAATTTGTAATTACATTTTTCTATCTGCAGATGTATAGGGCCAACGCAGCATTTGAAGAACTTGTATGGTGCAGGCTATACGTTGGAGATGAAGATTGGCCAGGGAAGAACCACTACGGTAAAGGCATATATTAAGCTCTTATTTTAAAGTATAATTAAGCTTAAATATTATATTCATAGTCTCTCATAATTGACTTAACTATAGGATTATGATAGACTAAAAAAATTATAAAATATTAGTACGTTATTTGTTCTAATTGTGCCACACATTGAGAATCATTTACTAAAATAATGTTATACTTCAAAGCCTCCAGGGCTTATACTTGTGCTTTTAATTTAATGTTAGTGTACAGGAATAAATAAAAATAATAATCGATCTTATTGTACGATATACTGTGAATATCCTATTAAAATTATCTATTATTTGCCCCTTGATATAGATTATTTATGTTTATTTTTATTTTTCCAGATGATGGAACAAGAAAGTTTGTCTCCGTCACCAATGAGGTCGATTCACAATTCACCCTCCTTGGAAGAGGCTGACGAAGGTAACCTATTGTATATGTTATAACCTTTACCCTTTAGAGGGATAGATAGACATTAACAAACAACCATAGTATTACATACAATAATGGATATAACTCACGTACTAGTCAAAATTAGTGCCTGAATAAATGTTTATGAAATGAAAAACTTTCCTCTTGACATGACGTAAGAAATAACTAAGTGACCAAAGATTAAATAAAAATGGTAGATAAAACCAGCAACTTATTGCTTGAAGTAACTTAAGAGATTTTGTGTCTACAAGGTTGTACCCCAAAAAAGGGTCATTAACAAGAACTTTTTATATACATAAACATCACGCCCGTTTCTCTATAAAAGAATAGGTAGAGATCTAATATGTTACCTATACTTACAGGTCAATCGCCCAGCAACTCAGCCTGTGCAGAGACAGAAGCCGAACCGGAGATCGAACCTGAGGCCGTGGACGTCAGCATCCACACGCCACTCGTTGCCGGCACCCCGCCGCCACAAAGAGCCACGCATCATAGGTATGATACTTTACATACATACACACATATTATACTTTACACACATATACCCGGCCCAATTAGACATATGACAGTCAGATAGACGCTATATTGAAAAAGGGTGACTTTAGAAAGAAAGAAAGAAAGAAAGAAAGAAAAACATTTATTCACTGCTATACATACACATTTTAAGATAACACTATTTATACACACTTTGATACAATAACAATACACGTACATATAAGGAGTAGGCACTTGATGCAGTGAAAAGGTGCTGTCTCAGTATTCGATGCAGCTAAGCAGCATCACTGATCCTCCGACAGCACCCAAACCTAAGTCTGTCACTAGCTGAATATAATAATACATACTATACATACATACATACATACATATACACATACACACATAGTAAATACATAGAGTGATGATGATAAAAAAAAACTGATAAACGTACTTAGATGTTTAATATTAAATATTATATATTTTTATAATTTATACTATACGTAGATACACAAAAGCTGTATTATAAAAAAAAACGTATAAAAGTAAAACATATTTATTCAAATATATACATACATAATTCACAAGCAAACACATATATACACATACATAGAGCTATATACACAATCTTACATATGTAAATACATCCAATAAATGAATATATATATATAAATATCTCAAATACAATTATAGAAATTTGGTATTTGTAAACACAAGGTAAGATCATTGACAGGATTTAGGGGATGGATTTCTGTTTCTCCAGCAGATAAGCCTTGAACCTACGGTTGAAGACTTCCCTAGAAACAACATCGCGGATAGGTGGCGGTATATCATTCCAGCACTTGGACGCCGCAAACTTGAAACATCCCCGAAACGCTGCCGAATGGTGCACCGGCAAAGCAGCCCTAATCTTAAAGTGTCGTGGATTCACTGACCACTTCAGCTTTCTATACAAGTAAGATGGGCCCTCCGACCGAATGACACCAAACAACAGCGTTGCAAGGTGCAGCCGCCTACGGGACTGCATGTTCAGCAAGTTAGCGTCGTTCAAGTACGGAGTGACGTGGGAACGGCGAGGTATATTAAAGCAAAAACGGGCGCATGCGTTTTGCACCCGCTGTATCAATTTCCTAGTTCGGCCAAGTATGCAGCTACCATAGACAACATCACAGTAGTTCAGCCTCGACAATATCAACGCTTCACTCAGATAGACACGCAAGTCTACACTGAGATATTCGCGGATATTGTAGAGCACCTTTAAACGGTAGAAGCAGTTCCCAACCACACTGAGGACATGCTTCTCAAAACGAAGCCCACTGTCCATCAGTAGGCCCAGGTTCCTGACTTCCTCTACCCTTTCTATGACGTTTCCCCTGATAGATACACCATTGGCCGACAAGACATCCACCGCATTCCGAATCTGCGACCGGCTTCCAAGAACCAAAAGCTTAGACTTGGAAGGGTTCAGCGCAAGACCATTCCTATCAGACCAACACGCAATTCGTTCAAGTTCAGAATTAATGCTCCGTATGCATTCCGACATCTCCGAAGGTTTGGCGGACGCATACAGCTGCAAATCATCAGCGTAGAGATGATATCGACTGTTTTCGATACTGCTAACGACATCGGCGCTATACAGTATAAAAAGCAGCGGACCTAAGATAGAACCCTGTGGCACTCCCCTCGTCAACACACGAGGGGAAGAGCACCGAATTCCACCGTCCATCCCCCGCAGCCCAACGACTTGCGTTCGGTGAGATAGATAACTATCGAACCACTTCACAGCACCGGTAGAAAATCCATAATACGTCATCTTGGATAATAGCAAGGGTATGCTCAGACTATCGAAAGCTCTAGAAAAATCGAGTAATAACATTAGGGTGCTCATGCCATCGCCCTGGGCCTGCAGAACGTCGTCGACCACATTCGCCAAGGCGGTCGCAGTAGAGCGGCCCTTCCGGAAGCCCGATTGATACTCGGGCAAAATACCGTTTTCTTCTAGATATTTCGTAAGCTGAATACTAATAACCCTCTCCACTATCTTTGACACACATGGAAGGATACTTATGGGACGAAGGTGGGAGACATCAGTCGGGTTAGGTATTTTCGGCAACGGCAGGACCCTGGCAGCCTTCCAACTAGTTGGAAAGATACCAGTGCTGAGGCTCCTGTTCACAATCGCTGTCAATACGTCAATAGTCGTCGGCAATGTCAGTAGCAGCATGTCAATGTCAATGTCGTCAACACCCTTGGCCTTCGTCCTGATTGCCGAAACAATCTTAGTCACCGCTTCAGCCGAAACTGGCTCCAGCGAGAATGACGAAGAACCAAACCGGTGAAATTCAAAGTAAGTCAAGTCACTAATATTTTTGTCTGCATTCCCAGGAATGTCCAGGAAATGCCTATTAATCATGTCAGGATCGTCAAAATGCGGTGGTAAGTCAGTCTTGTCATTGTCAGTCAAAATTTTTTTTTTTAAGTCTTTCCACATGGTCTTGGAATTCGTCTTGTCGTTAATAGTCTTTTCAAAAAAAGCCTGTTTTTCAGAGCGTAGAGCCTGAACGACAAGTCGTTTCAGGTCCCTATAGTACTGCCTATGTGCCTCGATTCCAGTACGCTTAAAACGCCTGTAAGCTTTGTCGCGTAACCGCATCATAAGCAGTACAGTGCTCGTCAACCAAGGCTTAGGAGCGTCCTTCACCAAAAAGCTCCTGACGGGGGCATGTTTGTCAAATAGTCTTGTCATATTATCAGTCAAAAGAGCTACCATGTCATCAACAACGTCAAGTTTGATCAAAACTGTCCAGTCTATGTCATTTAAGTCATTATTAAATTTGTCAAAGTCAATGTCCTTTAGCGGTCGGTACATAACGCGTCTTTGCACTGGTTTACTCCGCCTCACGCTAAGCTCAGCCAAAACAAAGGCATGTCTGCCTAAGTCAGGGCTACGCCGCACGTCAACGGAATGTACCAGTGCGTCAGTCATTATCAAGTCTATTGTACTTTCCGAATGATCGGTAAAATGAGTCGGTTTATTGACATGCTGCGTGAGATTTAGAATAGTCAAAAAATCAGTCAACGGTTTGCGGTTTCGGTCATTTACGTCATCATAATTAATGTTCATGTCACCTACCAAAACAAGTTTATCATAATTTCTAAAAGATGTCACAGAGTCAGTCAGTGCGTCAAAAAATTCGTCAGCGCCAAGCCATGGCGGCCGGTAAGCCGTCCCAACCACGAGCCGGGTGCCACCAGCGACGACACGAAACCACATTTGTTCCACTGTGGCTGAAACGGGGTGGGAAACCAGGCACGCGCGCAAGCCTCGCCGCAGGTAGAACCCTACACCACCCCCGCGGGCACGCACGGAGCGCGGCCGCGGCACATGGCGCAGGCGATACCCGGGAATGGAGGGCGCGCGCCCCTCGTCGCCTCCCCGCAGCCACGTCTCGTTGATGGCCACCAACTCGCAGTCTGCACGAAGAACCACCGCCTCCAGCTCATCATGGCCGGTCCCCAGCGAGCCCGCATTAAACAACCCAATTTTGAATCGCTTAATACGAGTCATGGAAACCGTTGAAGGAAAAGTTTACATATACCAACAAATACATATAATACTTAAAAATTAAATACAGATGAAGATTACAACGTAATACATATTCGTGCGCAATTGAGATAGAAAATATATACACGGACACAATAGCAGCATCGAAACATACACCAAGGCACACTGAATCAAACCCTACCATCATACTCAGACACATAGAAACAAACAAACTTACACTAAAAATATACAAAAATAAATTAAAATAACAAATCAAACGGGGAGAGGTCCAAAAACCCTCTCCATGTCCTCCTCTTCCCGAATGCGGTGGACCGTGGCTCCGTCCGCCTTTCGCGCCAGCACTCGCCCGTCGCGCGTCCAAACGAACCGCCAGCCGCACGCCTTGGCCCGCTCGCGCGCCCGCCCGAAGAGCTGCCTGTTGAGGCGGGTGAGGCGCTCGTTGAGGTAAAACCTGCGAGGCTCACCCGGCAGGCCCATGTCTGCGGTGGTTGCGCCACGGCGTACGCGGGCCGCGCGGATCAGGTCGTCACGCGTCGAACGTCGAGCAAGCCGGACGACTATCGGCCTCGGACGATGGCCCGACGCACTAGCATCGCCAGCAGCATCACGCTGCGGCCCCATGCGCACCGCACTGACAATGTCACGCTCGTCCAGCGTGACACCCAATTTGATTGCCACCAGCGTCGCCAAGTGCGACGGGCTCTCTCCGGGCACTTCCGGTATGCAGCTCAGCTGGACATCGTTCGCCAGCAAGTCTTGGTCCCGTTCCGCTATCTGGTGCTTGAGCTCCCGCAACTTTAGAAGTACCTATAAACGTGAAGTGTGTGAAAGTGGTTTGTCAGGATCGGGGCAGATGGGGATCCGTGATCTCTACCTACCCCTCTACAGGGAATCAGGTGTGATGTGTATATGTATATACGCGCGCTTTGGGAACTAACTATTTTGGGGTGAACTGAAGCTTGGAGACCTGATAATATGTCCTTGGTGACTTTTTAGCTTGAATATTGGGGTTGCGACGTCATAATGGTGACAGGTAATTGGAGACAGGTTGCTAGTCCATTCCCCAACACATACCATTGACCCCTAGTCCCTTAGTCACCTCCTATAACATATCAAAAAGAACGGCAGCTAGCATTTTTTTACATCCCAGCTAAAAAGTTTCCAAGGAGATACTATATCCCCGCGGTTCCGTCCACCCCGAAAGGGATTACACAACGTTAATGTAAGTATTTAATCTGCGCTTCTGGCGGGTGCTGGGCTGGCTGGAATAGTCAGCGACATCACGTAAAATGGTCCCAGTGGGGACTCATTGCGGAAACCACGGAGCCCAATAAACTAAACTAAGCATTTAAGTAGTATTCTAACTTACCTTTCTTCCTTAGAACGGAGTCGTCAGGCGGTAGTGCCAACGCAGAAGCAGCCATCGCGCTGGTGCACCAGATCTTCCCTGCAGCTGTGCTGGAGGAGAGCTTTGCGGAGAGGCTGCTGTTCTCCGTGCCCCAGGATTCCGTGTCCAGCCTGGCACGCTGCTTCCAGCAGATCGAGGATGGTAAGGACTATTAGATATCAGACTATAGCAGGCCAATTTAATGTAGCAATGGAATTATCACTACATAGTATAAAACAAAGTCGCTTTCTTTGTCCCTATGTCCCTTTGTATGCTTAAATCTTTGAAACTACGCAACGGATTTTGATGCAGTTTTTTTAATAGATAGAGTGATTCAAGAGGAAGGTTTATACGTATAATAACATCCATTAAATAGTGGAGTAGGCTATATATTTTATACCCGTGCAAAGCCGGAGCGGGTCACTAGTATTTTAATAATAATAAAGCATTTATTTACAGCCACAAATCAACATACACAATACAAATATTTTACAAATCAAAGTTACGAACTAGGGTTAGCTTGTGCATGTTATTGTCGCAGCAAAAAGGTTCTAACTCAGCTGGGTATGTTACGTTTGGTTTCTGATTTTCTATGTACATTTTAAATTAGCGAAATACCCCTACTTGTTCCCTGAACATGTAAAAGTCAGTGCTTGTAAATGGCGACACGACCACCTGTTAGATTGAGTACTGACTATCTGGTCAAAGCGTGGGTTCGCGGTGGCCATAGAATTACTACCTTCGCAATTGCGGAGATGGACACTTTGTCTCTCTACATATTTTCTACATACTTGTTGTTAATTCTTCGTTCTAACAATACCTATTTCGTTTTCCAGCAAAGGAAAGACTGAACATCATAGAATATAGTTTCAGCCAAACGACCCTAGAGCAAGTATTCCTAAAGTTCGCCCAAAGCGAGAGCTCGGACAGTGATAAGGATCATTAATTAGTGATAAACATCAGCAATCGTGATAAGTAGTGATCTATGTAACCAAGTAAGAACTTAACAAAACTCGAAGAGAATAGAAATCAAAAAGTACGGAATTGACTTACAGAATTGTCAGGACAGACAGTTTTAGCATAAACGCAGTTAAATATCAGATCAGTAATAGTGTGAAGTTGATGACCAAAAGTGTCAAATTTCACCATTAAAATCGGCTAAAGTGTCAAAATTTGCTTGCAAAATTTCGATATTTGTCACTTTTGCTAATCCATTACCAACTTCACACTATTACTGATCTGATTGAACTGTGTTTGTACTAAAACGCATTAATGGACTAAGGCCCCAGGTGGTGACTAATAGTCCCTGTCTATCCTCTTAGGGACGTAGAGGGTTGTTAAGTCACATGATCTTTCTAAAAGAATCCTATACATTTTGATTTCTATTCTCTTGGCATTTTACCTAAGGGAGCAGATTATCTTGTTAAAAAGATTAGTTAATCATCGTAGTACATCGCCTAAAATATAGCTTTGATTAGTCGAATATTTTGGTCAAAAATGGGAAATTTGTTTGGATGTTTCAACCATGATATTCTATACACTTAAAGGTATCAAATTGATGTAAGAATGGTAAAGTATCTTGGAATAATTGTTAATGTCGTTGATAAATGAATATTTGCTATGTGGTGTGATATAAAGGATGTTGATTAAAAGAAACAATCGAATGCAGTATGTATACCAATGTTTCACTATGGTAAATTTTACTTGTCATGTAATAAAAATATGCATTGATTCATTTGACAACGACATCGTGAGGGTTATATTAATTATCGTCCATACATATTTCAAGTATGTAAGTACAAAAAATGACAATTGAGAATCGTATTATTAAATGTCTAACACAGGAAACATTTCGAGCCCTCGTGAATTTTCCCAAATCTTTTCCAAAAGATACAGCAAATAAGAACAAAATTAATTACTAAACATAAAATGAACTATCTTTACTAGGGTGATAAATTTTTATGGCTCATCGTATAGTTTATGATTAAATGTACCTCTTTTAAATGTATTAAGATAAAATGAGATTTAATGAGCGTAATTGTCGAGTATCTAAATATCAGTGCAACGTAAATAATTCATATCTCATGAAGACTTTTTAAAGATATTAGTTTTTCATCTTTTATTGTAGAAAACTAACAAATCTAGCGTTAAATTATTATAAACGAAGTACTACCTTGCTACCTTTATTAAAAATTTAACGCGTAACTTTCCTTATGAAATGATTAGGAATAAGTCCTCATGACATATGGGATCAGTTAAATGAAACAGGTATATAAAATAACTTTTATTTGAGAGGTATTTGAGCGTAAACTTATCACCCTTAAACAATATTGTTAACCACTAAATTAACGGTCTTACAAATTCTTAGGACGGTTTCTTGTGCAATTATTTTGTCAAATAAACCTTCACGTCAATTTATTGTCATATAAGTAAATAAAAAGAGATTTTTCACAGGATATGCTTTGATGATAAGGTTCAACTCTTATCTAATTATAAGTACAAATGCTGTTAGATATGAATTCATGCACAGAAGTGGTAAGTCTTATAATTAAGATAGGGAACTGGTTACAAATATTTAATTTAACTATTTACTTATATGACAAAATAGCATGTGTACAGTTTAATAAATGAAACATGTTAAGAAATCAACTCGTGAATATGTGTGTAGTAAATATTAGGCATTTTTTGTACGTACATAAACTTGAAGCATCAATAAATCATTCATATGTAATGTTTCAGTTTACCCTTTTATCTACAAACTTAGCAGTCGTTACATTCTATTCGAATGGAGTTATGTAGCATATATATGGGGGTACAAACTACCAATGTGTAAACAGTAAATAATATTCATACAGTTACAAACTTAATATGTACTTATAACGACATTTTAATTTTGCGTAACAAACGCGTTTTAAACTACGTTGTCGTCCTAGTCACACATAACGCCATCTGTGATAAAATACTAACATTATTCTATTTTAATCTAAACGAACTATTGGTTCATTTGAATATGAAATATTCCTTATAGTCTATTCGCGTTAAGTAAATAGTGACGTCATATTATATAGACGTTAAACTGACCAGTGAGACGTTAGTTAATGAGAAAACAATTCACATCGACCAATTGCAGACAACCTTTAGCACGTTTCATTGGTCAAATCGTGCAGACATGATGACGTTTTTTATTTTCTTAATGCGAATATACTATAGTTATTTTAAAGTTAATGGTAATGGTGGTTAATGGTAAAACTTTTGCAATTCGAACCATTAAAAGACATTTTAGCATATCAAGCAAATATTCTTTGAATTTAATGAGGATGATGGCACAATAACACATAACTGTAGTCATGAAATTACTCCTGACCACGTAAATAATGCTAACTGAATTACAGTTTAAAATTACCCTTTGGATTGCAAATAATATGATTAAATGACATTTACACAATCCAAAATATACTTCTCTTAAATTTTAATACGGAGATCGGTCATTTATCTTATAATTAACCATTATATGCATCAGTTGTCATCCCCATTAAAAAGGACTTTACATTGTTCTATACAATTTAAATTAAGGTATTTGTCAGCTTTGAACTGTAAAAAGGCCTCAAACAGCATTAGTTAAAGCTTCAAAATTGTTGTTGTTATTTAGAATAAAGGCAAATGAATTTGTGAGTGATATTACGTAATATATATGTATAAAATAAGGTTGCTGAAAGTGAGTATTGGACGAGAGATGTCATGCACAAGTATTGGTTGCGTTTTTTATAATTGCAATTGGAAACGGTGAGAAAATTGAAATCAGCTCTTGGACTATATTTTAGACACTTGTATTGAATTGAATTGTGGTTGAATTGAACATAAACAATTTAGTATTCAAGTGCTATTACATGATAATCTAACAAGAACCTTTTTCGATCTTATAGGTAATATTAGGGACTTGTTAAACTAAAATTAAAACAATATTTAATTTAACCTTTCCTTTTTATGCAAAGTCATATTATATAAATATATAATCATGTATGAGCCAATGAACTTTCCTTAAACCGGACAAACAAGTCTAATTCCAATCCGTTTTTTTACTAAAACACCCAATGAAATGCATTTACATATTATTAATACATAGATAATATGTGCCACAATAACAGAAGAGGTTAAAGTTCTGTATAATTTGGATATTAGAAAAGTTGTGGGTCTAAATTAAGTAGTAATTATCCTCGTAAAAGCTGAAGCAAAACTGCGTTAATAAAATGTATATATCTACGAATAAAATACAGGTAAACTAAAGCACGAAAGCATACCTATTTTCTATTCATGATGTCGATATTCCATATAATT
Source organism: Leucoptera coffeella (assembly GCA_030578115.1). Taxonomy (NCBI): domain Eukaryota; kingdom Metazoa; phylum Arthropoda; class Insecta; order Lepidoptera; family Lyonetiidae; genus Leucoptera; species Leucoptera coffeella. Next base: position 121,239 of record JAMBLF010000675.1, on the reverse strand, counting down.
CTCAGCCACTTATAGTTAGACCATGTAAACTGAAATGACAACTGCAAACTACAATGTATGAAGTGTTTACATATTTGATACTTTCAGGACCTCAAGTACAAATCGTAAAGCAATAAACATTGATTTCAGTAACAATATTTTAATAGGACTGTTACTATAGTGCAAAAAGGGATTATTAATCCTTTTATTGATAACTAAAAGTATAGGCAAAGAGCTGGTTCCCAACCGTTTCCTTTAGTCGGTGTATATTATAGTTAAGAGTAGATATGTATTGCCCTTTGTATACAGCTAGGCTTATTACAGGTGTAAATGTAATTGTTATTTTAAGCTTCAACTCATTAGAATCTAAATCGGGGTTTCAGTTTCTATTTAAGGCCCAGATACGTAATACTTGACTATTTTTTCCTAAATAAATGCATAGCAAACTCAGTAGTCTTTTTGTATATTCAAAAATACGCTTTACAATACTACTCTGTGGTCTCAATACATAAAATATTAAGGTTTTTTACACAGTTGCAATATTATGTCATAAAAGTCAGATAGAATCATTCCATTGTTGTAAAATACATGTAACGTTAAGACAACATCAATTAAGTTTTTAATAATTTCGCATAGCATGATAAGTGAAGTTAATCTAGTCATATTTGTAAAATGTTATGTAAATATAGCTTGGTTTTTATTATATTGTGTTGCCTCTTTATAAATATATATTATGCTTAGTCAAGTTTTATGTATATTTGTTAAGTATGAAACAAAGTTTTGGAGGTCTGTAAAGTATGATATGTGAAAATCATAACTTAATTATGACTATTTATGTTTATTTTATCAGCTTTTTAAGCTAGCTTATATTACTATTATTTACTGAAATTTCAATCTCATCAGAAATTGGAAAATCAAGAACATACATATTTATAATCGTAATTGAACAAAAGTATTATTGTTTTAGACTATTATACTTACAATTTTACTTTTAAATCAATTGAATTTGTCCATATTATTACAATAAAGTGAAATACTTAATTTCTGCTATAATTTACATAACAGTATGTAACATAAAATTCATAATGAAATTTTGTTTATATACTATATAATGAAGTCACAATAACCCAAAAATAATTGTAAAACAACGCTTATGAATAAAATTTCATCCATATTTACAATCGCAAAATCACTAGTCAGATTTTGTGAAGATATTAAAAGAATGCATCATGATTTTTACTGTATATTATGCGATAGTATGTATGTTTGATCACGAAATGTTTTTACGCTGTTTTAGTGAGTTTTTTAGTCAATTAATTTTTAGTGAATCGAAAAATAAAATGTAATCTTAAACATATTACTTTGTTTTATTTTAAATTACATAATAATATACAATAGACTAGTGACCGTACTAGCTAAGACGCAAAAGAATGCAAACTAGCTGCCGTTCTTCCCGGCATGTCCTAAGAATAGGGGCAGTGGGAACTCCTAGGCGATAGGCTAGCAACCTGTCACCAATGTTCCACATAACATCGCAACCCTATGGAATGAATATTCATGCTAAAAAGTGACCTAGGAGATATTATCGTGTCTTTGAGGTTCTGTCCACCCCGAAAGGACGGGAAACGGGACGTGATTGTATTTGAAAACAGCCTTGTCTATTTATATAAGTCTATTTATATATGAATGCAGTACAGAGTATAAGGTACCGAACAAAATCTGTTATCCTACAAAACCTCAATAACATGTTATCTCGTAGAATCAACAAGAAAGTAGAATCAAGGCCGCAGACTACCTGTTTCACCAAATAGTCTTATCGGAGGTAAATACCTTTTTACTTCACTATACAATACAAGTGGAACAAAAACTCATTGTTCATTCTATAAAAGTAAACGAGGGTTCGACAATAAAAAATCAGAGGGCCAAGTCTACTAATGCGTTTTAGCACCATCGTAGTTCGATATCACTTCACTACATAGTATAAAACAATGTCGCTTTCTCTGTCCCCATGTCCCTTTGTATGCTAAAATCTTTGAAACTACGCAACGGATTTTGATGCGGTTTTTTTTTAATAGATAGAGTGATTGAAGAGGAAGGTTTATATGTATAATAACATCCATTAAATAGTGGAGTAGGCTATATATTTTATAACCGTGCGAAGCCGGAGCGGGTCGCTAGTCAGTAATAATGTGAAGTTGGTAGTGCATTAGCAAGTGTCCAATTTTTACTTTAATATGGAACTGATATTAAAAGTACGTATTAGTATTGAGAATCTATTGAGCGATGGGTTAGCAACCTGTGATCAATGTTTCATATGTCATCAAATTCCCAATATTCATGCTAAAAAGTTACCTGTATCATTGTCATGTCTTCGAGGTTCTGTCCACCCTGAAAGGAGATAACGGACGTGATGTAGATAGCACATATAACACTCTCCAATTACTATGAAACATTGACCCAATGAATGAATTGCGTAACCTTTCATCACGTTAACAATTAAAATATCGTTAAGATTTTTGTTCTGCGGTTTCATTAAATAATAGGAGGAGAATTATGTCGTAGCGCAATTCTTGAAATAGTATAAATATAAAATTATGCAAATAATAAGTGCTTCATTAGCATACCTAAATATATAAATAAAAATAACGAGTTAAAAGATAATTTTAGCAAATTTCAGATGCAACATTCTTGTTGCAACGACTGATATTCAAATTAGATAATCATAAAAGAAATAATTTATTCCGAATAACATAGAAAACCCCTCATTCTATAGCCGTCATCTGCTAAGACAAACTCAGAGCATTACATTTTATGCTATCTTACATATACGGTTCTAACTTATTAAAATCACATTTAATTGCGATCTTTTTCATCTTGAAGATTTCATCCTCATGAGAAAACGCTACGTAAAAGAAATATTAAAATATATTTTGCATAAAGCAGTAGAATCTAGCTACTCATCTCAATGTGATATTGAATAACTATGGCAAAGGCTTTACGTTTTCAGTCTCCAAATTGGCTTTGTCGCCAATACCCGTGCCGCGTTTACGTAAACTACACGATAATATTGTAGCCTTATCGTTTTTATTGAAAAATAATAGACTTATAATATATATTGACTATTGCATAACAAGAACATTGTATCAAGATATAATGTTATGTATGGTGCAAGTTTAGTGAAGTGGTTTTTTATAAGTGAAAATTTTGTCTTCTCAATGTAAGTACCTGATTTTATTAATGAAAAGTTTTAACACTGATAAAATGTTCCCGAATATCCGCAGTAATATCCATGTAGCCAATAATACACTACAAATATTACAACATACTCGTACACAATATATGAATACTACGTTTCATACGAGTAAATACATTTCAATTATGAAAAAACTAAAACTTATTAAAGATAACTAGGAAAGTTGCTATATGGTTTCAGATTGTTTCTTATGAAAAGTATAATATCAGTAATGTGAAGTTTACAAGTATTACTTTTTAGTTTACAGCTTTATGAGTATCTTGTAAAAGATAGTCTCAATTCAGCTTTATTAAATATCTTGAAATAATGTGTTGTCGTTTCTATGTCAGAGGTCAAGAAATGCTATTCGAATTTCTTTCTATTTGTGTGTGTATGTATTTATTTTATTATTCGTTATATATATAAAATATCATAATTTATATTACCGGCTTAGGTTAATTAAATTACTAATGATTAAAGCAAAAAATCTGAGTTTATTTCCTTAAAATAATTTGCGATAAAACTACGATGAAGGATAATCAGAAACCTACCTTTCCCGGGAACAGGTACTAAATAGACAGATCTTGTAAATATAGACACGGTTTACCATCTATCACATTAGTTACTAACTATCCCGCTGTCGAGTGGATTTTAAGTGACAAATTCGTTGAAGACTCCACAATTTCTGTGATAGACATGCAAGCTAACCTAACCTAATCATAATGGTCGTGAAAGTGTTCGTTTGTATTGTTTTATTTTAATTGTAAGTGAATCGCCTTGATCAAGTGGTAATATAACTAATATATAAACAGGATCTTCCCGGTTCATCAACATCACCGATCCACGGAGATGGCGCTGTAATTATTACGAATAACTCATACTTAAGTCGATGCCATGACTGTAATGCTTGCCTGGTGGTATTAATCAGGGGGTTAGACATTGTACACAAGACATTGTCTATATATCAAGCTAGTTTATATAATAAATTTTTTTTCATACATACAATGCCTGAACGGTATCTAGCTTTAAGTTTTGTGAAATAGATTAATCTAAGATTTTAACCCTCGAAGTTCTACTGAAGCACATATTTGTATACAAAGCATAAATCTAACTTATTATGAATCAGAATATAATGTACTTATTAAGGATAACACGTGATTCTTGTATTACGGCAGTTAAGGGTATCGTGCACTAAATTTGTGCAATTTTGCAATTGAAATTATAGTTCGAGGATATTTTATAATGTTGTCTATGGTAATGTACGGTGCACAGGAAACGATGCCTAAACGTAATTTCTGAAGCTCATTATACTCTTTATATTAATGATCAGTAATTTCATGTAATTTGCAAATGAGAGACATGCCAATAGATATAATTCACTCATTGTTAAATCTACAACATGAGCCTAAGAGATTCCCGAACATAGTATTCTTAACATATATCTGTGCCCGTACGAATAAGGAATACATATTAACACCATACATCGTCGTGTAGAAAAATACAATTTGAGAATAGTTCCAGGACTTTTGAACCAAAATTCGATACCCATGTTAGATAACCTTGAACAATGTAAGCAAAATCTGACCCTTTGATTTAAAGTTTACATTTGCATTCACGCCTTTCTAGGTAGTCCGAAGTTGAGTGTCCACTATTAACTAAGTTTTCGTGATTGTCTTTGATCATTAGAAACACACTTCTTACCTATAATCTAAGTGTGCATCTGGATTGAGGGCCACTTTTTCAAATATTGGACAATCGAAATGAAACTCACAGGGCATTTAGTAAAGAATTAGTAAAAACTATAGCATCTATTCTTAAATTTCTTAAACTTGAAACAAAAAAGTTATTGTCAAAAAACTGTGGCCCTCAATCCAGATGCCAGCATTTTCTAGATCTCGGAAAGTACGAATCCTGGGATAATGCTGTTTATTCGAGGATTTAGTAAAGAATTTCTTAAAAAAATTAAGAAAAACTCAAATCTCAAAAATGCGTTTAATATAGGTTTAGGGCAATTTTGCTATGGCCCTCAGTTCAGAGGTCGCTGACTTTTGGAATCATCAAAAAATGAACATTTCTATACAAAAAGACTAATGTAACTTATATTATCTTGAAGCTCCATGGCTCAATGAATTAGTAATGAAGAAATAACGATACAAAAGCGAATAGTTTAAGAGAAAATGAAATTTGAATTTTCATCTGACGTACAAACTGAGAGCCCTAAACTTTCGACGATATTGACTAAACTAAGCCATCTACACTAGCGTACATAAGGATGACTAATTTTACTAATTTTTTACTAAATCCGTGCAATATTTACATGCCTCTAAATATCACACTTTAAGAGGAAAATGATTTTGAATATTTATATAGGAGAAAATTCTGTAGGGTGACTATGTTATGTGTAAATAAAATATGTATATGCAAGTATTTGACGTGTTCTTGTAGTATATTGTAGCACAGATGGATAATTGGGGGTTTATTACGCCTAAATATCCCATTCTAGCAGGGACGAAAAAAGAATGCTAGACTGCAGCCGATATCCCTGGCATGTTGACTGAGGGGCTGGGTATAAATGCAATTTATTTGACGACCTCCGTGGCGCGATTGGTTAACCACCTGAACGCCAATCGTGAGGTCCCGGGTTCGATTCCCGGTGGAGGCAGAGTTGAGAACTACGCTTTTCTTCTGCTTTCCAGTCTGGTTGTTGATTATATATGCTATATATGTATTTATCTATATATAATATGTATATTATATATTTCTTAAATCCACGTTCACTAGTACCCTTAACACAAGTCTTAAATGAACTTACCAAGGAGCTAGTTCAATTGGTGTAATATTGTCTTAAATATTATTATTATTAATTTATTGGGCGGTGGGCTAGCAATCTGTCACTAATGTTCCATATGGTGTACGAAAAATTCAATGGTACAATAAATAACTGGCGATTATTGGCGATTAATAAATTATGTAACATCACTCATCTAATCAAGCTGACAGATGTCAAAATTATATAAAAACAGCAAGTCAAGCACGGACTAGAGATCCCGCCACATAAGCTGGCAGTAGCCAAACTTGGAACTAAATTTGACGTTTCCGCAATTGCGTGTTATTTTGTATGAAAGGTAAATATAGTATTACCAGCGTTGTGTTTTTTGCCCACTCTTTGTAATTTTTATGTTTGTTAAGGGTGATTATAATAAATTGATTTCCGGAGTTTCTTGTTAGTTCTTCTCCAAGCTAGGGTCTCCGCTGATCTAACCTCGGTAAAAAATATGTAAAGACAATGCTCAGTGCTATGTTTGAAATAGTTTTTTTAATTTATACTTAGATCATAAGATAACTTTCAAAGAGAGCTTGTGATATTTATAATTTTGAATATATTATGGCAGATGGAGGCGTCACCGCAGTTGCATAATTCACTGTTGCCAGTAAACACGCCAAAACTAGCAATCACTGTGCCATACGGCTCGATACATTATAGGTTTCATTGTAACGGTCTTTGGTTGCAGAGCTATAAACTCAAATAAAACAAATTAATATATCAAAGTCAAAAGTCAAAATATTTTTAGACCGTTACAAATGAAACCTATAATGTATCGAGCCGTATGGCACAGTGAGTGCTAGTTTTGGCGTGTTTACTGGTAACACTGAATTACGCGACTGTGGCGGCGCCCCCAACTGCCAATTTATATGGCGGGATCTCTACTTAGAGTACCCGCCACATAAGGTGGCAGTAGCCAAACTTGGAACTAAATTTGACGTTTCCGCCATTGCGTGTTATTTTGTATGAAAGGTAAATTTAGTATTACCAGCGTTGTGTTTTTTGCCCACTCTTTGTAATTTTTATGTTTGTTAAGGGTGATTATAATAAATTGATTTCTGGAGTTTCTTGTTAGTTCTTCTCCAAGGGTCTCCGCTGAACTTCTTCTTCTCAATCGTTACGCTCTTATCAGAGCGGTCGTGGTCTTCATGACGTGGCATCTTGAGCAGCCGAAATGGTTGGTGAACTAACCTCGGTAAAAATATGTAAAGACAATGCTCAGTGCCATGTTTGAAATAGTTTTTTTACATACATACATACACATCACGCCTGATTCCCTGTAGAGGGGTAGGCAGAGATCACGGATCCCCATTTGTCCCGATCCTGACAGACCACTTTCGCTTCATTGACATTCATACATTCTCTAATACACTCTCGGCGGTTATAGGTACTCCTAACGTCACCTTTTTTCAATATAGCGTCTATCTGACTGTTACATATATGTCTTATTAGGCCGGCCCCTACGTAACCGCCCTTCCACTTCACTCATATATATTCCTTTTGTCAATATATAGTTTTTTTAATTTGTACTTAGATCATAAAATAACTTTCAAAGAGAGCTTATGATAGGGCCTATTTTGAATAAAAAATATTTTGACTTTTGACTTTGGTATATTAATTTGTTTTATTTGAGTTTATAGCTCTGCAACCAAAGATCGTTACAAATGAAACCTCAATATAATGTATCGAGCCGTATGGCACAGTGAGTGCTAGTTTTGGCGTGTTTACTGGCAACACTGGATTACGCGACTGTGGCGACGCCTCCAACTGCCACCTTATGTGGCGGGTACTCTATTCAAATATATTAAAATACATTTTATCGCTTCTCGGCCTTTTGTCTAAGATCAAAGTGTTAAATACATTTTAAAATAATTATTTTATTCACGAAAGTGTCTGTATACTTTTATATAGTTTACTATTAATTTATTTGGTGATTCCGGTTTATGCGGCGTTACAGATAGTGTGTTGTATTGTAGCTAATATCTTTGAATGTGGTTATTGTCAATAAAGTGCTAATAATCTATGTTTATATTTCATTATTACATTTCTATTTATTTTTACGCAACAAATAAAACCGTAACATATTCGTCATATACCTTGTACATACCCTCAAAGACATGATAATATTTCATAGGTCAATTTTTAGCATACATAAATATTAGGGTTGTAATTGACACATTACAGAACACAATATTTGAAGTTTTCACATTGACTTTCAAAGAATACATGAATAAATAGACGATTGTCACACTGATTCTACTTTCAAACGGACTGATCACTATCTCCACCATAGATAAGTGTTTGATGACTTTGCGTAGGCAATTTAATCTCCAATCCTAGCTACTTTGGTTCATATGTATCTTTGTATTTGGTTCGGGACGTCGAATACTTTTTTATATTTACACATAACATAGTCACCCTACAGAATTTTCTCCTATATAAATATTCAAAATCATTTTCCTCTTAAAGTGTGATATTTAGAGGCATGTAAATATTGCACGGATTTAGTAAAAAATTAGTAAAATTAGTCATCCTTATGTACGCTAGTGTAGATGGCTTAGTTTAGTCAATATCGTCGAAAGTTTAGGGCTCTCAGTTTGTACGTCAGATGAAAATTCAAATTTCATTTTCTCTTAAACTATTCGCTTTTGTATCGTTATTTCTTCATTACTAATTCATTGAGCCATGGAGCTTCAAGATAATATAAGTTACATTAGTCTTTTTGTATAGAAATGTTCATTTTTTGATGATTCCAAAAGTCAGCGACCTCTGAACTGAGGGCCATAGCAAAATCGCCCTAAACCTATATTAAACGCATTTTTGAGATTTGAGTTTTTCTTAATTTTTTTAAGAAATTCTTTACTAAATCCTCGAATAAACAGCATTATCCCAGGATTCGTACTTTCCGAGATCTAGAAAATGCTGGCATCTGGATTGAGGGCCACAGTTTTTTGACAATAACTATTTTGTTTCAAGTTTAAGAAATTTAAGAATAGATGCTATAGTTTTTACTAATTCTTTACTAAATGCCCTGTGAGTTTCATTTCGATTGTCCAATATTTGAAAAAGTGGCCCTCAATCCAGATGCACACATAATCTAAACCAAACGTGATCGGTTGCAAAGCAGGTCGTAGTATACAGATACTGATAGTTACCTATGTGGGGAAATAGAGTATAGATTTTCTCACGATGTTTTCCCTGACTGATATTGTTTGTAAAGTTAAACGTAAAGATTTTACTAATTTTATCAAAGACTCACTAAGAAAATTATATTCAACATAAATAACAGGCTCAAGTGTAATGAACTTATGTTGGTCAATACAGTTAGTTACATTCGTCTGTATTGTGTCTTAAAATAAACCAAAACAATCCTAGTGTTGCATATAGCCGAAAATAAGCGAAAAATGCCTCTTGTTCCATAGTTATTGTTCTAATTCGAGAAATATGCGAGTCTAATTTACGTTTTCATTCACGACAATGAGAAATGTACGTTTATTTTTAAACTATATTGTGCTGACATAAATAAATCTGCAATCTTATTGTACGCCTTATCTTGATTAGATTAGCATACACAAGTTAATGTACTCCGTGGTTTTAGAAATGGTCCATATCCATCAGGCTACGAATAGTAGGTATTGAATCATGGGCCTAAATCATGGAATAAAAGATTACTTAAGAATTAGTACCTACTTCTAAATATTACAATCTTAACTGGATATGCAAGTTATATTAAGATATTGTCAAAAGTAATATCCCAATTATACTTACATATGTATTGTAAAAAAAGTTCGAACACATTTACTTACACTTACATAAATACATATATTCACACCTCTACATCTGCCATATAGGCAGAGACTATTGATCGCCACCTGGAACGATTCTAACAAATCTCTCTTGCTTTACTTATACTCATTTACCTTCTCATGCTCCTCTGTTATTTACGCCACGCACGATTACACCCGCCTTACAGTTAGGTTCAAATAAATTACCAATAATGGTAATGGCTTACTAATCGTTCTTACCATGTGTTTCATCGTCACCTCGAACAACATACATATATATGTAGACAGACTGCTGAGCACAGTATATTTAATTTCCAGAGAAAAAATCATGAAAATAAAATGATATTTTTACATCTACCTACATATAAAAACATTGTGTTGATTCCTGTATTTTTCAGAATAAGTAAAAGTCGAAAGTGGGTTTAATTTTGTCTTACAATGTCAAAGTTGCCTTGCTAGCAAATTATTATCCCTTTTGAGGTATTGTATATTCAAAACAATTAAATTCGAATATAAAAGGACTAACTATGACAAAAAAAGTAAATAATTGCACCAATTAATCAATGATCAATTTATCTTCTGTCAAAGTGTGATTTTCTCACGTCTACTAATAAGGCAGCGATGAAAACTTTTTTATTAACACGATCTACAACTCCACATTTTCTAGTAGTAGAGACTACTACTACAAAATGTTAGTATTTGGAAAGGTCAAATACTGAACATCGAAAACATGCAAATATATATAAGTAGCAGGATAAAATATATAATTCTTAGTTTCAAAAGAGCAAGAACTTATAAGATTTTTGGGAATGGAATATATACTTATGAAGCAGGAAAAAAGAATTTTTATAAAAGTAGAGTTTTTAAAGCAATTATAAACAGGAGAATATTCGTTAATTAGGTGAAGGACCTCCCGTCCTAGACATAATTAAGACTCAAGACGTTATTAAAACATTTACATAAGGCAAACGATTGCTTTTAATGAAACTTTTTTTGTACGTCAATTGCACACACAAGTACTACTTGTATGAATGTTGTTGAAATACATACATACAAATCACGCCCGTTTCCCTGTAGGGATAGGCAGAGATTATGGATCCCCACCTATGCCAAACCTGGCAAACCAATTCTAACAACACGATCTTAACAACACACTGAGACACTGTGAAATCTGTGTTAGATATAAGTTTTATTATGTCTTAGTGTGTGTCTTGTAGTTGTAAAATAAACGTTTTTATAAATTAATTTGAATCAGATTATTTATTCCGTGCTAGCTGGGACGTAACAAGAATGCTAACTAACTGCCGTTCTTCCCGGCATGTCTTAAGAGGTGACTAAAGGACTAGGAGTATATGGAATGTGTTGGGCGATAGACTAGCTACCTGTCACCAATGTTGCATAATGACATCACAACCTTAATATTCACTGTAATAAGTGACCAAGGATTTTTTTTCACGTTTCTAAGGTTCTGTCTACGCCGAAAGGGATTAAAGGAATGCATGTATTTAGAAAGGGAACCTATTGTACATTGTATTTACCTAATAATGTGGGCGAAACCCGTTCTATTTATTACCGTTACTAAGGAACTGGCTTTAGGCCTTTCTACAATACCTAGGAATTCGGTTAGGTTTAGCAATAGAGCTAGTTCCAAAAGATATGAGTGAGTCATACGCCACCAAATTCAATAAAGCATAGCTCCTGAATAAGAACATTATTGATGTAATTTAACTTACTGATACTGGAAACTATACTGGAAACTAAAAACAGGTTAACTAGCTGCCGTTCTTTTCAACATGGCGTAGGAGCTAAGGGTCTAGGTGTCAATCGAATCAATTAGGCAATGGCCAAGCAACCTGTCACGAATGTTGGACAAATCTAAGCTTCGAATACTACGGTGAGGGAAAACACCGTGAGGAAACCTACCTGTTCCCGGAACGGGTAATAGTGCTTGTAGATGGCGACATGAGTTACCACCTGTCACATTGAGTACTGACTATATGGTCATCACGTGGGTTCGAGGAGGCCATAGGGTTACTACCTTCGCAATTGCGGAGATGAACACCTGAATTTCTGACTACCCCGCAAGGGTTTATTTCATATAAGTAATTATCTGTCTTTAACTTATTTTGTATAAATTTAAAAGAGAATCACGTGTGTTTATGTTGTGTTGACGGAAATTACCTTTATTTAAACATACATAATGTGTGGTTACATTTTATGTCGTCGTAGGTATTGTCTAATATTCATGCTAATAAGTGACCTACATGTTATCGAATCCTGTAGCTTCTGTCTACTTTGAAAGGGATTAAAGGACGTGAAACTGTATTCAAGTAGTTACTAATAGTTTTGCTAAAATTGACCGAAAAAATCACATCTCTGTTGCCCTGTATGGCTCTATCTACCCCGAAAGGGATAAAAGGTCGTAGGGTAACGAGGTTGCATTTATAATACTTATGTACCTAAACATAAGTATTCCTTCTGTAACCTTAGGATATAAAATAATGGATTACAGTTTGGTAGATAGTTACTGAAATAATTTACGAATTTTGAGATTTGTCATACCGTGCTAGTCTGGGACGTAAAAAGAATGCTGACTATCTACAGTTCTTCTGGACTTGTCGTAGAAGGCGACTAATGGACGAGAGGTAAATGGAATCTATTAGATGTACTGGAAACTGTCACGAATGTTCCATTATTACATTACAACCCAAAATATCATTCATCATCATTATTACTTAAAAGACATAATATAGTCGAGCTTCAAACCATCTCGAAAGATATGACTGACGTTCATGTATTTCCATATGTATTATTTGTTCGTTCAAAATTGAAAAAGTGTCAATGATTTATAGATGGCATTGAAACTAATTTATTGTTTGATGTCAGGGTATGAAATAAATAAACCACAAATTGAGGTAAATAAAAACCTTTTTGTCTAGTAAAAAATATATTTATTATTTAAATTCTCATACAGTTATGCAAAAAAGTGCATTTTATTGAAAATTTGTAGCAACACTGTCTATAATGTGAATAATGTGAAAATTAAAATCATCATTAAATTCATCGCAAACAAATAAAAATTTGGTATGTCGTGTATTCAAAATAAAACCGTTAAACCAACATTAACAAAAGTAAATAATGAAATACAAGTTTATCTCATTATTATAATAAAAATATGTAAGTATAGGTACTATATCTTATATTCACAGGATATAAATATTTGTATAAGACAAACACTCATTGTTCGATAAACATATTCTGTATTAAAATTATTTCTATTTTTTCATAAAATGAGATACACAATATTTCCATTTAATATTCAACTTTATTAGCAAAAGTAGGTAAAAGAAAAATGAGTATTGTAGCCAAATAATTATCCATTGTTTTTCTAACACTGCACTTCCGGAATTTTATTTATTGTTCATTGTTATTTTAATATGAATAACAAGCTATATCAAGAAAAAAAAATTCGCATTAAGAAAAAAGTGACGTCATCATGTCATCACGATTTGACCAATGGTACGTGACATTGGTTGTCTGAATTTCTACCGTTCGTACGAGAGAAGGGCACATCTATCATTTTGGTCAAACTGAGATAATTGGGATTAATGTTTTTATCATATTCTGCTTCATAGTGTGGAAACTTATTGTATGCCTATGGTATCTCCGAACTCCTTGAAGATAAAATTCTACAAAAAATTGAGCAGATGTGCCTTTTTTTCTTACGACGGCAGAATTGGTCAATATGACTTTTTTTCTCATTTACTCACGTCTCATTGGTCAGTTTAACCTCTGATTATCATACCGTCACTATTTACTTAAAGCGAATATCCTATACATACATATATATCACATCTATAGATCATAAAAAAGAACTGAAATAATCAGTTTTCAACTCCATTAAACTACTTAATCCTCAGCCTATACAAAGTGATATATAATATCAGATTCAATCAATTCACTATAAGCATAAATATACTATGTTAGTATTTATATAATCACAAAATGCTAGATAAGTTTTACTTAGAAGCAAAAGGCACTAAGAGATATTTAAACCATTATGCAAAATTCGAAACTAATACAGCCATTTAGAATACATATTAATAATATATGAGGAGGGAGACAGCCTATTGAGATTCGTAACATTCTAGTCAGTTATTCATCATCATAAAACTTTTAATATGAAACATAATTTCATGTAGAATCGACTTCTTATCTTATAAAATAATTTGTAATAATTTAAACTGTGAAGCGTATCTTATTATTTTATTTATTACGAGTACTTGTAACTGCAAATTATAATACATACACATATATGTATATTCACACATAACAAAATATTGAGATACGTTTTTCTTATTGAATTACTAAGACTAACTAACTACTATATACCTAAGGTGTCTTTACTAATTCTACTTTAATGCTATTATGGAATAAAATTTCTATTAGTACTACTTTTAATTCTAAAAGAAAACATGTATTTGTCATTCTATAGAATCTATACTATACACCTAAGTAACTAATGAGCAAAATAATATTAAAAACGAATAAATCCCTTATCTAAAATTTGCTAGGTCCTTATGATACCTAGGTAACAAAATTACAACTAAACTACAATTTAGTAACTATCTGTAATATCTAATTGGCACTAAAATTTTATTAATGTCTATGACTATTAACTATATTGGTATAAATGTCTATGACTTTTTATATTGGAATTGATTTAGACTAATCTACATTTAGTCTACTAGAATAAAATAAAAAACATATGCAAATAAATCATAATTTTTCTCTTAGACAATAATTGATATAAATTATTATATTATTTTCATAATAAAACTTTATTTTAACAACCTTGTAAATATTTTAAATATACTTCAACAGTTTTTCATAAATTTAAAACATTTTACAATAAATAGAGAATATTATATAAGTTAATAAAAAATACATAATAATATAAAGCCCTGTACATAATTACCCTGCGTAAACAAAATAGCAACAATACAATATTAATTTTATTAAATCCTTACTTCACAATTGAAAACAAGTTATATAAGCACAACATAACATATTCATAAAAAATACAAATATACGCTTCACGACTCGTGTACACACTTCCTTTTTTATTGTGTATAAGTAGTGAGAGGCTTAAGTGCCCATCTCCGATATTTCAAAGGCATGTTAGGTATGGGTCACTCGAAGCCCGCGTTTAGATAGACAGCAGCCAACGTGATAGGTAGTGAACCGTATCGCCGTATAAAGGCATTGGCTATAATCTCGAGGGATAGGCAGTTTTCCTCACGATGTTTTCCCTAATCGTTATAACATATTCATCACGAGTGTTTTCCGTTTGGGGCAGTTTGATTTATCAGTACCTAATTATTAGCACCTAATATAACAGATGGCGAAACTATCGCGTCTTTAGTGAATGACTATTGTTTATCTAAAGAATGTGAGTATGATTGTAAGAGTAAATATCCTCTTAGTATTTTATTCTTCAATAAACTAAGAGTTAAAAGTGTCAGGACGCATACCCAAATGATTTAGTTCTTATTTAATAAATTGTGTCAACTAGACTAACTGTCACTATTCCGATATTTTGACTCTACGTTCTAGCGCCCAAGTCCACTAATGTTTTTTACAAAATATCAGTTCAATATCGCTTCAGTAACAGTGTGAAGTTGTTCGTAAAATAGCAAAAATTGTGAAATTTGATACGTTTGCTAATTCACTTCCAACTTCACACTATTACGATAGGGCTATTGAACGACGATTGTGCTAAAATGCATGAGTAGACTTGGGCCCCTACTATCGTTAGTGACTTCTCATTCATTATATTCCACATATCGAGTTTAAGAGCTTCTTGTTTCTTATATATTAGTATTCTCTTATTCGTATCACATTATATTCACACATCACGCCGTCTTCCTGTAAATCCCGATCCTGATAAATCATTTACGTTTAATTGACACTCAACATCCTTATACACATTCGGCGTTATAGCTACTTTAAAGTGACTATTTTTCAATATGGCGTCTATCTGTCAGTCATATATCTTATCGGGCCTAAATGTTCTGTGTTCATGTACTATTTAGTATCAAAACATTTCCTGTAACTAACATCCATAGCTTTAGACACTCCTGCATCAATGGGATGTATTATGATAGGAATGGACAACAATCCTGCCGAAATGACAGCAACTTTGCGGTATTTGGAAGGCATTGATGTGCTCTTCTTTAATATCTTGCTTGTTGCGTAGCAAATTCTGGAATAATAATATAGTAGGACACTATTACATCAATTAAACCCCCATTCATTCGACGACCTCCGTGATGCGATTGGTTAATCGCTAATCGTGAGGTCCCGGTGGAGGCAGAGTTAAGAATTATGCTTTTCTTATGCTATCCAGTCTGGTTGTTGATTATACGAGTATATACTATATGTAGTACCTTTAACACAAGTCTTAAATGAACTTATCAAAGGGCTAGTTCAATTGGTGTAATAGTGTCCCAAATATTACTGTATTATTAAAATATTATATACTGTCGTAGAACCGACGACCGCTGGAGTAAAGCGGTTCTTGAGTGGAGGCCACGTCTCGGCAAACGTAGTGTAGGACGCCCCCTGCCTGGTGGACTGATGACCTCAAGAAGGTTGCTGGTAGTGGCTGGATGAGGGCCACGAAAGATCGTCTTTTGTGGCGTACCCTTGGGGAGGCCTACGTCCAGCAGTGTACTAATACAGGCTGATTGACGTGCTAACTTCTTATTTTACTCCTCTTATTTTTAAAGCGAAATTGGAAAAACAGATGGCGTGACATCGAATGCATGAAATCGTGCATAAATCGTGCATCTTCTCAATAATAGAGGTCACTTTTTTATTTGTCCATACTAGAGCGATTAGCTAGCTAAATTAAGTGAAATAGCTACATCTAAATTTGAGTAGGGTATATGATACTCGCCGATAATTTTTTCATTATTTTTTATCTTTGTTTTAATTGGTCCCACCTAACACGTTTTACGGCTAAGACGGACCAGAGTGTGGACGTAAGGCACATATTTATTAGAAATTAGAAATAATAGATATAATAAATATATATAAATAGCCTTGGAGATATTATTGTCTTCAAGGTTCTGTCCGCTCCGAAAGGTATTAGAGGACAAATGTAAATGTACTAGAGCTTCTCCAAGTACCTTTAAGACTTGTTTTAAAGGAACTAGTCGACGTATACAAATATACATATACTCATTAAATGAACCATAACTGGCATTTCAATTTATGCGTACGGCACGAAATTTTCTCTATAAAAAAGTCACTTTCACGATCATTAACCCTTGCGTGGTAGTCAGAAGATCGAGTGTACCTCGATCCCACGTGTGGACCAGATAGTCAGTACTCATTGTGACAGGTAAAATAAATCGCCATTTACAAGCACTTACTATAACTGTACGGGAAACAGGCAACTTTCCTCACGATGTTTCCCTCAAAGTAGTATTCGGTACACTTCGCAAATGTATTTGGAAAATCAGAAAGTTTCATTCGCTTTAGTACATGCTCTGAGGTTGGAACCACGAACCAAATAGAAAGGGGACCCAGTGTAAGGAGCTGTTCCCGTTACGCGATGCGGAGGCCAAATGGCGTGTTTTAATTGGTGCGGAGTCTAAAAATGTGAAGTAGAACGATGATACCTAATTTGATTGGCCGATGCCGTGTTTTGATTGTCTGTAATTTCCCCCCTCCATCACGCGTACCTTGTTCACCCCGCGTAATGTCACGCTAGTTTCCATACAAATATTGCGTAAGGCCCACTCCTCTTATTAATTACTCCATGGATTTGAACCCTGTACTCACTAATACAACGTGAAGTCTCAAATTCTATTATTTTTAATAATAATTAGATTGATACCTACCGATTGATGACAAATCCTGGAATGATAACACTTGCAAACACCTGCCAAAGGAAGACGTCTCCTGCAGCCACCATCACATCCCTGCCACTCTTCTTAGACTGAAAATCAACATACATACATATTAAAGTTAAATCGCTTAGAATTCTCAAGATACAAGATCATTTTGGTCACCTGTAATAACTATTGAGGTTTACATACATAACTTCCTGGCATGTCATAGGAAGGGACTGATGGTCGATAGTATCTATAGAGCGATGGGGCACTGTTCTTCCATTATGATATAGAGAAAAGACAGGCGCGTTCGCATCCATTATCACTTGTGGGGTAGTCAGAGGTTCAGGTTTCCAACTCCGCATTTGCGAAGGTAGTAATTCTATGGACACTTTGAACCCACGTGTTGACCAGATAGTCAGTACTCAATGCGACAGATGGTAAGCCATGTCGCCATATACAAGCACTCACTGTTCGGGTAACAAGTAGGTTTGCTCAAGGTGTTTTCCCTCATCATAGTATTATATGATGATCCTCCTCATCGTATCCGATTACGGCGACACTTTCAACGTCTATTGTGTGCTCTTATGTGACTCCAGAAGCCGAACTTATTCTTGAAAGTTTGGTCACAAATCGCGCTGTACAACTGGCCATTTTTATATGTATATAGATATGATGGCTTAGGACGGGTCTTCGCCGCCTGGCGTATTCTATACTATGTAATATATATCGCACCTTCGGGACCAAACTCGCACTTATGCAACAAACCTAATTTTACAGGAGAGCGATTTTATTTTCTGTCCACCAATATATTATATTACAATTAAATCGTTTACAAGGTGGACAGAATTCTCAAGATACAAGATTATTTTGTTCACCTATAATAACTATTGAGGTTACATACATAACTTGCTATTGTTCTTCCTGGCGTGTTGTAGGAGGCGACTTAGGATAAATGGAATCTATAAGATAATGGGCTGGCAACCTGTCACCATTGTTCCATTATGACATTCCAACCAATATTGATGCTAAAAAGTAACCGAGAAGATATTATATCTCCCAGGTTCTTTCCACCCAGTAAAGGATTAAAGGTCATGTATTTATGTGAAGCATATGTTTAATAGGCATACTTACAGAAATATTATGGTGTGTTTTATCCACCACATCCCCCAGAACGTAGCCAAAAGCTACTGCGTAGGATGCCCGCACTACTTTTGTGGGTAACACTATTCTTAGGGACTCCCCCACTTCATTTGCATATCCTGAAAAGTGATAAGAGCAACTGACATTAAAATACAACCGAAAATATCACCGGCCATTGCAGACTAAACGGGCACCTCTTCAAGCTCGGAATTACGGACAGCCCACTGTGCAGGGGCTGTATTGACTCCATTGGCCACGTTATCCTGAAATGCCGGGCCGTGGCTGAAGAACGTATAAAATCCTTGGGAAACCGAGGTTGCTTGGGGAAGCCTGTGAAGACACTAGATGTCTTCTGCGCTTCTGGTGGGAGCTGGACTGGCTGGAATAGTCAGCGACATCACGCAAAATGGTCCCAGTGGGGACTAATTGCGGAAACCACGGAGCCCAATAAACTAAACTAAGCTAATACAACTGAAATAACAAAAGTAGGGATGTGGAGGTGTGAATATATGTATGTATGTAATGTACTTGTATGCAAGACATCATTCAAACATATAAGGTTCACCACTAATTTGTTTGAGCAAATTATAGTAGTTCAGTAAAACCACAATCTTATTTCAGTGGTAGTTCAATGGCGAAAGATAATTTTGCTACTTCACACCATTGGCAGCTATCAAACTAGATTGCGATTCTACTCAACTACAATTTTGCTAAACTGATTTATTGGAGTAAGACCTGTTTTTGATGCTGACTATCTATATCTATGATGATGTATGATGTGTGCTATGGTTACATATCCCATGATGATTAGTCAGAAAAAAGGATAAAGCATCAGCTTAATGACTTTTTAACATCTTCAAAACACTATTAACATTACATCTCATTTCTTCAATAAATTTTAGGATTTATTCTAAATAAAATGTATGTCTTTTTGATTACAGAATTAATTGTGTGTATCTGGATACTCATTTTGAGATAAAGTTGGGAGTTTGATGCAGCACAATGAACCTCTTTGGTGATGAATTGATCACCAGTGATGAGCAGCTCGGGAGGTATGTTGTTTTATTAGTTTATATCTGTAATACTATCCATTATTTAGGGTTGAGTAAGTTAAAGTCTTTGAATGGTGTTGAATTCGCATTTTAATTTAGAGCGTTATTAACTACATAGAGGAAAAAACTTCCTACTGTCTCTTGTGCAAGTATAATTATCAAGCTACTGCTAATTGTAATAAAAATATGTTTAATTTGGAGCCCTCCAAATATTGGTGTGCCTGGACCAGGAGATTTTTTAAGCTGTATTATTTTATAATTGTACATCGTAAGGAACATAATAAAATTATTTGTGTTTGAGTAATAAATACATCTGATTTAATGCAGTATTGAGAGGATTTTATAGCTTTTGAGCTCGGCAATAAGCAGAACCCATCTAGAACATAATAAATGTTATTGTTTCATATAAAACAATGGCTTGAATGGATGAGCTGAGGATTTGTCACTACTCTGCCAATAGTGTCACTCCTATGATAACACATTTTCCTCTGGTGCTTATAAAACTCAAAAAAAGTGAATAATCTTCTGGCCCCTGTCATTACAAATTTAAAAATAGTATTAAATAAAGAAATTATAAATATTAAATGACACTGATTACATTTCCCTCAGGGACACAAAAAAATCAAACAGCATAAATTCACCTGTAAAGTATTGAATACATTGAGCACATACTTTACAACTGGAACACTAAAATTATTTACATAAAGTTATATAACCATGTAATAAACTGGTGACCATTTAATTTATCCAATTGACTTACCGAGGTACCGGAGCCACGTGTCCTTGAAAAGGTCAACATCAGACATGTTTACCCAAGATCGCACTGTTATTTCACTTAATTATAACAAATAAATATGTAATTATTCTGACAATAATATTGGGTACAAAGTTTAAAAAATGATTTCTATTATTTTATTGAGTGTAGTGCGCCATAACGCCGATAAAGTAAGTCTATAAATATTAGGTGTATTAATTAGTATTATTTATTTACTTTAATAAACAGGCTAAACAAATTATCTTCGTATATTTTCACTAATATTTAACAACTACATTCTGCTTTCACGGGCAAAGCAAAACTGACTGACTGACAATGATAAGAGATAACCGTGATAACAGACAGCTGACAGCTATTTATTTAACTAGAGTACCCGCCACATACGGTGGCAGTAGCCAAACTTGGAACTAAATTTGACGTTTCCGCCATTGCGTGTTATTTTGTATGAAAGGTAAATTTAGTATTACCAGCGTTGTGTTTTTTGCCCACTCTTTGTAATTTTTATGTTTGTTAAGGGTGATTATAATAAATTGATTTCAGGAGTTTCTTGTTAGTTCTTCTCCAAGCTAGGGTCTCCGCTGATCTAACCTCGGTAAAAAATATGTAAAGACAATGCTCAGTGCCATGTTTGAAATAATAGTTTTAAGAGATTCGCGATTTATACTCATGATATAAGATATAAGGGTGTGTATAAGATTGATTGCAGCTGTGGGAAATCCTACGTCGAACAGACTAAACGGTCTATTGCGGACAGAGTGAAGGAACACATAATATATGTAATATATAATAAGAAGGATAAGTCCCGTTAATTATTAATCATGTTTGAAATAGTTTAATAAACATATTTTGACTTTGATATATTAATTTGTTTTATTTGAGTTTATAGCTCTGCAACCAAAGATCGTTACAAATGAAACCTATAATGTTTCGAGCCGTATGGCACAGTGAGTGCTAGTTTTGGCGTGTTTACTGGTAACACTGAATTACGCGACTGTGGCGACGCCTCCAACTGCCACCGTATGTGGCGCGATCTCTAATTTAAACATCGACTCATCAAATAAGCCTAACTAGAATGTAAATGATAAATTTATAAATGAGATGAATTTCTGGACTATCAGGCATATTTTATGATGTTATGTTATGGAATGGTGAGCACTATTATGTATAGAAAGTATATATGTACGTTAAAAGAGGTTTCACATATCTAAAGTTTCACATAGGTTTAGTGAAAGTTGTCCTGACTTGCTATATTATTTATGAACTGGTTTAATTTGAACTCTTCGTACTTTGTTAGCACTCCAAAATAGTTAAACTCACTTCGTATTTACTTCATGTAGTGTACTTCATACGCATACTCTAAAATCCGCAAACGTCAGTCAAAAGGGTGAACTGCTGATTGTCAAAATATGAAAATAAATTTGCAAAGTAAAATGAATTTGATGATTTTAGTGTTTCGCTATAAATCAAATATATATTCAGTTCCAAATAGTACTGTTTCAGTTTGTGATGAATATTACAATAACAGTGAACTATGTCTATAATGCACAGTGAATTAATTCGTCTATAATGTAAAAGTGCGATTAAACAAAATGTAATTATATAGTGCAATGTAATTATATTTGATCGTGATTATTATGTGAGTTTACTGTTAAAGTTGTTATAGAATGATCTAAATTCATGTATAGATTCATCATTTATCATCTTGTGTATCTAGACATCTGTTTCCCACTACATTTCATTCACATTTTAAAGAAACCATTTCCGGGGGAAGAACATTTCTGGATTGCACAGTTTTAAATATAAATAACCTTGGACTTGTGCGCTTCTTTCGAATGTCATAAAAACGGATAAGGTACGATTATAGGAAGTTCAGGTAAATTATATTCCCACTTAAAAATTTTTTCGAGTACTTTTCAGTGTATGGAAGAAATGTAGGTAAATTATATGGATACTTTTTTCAAGTAACCAAAACTATCTTAACTGTAATTTACTTTCATAACAATTTTGTAGTTCATTATAAAATCCATGTAACTTCATTCAATTTAACTACAAGTTCCTTCAGTCATTAAAATCTCTGGGGAAGGAAAATGTTTGTTACAAAGTTACACCAATAATGATAATAGTAAGTTGTAGTATTATTATTTTAATTAACAAATTTAGAGAATCACTTTAATCATCGACAGTTTTATGTAGCATTATTATCATAATTCATAACAAATTATTATTAAACTTGTCCAATGCATATCAGCAGGATTCTATTAATTTGCTATCAAAATATGATAATGCAATATAGACTATTGCTGATTTACCAATTAGTAAAATAAAAGTCTATAGCTAACGTAATTATAAACTGAACTAATATTTTGTCAATTTAAGCTCCACTTGTTCATTATCATCAACAGACTATATCAGTCCACCTGTGCACATAGGCCTCCCTACTACATGTTTCAGTGCCAATCTTCATTTATTAGATGGTGCCATACCTCTACAAGACTTCCTCACACCTAATTATTTGATAGCAAGTACCGTTTCTAGCTCAGTGGCTATTCGTTTTTCTATAAATATGGCAAGCCCAAGACCACATTTACAGAATGGATTGGCTACATTTACAGAACAACCAATGGCAATAGAAACGGTCCTTGTGTTCAAATAACAGCATGTTAATCTGCCTCACTATATCGGTTGCTTCAGTTCTTTGATGGATATGTTCATTCCTGATATTAACTCAGCTCTAAATATGAACTGTCCCTTAAGTGTCCCTACATAAATTTTATACTGTAATATTTGTTATAGTTATTAACATAAACAATAGTTAAATCAATTGAACAAATAAAACTTTTATTTCTTAGGGCATTACACAAACTTATGATACATTGGTTTATAGCTTAGAGGTCGGAAAAAACTTTTCTGTGGTTTATCCAATATGATTTTAATATTTCAAACATAAATTAATAAATATACAATCATAAACGCAACATACAACTTTATAATCCCCGAAAAGCTTAACAGAATTTCGGATGAGATCAAAACCTATGTTAGTTATTTCTAGTAGTTAGAAGGTGTTGAATATATCCAAATAAGGCATATAATGAAATGGCCACATACATATAACAATAATCCCAATTACCGTGGAGTATCCCATCACAATTATACAACATACGTGTGTACGTGCATAACATGCGCTAATTATACGGTAGAGCTATACGGAACGGATGTGTAAGCAGATGCATTAAGATCGAATCCAGTTCGAACCAGTCTCTGGGTTTCCTGTAAAAGTGACGTGGGAATCAGGCCAGTTTAATGGGACACTTTGTTAGTAGTAAGGATTAACGGTTAGTTAACTTGTACGTATAGTTGGCGACTAATCTATACTTTCAAAGCGGCTCAAAACTTATGCCCTGAATTGGGAAATGCTAAATCGCTAAATAATTGTAAATGTTGACTAATTAGACTGACGAAAAGCGAGTTCTTAAAACTGTCTTCAGCGGAAATCGAACTCGAGACCTCAAGAACGCTAAGTTAAGCGATCCCGCCACGGATGTCGTCTAGTTAGTTAGTTTTCTTAAGGCTCAACTTCAAAATCCAACAATAGGATAGCGATATACTAAATAACTTATATAAACACGGAAATACCGAGAATAGTGCCGTAAATATATGCTTAGTCAAACGAAAAGTCCTAAATATTTAGGTATACAACACGCGGTAAAAACCTTGAGTGAATTAGATCTTATTATCGCTGACACATTAGTTGTAACATACAAAACGAGATAGGTAATCGATGTACAGTCCACGGTTAAAGTGCAGTCCCAGTAACTTTTTATGAGGTTTAAGTTTATAAGAACAAAAGACAATATTTTTCATTTCGAAGCACGCGAACGTATAATGGCCATAACAATGCATAATATAGCCAGTTTTAAATGTACAATATTGTCTTTTGTTCTTATAAACTTCAACTTTATAAAAAGTTACTGGGACTGCACTTTTAGCGCTGACTGTTCAAATATACCTGTATATGTATATATAACTGACTGTAACTTTATTTCTGCTGTATTTTCATAAGACATATGAGAGTCAGATTGACGCCATATTGAAAAAGGGCGACGTTTGAAATACCTAAAACCGCCGAGTGTGTATGAGGTGTATGAGTGTCAATGCAGCGGAAGCTATTTTTAGGATCGAAACAGATGGAGATCCCTGATCTCTGGCTACCACTCTCTATTTTCATTATATCATATCGTCATATGATTTGTTATTTGAAATAGCATCCAAAAATCACGGTTCTGGGTTCAATTCCCGACCCAAGCCTTAATCTTCTAATAGAATAGTAAATACTGTCTCGATATGAATGTTTGCGTTGTATAATTATAGTTTATGATTTGTCTCATAAAACTATATTTAAACTGTACCAAGATTATTAATTTTAATCATTAATTTATTATTTTGTCCTGTGCTAGTCTGAGGCGTAAATAGAATGCTAAGTAAATACCTTTCTTCTTGGCATATTTTATATTTATTTATGTTTTATATAAGGAAAGTCAATGCTATCTATTGGGTGTTGGGCTTGAAACCTATTACTATAACTATCCCATATGAATACTAACACAACTTCTATATTAATGCTGAAGGTGAAGAAGAGATTATGTCTCAGAAGTTTTGTCCACCCCGAAAGGGATTGAGCAACGCAAAAATGTATATAATATGTCGTATCTTAAATGATTTAGTTATTACTTAACCAATTTTCCATACATTACATTCTCCATACCATGCTAATAGGTAACCAAGGACATGTTTTCAAGTCTCCAAAGTTCTGTGCACCCCGAAAGGGATTAACGTACGTGAATGTATATGTATCTATCCATGTTTAGCTATCAAGTAAGCGTATGTAAATTTCCAAATGGCATACGTCAATTACAAATCGTAATCAGTATTGATGATAAGAGCAAATCAATAAGGCTTTGTACTTATCTGTTTGTAAAGATATCAATTGACATCTATCAGAGTTAAATCTACTTGAGTGAGAGAACAAAATTGTCTATAGCTTCTTTTGATAGTTTGTGAGTAGTTTTCCATAGAACCGTTTATCGATTAGCGTTAACCATTTGTATTTTCGCCGTGACCTTTCATATCCTATACTTAATGATAATTGACTACGTAGATGACAACTTTTTGTATGAAATATCCTCATCAGTGTAGTATTTAAGATAAAAACATACATACAAGCTCTGCCCCTATCTCTGTAGAGGTAAGGCAAAAATCACGGATCCCCATCTGTCCGGATCGTGACAAACCACTTTTGCTTCATTGATAATATTTCCTCCACACAAACTCAGCGGTTATAATTACTTCTAACGTCACCCTTTTTCAATATAGCGTCTATCTGACTGCCATGTCTTATTGGGCCAGCTCCTAACAGTAACGGCCTAATTTTACTATATAATTATAAAATGAACCATATAGTTAGTAACTCATTAGACAGACTGTCAGTCTAACCTATTTTAAATGCAATGCTGTAAAATTACAAGTATATATCGACTATACTGTAAGCCACTGACTAGTTATCCTCAAATTACTTAAGTAGAATACCATAAATTCACTAAATAATTTTACAATGGCGGTAAAAATGACGTAACTGACATGTTTATAATCTGTCACTATAAATCTTTTGTAAATAAGAGTCTGGATCAAGG
This sequence comes from Leucoptera coffeella, assembly GCA_030578115.1. NCBI lineage: Eukaryota > Metazoa > Arthropoda > Insecta > Lepidoptera > Lyonetiidae > Leucoptera > Leucoptera coffeella. The sequence continues at coordinate 94,861 of JAMBLF010000675.1, read as the reverse complement.
TGTATTCAGCCGCAGACGTGTGTTAGTAAATATTGGATTATCTAGCTAAACACTTTATCACTAATTAGCGCTTGTTGCTTGAGATATTGTGTTAACACATCAATGTGACGTGTGACAATAGATAAAGGTTTATTATAACGTGTAATTGTACGGATTAAACTAAAATTTAACGGCTTAACTATCAGTAAAACAGGTCAATATGTTGATCCCATTAGTATTCAAAAGCAATCTATTCAATAAAATATATGATAATGACATTATTAAAAAAAATTCTGTTTTATAAAATTGTAGCTTTAAAGATACATAAAAATATACGCGAGTTTCATTACATTTCAAATTCATGTTTCAATTCAACAATTATTTACAATCGTAACTTTAAAGTTGGTCAAAATAGACTCTTACTGAGAATAATACAATCAAGAAATGTAAAATAATAACTAATAATTAAATCGAACGAAAGAAAAAAGGACAAACCTCCTTGGATCGAATTAAAGAGGCAACAAAGATAATTTCCTTACGCGAAATTGCATTTATCCAGTGGCCATCACGAGTAACCAAGGTCGCAATTTCGATTGTATCACCGAGGAAAACTCGACTTGGATGGAACTGATAAATATTTGACAGAGAACTTAGCAGTGTACCGCGGACACTTGACTGAGACAGACCGTATTTACGTACGCGAACGTTTACGGTAGTGGTGTGTATGTGAGTTAATTTCCAACAAGTATAGCTGGCCTAATTTGTACAAGTCATACGGTTTAGTGTGTTAATCGTTACATGTAAATTAAATGTAACTAGTAATAGATAGATTGTCTTATAGTTGCAGTTTAATTGTAGAATACATTTTGAAACTTCCTACTAAATAGTTGTATGTCAGTGAAGCGAAAGTGTTAATAAGATAATAAGAATGATCTTTGTCTACCCTTAAGATTAACAGATGATGTTAATATATGTATTGATACATATATTGTATGTAAAGTAATAAGGCAAGTCAATTCTAAACGACGACGTATCTGTATGACGTTTTTTACACATTTGTGTATTAAAAGATTTATGTGAAATGACGCAAATCGTTTAGTAGTCAAAAGTCATCTATAATCAAATTTATTTGCATTTTTATCTATTGGAAATCGTCTTACTAAGTGTGTTATTATTTCGATGTATAGGGTATTTCTGGTATTCTAATCCGTTTTAATGTATTGCCTGTGCCTTTTATTTTCTTCTTAATAATTTGGTTATAGATTTGTACTGAATAGTTAACGTAACAAAAAGAAGTTAGTAAGTCAATCATAGATACACTAGTTCTGATTAATACACTAATAATTTCGTTTGCATACACACTGTAAGTAATTAATGAGTGTATTATTTATTAATGAAATCGATTATAATGTCATTTACTAATTAGGCCTTTGCACAAGAAAGCGACAATTCTGAATCCACCTTAAGAAAAACGAACATACATATATGTTCCCCTTTACGATAAATACTCATTCATCATAATATAACAACCATGTGACTACAGCTCCATGGTGGAACTTTTAAAATATTATCTAGGTCATAAAATACCTGCCACAATAATAATAATTAGCGTATCGGTACAGGTAATTGAAGGTGAGGTTGAGGACAGATTGCCAAGCAGTTTTTGTCGTTTAATGAGCAATAATATTGCCCCTGTTGTTCCTGAGTAGACTGTCATCAAGTTCCTTGTATCTGATAAGAGATCTTCAGAAAGAGACTGTGGCGTTTAAACCACTTGGTAGCATAACATCAGCTATATATTTGTCCTCAAAAATAGATTAAACTGAAGTAATGAGGGTGCTTTTTGTTCTGTCTACCCCTACAGGGCTTATTAATGTAGACGTAATGATTCTATTAATCATTGAAAGCATGTTTTAGATGGCAACTACACATATAGAGGAGTTAGAAGGCATATCATGCACTCAAAACTCAAGAATACTGTTTCCATGCCCAATGATGATATTCAATAATATCAATCTCGATGATTAGATTATCTTGAGTAGATAAATTACAAATTAAAAAGTAACATAAGCATTACGACTGTGGTCTATTCTATGTATATAGGTCGGAGTATTGCGTGGCAGTTTTTAATAGTAAGTTTTTAGTAATTCGGCTGATTGATGCTTTTCTTGGTACATCTTTTAACTTATAGGCAAATATCAACTAAAGTTAATATGTAGTAGGTACATGGCTGAAGTCTGTATTATTCGAAACTTTTGATACTTTTCACATAAACTTATTGTAATATCTATAAAATACGACCACACTGTTATGTATTTTGGCATCAGATTCATGTATGCACACTTTATATGTCTTATAGTCCCACGTGATATAAATTGCGTCCCTTTTTAGACCTGTATGTAAACAAATGCGTCGTTGTTTGATTTTGTCAGTGCATTGAATTCTACGGGGCATTGAACTAGCCTGTCGCTTAGTTATTTAAGACCTAGATAAAGGAATAGGTATCCTATGTCAAGTGACAAGCGTGCATTCACGTTAGTACACTGATTTGTTGATGATGCAAATTTGTACGCACCAAAGACAACAAATGAGATTTCTTTTGTCTTTCTCTGTTCATTGTGCTTTTGTTTGTTCTGACGTGTTTTGTTTCTTTAAGATTAAAAGTATTTCTTTTCTCAGCTCATAAAGGCTCTTAAAAACGGCTTTGTTATATTGGGTCATTCAACGACCAATTTTTTGTCAGCTGACAATATCTTCAAACGTATTCTTGACAACTTACGTTTACACACTTCCTTAGAGATAGTAGAAATTTCTAAGACATGTTAGATATGGGTCAATCAAAGTCCGATTAGCAAGTTTTTTAACCTATAGTTGTAGTAAGTATGTATCTAAATAAATAGATAGTTTTCTTCTATACAGTATTTCTTCATGTTCTTAGTCATTGGCAATTGTTTAGTAGCTACACAATTATACAACAGTCGTATAGCTATGCAACTCTTCATTATGTTTGTTATAAGGGTTAAAAAGACATTTATTTAAGATAGTTCTCAACCTGAGTTCCTAGTATGTCTGAATGTTCACTGACCGTGAAATATAGCTTAGAGGAAAAGACTAACAAAATACTAGTATCTGGGTGAAAATGTAGATTTATTTTTATTCCAAATAGGAAATAATACAATCTAGTGCTTAAAAAGTTAGCCTTTGGTAGTTTTGATGGACACTGCTACGGTTGTTTAACTGTTAGTTCTTGCTTGAAAGACCTTAGATTGAATTTTTTAAGAATGAAAAAAAATTATACACATTCTGTTCCTAGAATAAAATTACTACGGTAATTCAATAATGTTAAATATAGTAGGTATAGCCGTAATTCAGAATGGCAGAGCAAAATTAAAAACACGAATTATGTGATATCGCTGTTAACCAATAAAGCGTAGATGAAGCATTAAAGCAATCGATATATAAACACAAACTATGTACTTGACTATTACTACTATTGACTGAAACATCGTGAGGAAATCTGCATGTAACCCGAACAGGTAATAGTGCTTGTAAACGGCGACATGGCTTACCACCTGTCACAGTGAACACTAACTATCTAGTCAACCCGTGCGTTCGAGGTGTCCATAGAATTACTACCTTCGCAATTGCGGAGATGGAAACCTGAACCTCTGACTACCACACAAGGGTTAATGGTCGTGAACGCGTTTGTCTTTTTATTTCATATCTGTTAACTTATTTTGTATACATTTAAAAGAGAATCACGTGTGTTTATGTTGTATTGACGGAAATTTCCTTTATTTAAACATACAATATGTGTGGTTACATTGTATGTCGTACTCATGATGATTATGTTTTTTATAACACTATAAGTATTATATACTCAATAACCTTTAACTAAAACAGGTTTTTGGATTGAAACACTATTGACTAAAAGTTAAACTTGTAAAAAACTTTGACACAGTTAAAGAGTTCTTAAATGGTTGGCTAACTCATAATTTTTTTACATATAGCATGTACCTAGGCACAAACTATCCGTCAAAAATAGTTTGAATCATTTGAAAAATTATTTTACCAACTTTAGTCTGTTTTTCTTGTTTGTGATTTGACATATTAACTTGACGAGCGAGAACTATTAGGAAGTAAGATTACATACATATAGGTGATTAAGTTATTCGATTAATTTAAATAATAGTAGTTGTTTAAGTAATAATTTATGTAATGATTAGCATACGCATTAGGGATTTGTCTGCAAAGTATGTATCCCTCAATCAATCAATCAGCCTATGACAGTCCACTGCTGGACGTAGGTCTCCCCAAGGTAACGCCACAAAACACGATCACTCGTGGCCCTCAGCCAACCACTACCAGCGACCTTTTTCAGGTCATCAGTCCACCTGGCAGGGGGGCGTCCTACACTACGTTTACCGAGACGCGGTCGCCATTCGAGAACCGCTTTGCTCCAACGGTCGTCGGTTCTGCGACAGACGTGACCGGCCCACTGCCACTTCAGCTTGCAACATCGATAGACAATGTCTACGACATTGGTTCTCTGCCGGATAATCTCGTTCCGGACTCTGTCCCTTAACGAGATACCCAGCATCGAACGTTCCATTGCTCGCTGAGCGACATGTAATCGGTGAGCCAGCCCGACCGTCATGTTCCACGTCTCGGCACCGTATGTCATTACAGGTAGGACGCACTGATTAAAAACCCTGGTCTTAAGACACTGCGGTAGTGGCGACGAGAAGATATGACGCAACTTCCCGAATGCTGCCCAGCCCAGCTGTATCCCTGTAGTCAATAAATAAATACATAAATATTTGCCCCTTTAGAGGAGTTAGCATATATCATATATCGCTTGCACACTACTCACTACCACGTTGTACTTACATCTAGATGCCTAAACTTGCCACGTACAATTTCTACCCCTTACGTTTATTCTCTGCATATGTACGGGCATAAAAAATATATAAAGAATTTAATAAATACATTTCTATACCCTCTGTAGAGCATTTCTAAAACAAACACGAACATTAACACGTGTCATTTTCTATCGTGGTGGCATTTCCAGAAATCCTAATGTTATCGAATGACATTTCTGAGTTTAGTTACGTCATAGTCTCAAATGTAACTATGTATATGCACATCACGACTGTCTCCCTTTAAACGGACAGGCAAAGATCACGGATCCCCATTTTTTCAGGCGAAACCAGTTTCGATTCATTGATAAAAGTTTCACTTCCTTAACATTACGTTCTAACATAAATTAGATACAATTTATTTAGTAGAATATCTTAAATCATCATCAAAGAATGTATTATCAAGTCGGCACTTAACAAAAGATGGCATTTAAATATTATAATCGTAAAGGACAACTTCTTGTTGTCTTTACGAGATAAATACGACAATCTCACTTCGAAGTTCGCAAGATAAGCCGAAATTAACACTTATCAGGTTATCGTTTGGGGATCATGAACGACGCGTGCAAGTCACGTGTTGTAAAATATTATGAAACAACTCTTTAATGTAATATTTGCCTAGTCATCATTTAGGTCTAAAGGCTAAGGGAGAGGATTGTTATAAAATAATGTCAGTAATTAAGTGTACTTTGAAGAGGTAGCTTATCTTTTACAGTAATAACGAAAACATTGAAAAATTCATTATATTCTTATAGTATTAGCCTGAAGACCCTGAATTAAATGAATTTGTAATGACTTAACTGACACTACTGATAATATTTCGTATCTTTCTGTCAAATTGTGTTAAGGTAAATTTACTTCAACACTATTTTAATCATACAATTTGGTTGTTCTTTTACACATTTAAATTCCTATTCTCCATAAAATATGTATGTTAAAATCGCTTTCCTAAGTGACAAAAATCATCGTCTTCCCGAACATAGCACTTTCGCTTCACTTAAATTATTTTGAAATACATAAAGGTTAAATTAATATCAACGCCTGTTGTATAAAATTAGCAAGTTTTACATATTGGTATGAATTGAATAGTTTCTATATGACAGGCGCTTACTATAATTCATTTAACTAATCTATAATTTAATCCAGGAACGTTGTAAGATAAAAAGAACTAGTTTTAATATAATTCAACCAACTGTGATATAAATAGTGATACTAAATTCAGTTACAAATGAAAGTGTAATAGTGTTAGTGAAACAATGAAATATTCGCCAAGCTCAGAGAAATTTGATCCTGAAAAGGAAAAACTTCACCCAGATGAAAAGTAAGTATAACCATACAACATATAGTACATACATACATACGTACATTTGACGACCTCCGTGGCGCGATTGGTTGAGCACCTGAACACTAAGCGTGATGTCCCGGGTTCGATTCCCAGTGGAGGCAGAGTTAAAACTACGCATTCCTTCTGCTTTTCAATCTGATTGTTGATCATATATGCTATATAAGTCTTACATATAATTTAAAAAATATTTTACTTAAATAAACGTTGACTAGTACCCTTAACACAAGTCTTAAATGAACTTACCAAGGGGCTCGTTCAATTGGTGTGATATTATTATTCATACACATCAGGCGCGTCATTCATCCACCATATCAGAATCTAATATAGCAAACGGTGAAACCAACCTATAAGCTTAATTACAATCCTGCCATGGTATGTAAATGCCCTATTTATGTAGAGTTAATCTCTGCTAGCCCTCTACAGGGAAACGGGTGTGATGTGTATGTATGAAGAATTTGTTTCGAAGAGGTTCGAGGTTTAATATTGATTAAGATGTGATAGTTCTATGCAGCCTCTGACTATACAAAAAAGGTTTACGGATTGGTGTTTTGTTTTCAACTCATAACATTACTAAATAGGTAATTAAGTAATGTTATGTAACAAATGAATAAATTAAATGTTATTAAAAGTAATTGGCTTGTCTGTTAATATCATCTTAGTAAATGAACGTAATACTAATTAGATAACCCTTGATAATCTAAAAAGTCTGAGGTTCTCAACCTGAAACATTTTTATATATATACTAATTGAACTCACTTTTAGCAAAATTTGGACTTTAGTTTTCCACAGTATAAGTTTTTGCAATTAAAGAGGTAAATTACGTTTATCATCAACATTTTTGAAGATGTTAATTCATTGGAAATTAATTGTTATATATTATACTTATTTTATCGCAGGTTTAGCAAAATTTGGTTTAAAGATTGCCACAGTATAACTTTTTACACTTACCGAGCTAAATTACGAGTGACTTCCCATGAACGTGTATTAAAATATTAATTTATAAGTGATATGTTAACCAATACACTTCTTTCAGTCATTAAAAATATCGTGGAACTACTTTAGTGTTTACACTGTTAAGCCATATTTTATATTTAGATATTAATAAGATATAATAATCATAATTTATAATGCGGAAGTGTAAGATAGAGTTGGAGGGGTAGGCTGCGTAGAACTTATACAGATCAAATTGGAGACGTTCTTCTCAAGCTGGGAGTTCAAACTATTCCTCAATTACTAGACAAAGCATTAGTACGTTCATACATGATCTTATTTACACAATCCTCGTACATATTATATACGTAACTATCAATCATATGACCCAGAAATGCATACAAATAGTCGGGTCTTGATAATACAATAAAATTAATAGGATTCATGTGACTGCAGCTGATTATGTCACAAGTTCAACTGTTTATCTAAAGTTCAAGATATATTGTGACCTGGATTGAATCGGGAGTGAATATCCTCATATTATATAAGTACATACATATTTTCACGCCTCTACATCTGCATCGATCGCTACATGTAACGATCCTGACAAATCTCTTTTGCTTCACTCACACCCATTAACCTTCTCATACATGCTCATCTATTTTTTATTCAAATTGAATATAAAGTACACATTCCTTTGATCACAAATTCCTCTTGAACTTTTAACTTAAACGTATCCCAGTGGTAAATGGTACTTCGTGCATTATTTGTCTAGTCTACTTGTTTGGAAGACGTGTGATAAGATATAAATCCACCGACCTGTTCCGTTTCATTATTTACCTCAAGTTGGTAGCGGTTTTGGTTAGGGTGTCTACATATGTGAATATAATAGTTAGTTTAATATTAAAACTATAACACAAATAATGATTGTGTATAACGTTGTCACTTTTTTTTCTTGGAAATCTTTGGCGAGGATATATTAATATAAACTTGTCGTAAAGTACTCAACATACGTTTACGTTCGTGCTGTATTCTATTTAAAATTAACGGTTTAAAGGAAGTTTCTTATATCATACATTCTCGTCTTTATTTTCATCGTTTATTTTAAGCAACATTAATAATGTTTGTTTTCTTAATGTACCAGTACTTTGTTTCCTTTTTAAAATATTATTCATTAATGTTAAATCAAGTTAATTCTGCTTTAGTCGTAAAATTTACTAAGGTGTTAAAAATAAATATGTGTATATTTCCCAGGAAAAATAACACATTACCTTAAAGCACACATTACATATTTGTCTATTTTTATAGACTGTTAAATATCACATTTTTAACATTGGATAATAGTGTGTAACAAGCTTAAACCCGTTGTTATTATCAAGTACTTTTTTAAAGTTAAATGAAATCAGTTCGTAACAACACCGTTCCTCAATCGGGTGTGTGTTGCAACACTAATCGCGTGGCCGACACAATTAAATATCGTGGTCTTGTGCAAAAACGCGTCTGTAATAAAAAAAAATCTAGCGGGAAATTTCCAATATAAATAAAATTTTTGGTGTAATTTTTGCAAAAGTTATTCTAAAAAATGTTTATAATTAGATTTTGTTAGTGTTTGTAATTAGTAATAAACAAAATGCGCCCAAGGCAAAAGACTCAAACATCTGATGATGAGAATCATCCGCTATTGGAATATCAGGTTGAGATTGTCGAAAATCCACATTGGCAAGTATTAAATAACTTAGTAAAACTTTCGCATGCACGAAGAACAGTAAAGGGAAAATATTTTAACATATATTTAATTAACATATAGTTTATACTTATTATATTTTAAGTAAAGATGATTAAACAAACAAACTATTGTACTTTTATTTAATAATGGAATTCATTGGACGATAAACTACCAACACCTAAACCAATGTTCCATATTATTGCCATCACAGCCCTAATTATTAATGCAATAGTTGACTAAGAAAATATTTAGTTTACACGGTTCTGTCCAACCCAAACGGGATAGTAGAACGTCTGTAAAACTATTTTACCGTATACCAAGTCTATTTATCAAGGACATAACATTGGTAGACCAGAGATAACAAAAACCATGATTTCCTCAACATTACGATTTGTGGTAAAAAGCTCTGATTGAACCATAATTATAGCCAATGGAACTATACCGTTAATTATAGAATAAAAAATTACATACTAAGAACACTAATAAGAGTAAACAAAATTAATTATACAACAAACGAGTCATGCGCGAAGAGGTTGTTACACAATTAGCGTGGCTTATGAATATTGTAGAACCTACTAATCCGCTTTAGCACAATCGTAGTTCGATATCACTACAGTAATAGAGATAAGTTTGTAGTTACCAATTAATAAGAGTTTAAATTTCACCATTAGGGCAGTAAAAGGTTCACCTTAAAAATTTGAAACTTTTGCTATGCCATGCTGTTATTCAAGTGATATTGAACTGTTATGTTTATATCACATTTTAACATTTACTATATTAATATTTTACATGCTAATAAGTTACCAAGTAGATGTTTTCATGTCTCCATTGTTCTGTCCATACCGAAAGGGATTAAAGGACGTGAATGTATATGTGAATTGGGAATGATATTTTACATCTCAATATCGACCATTAAGCGTTAATTATAATAATGATAGAAAAGTTATTGTTAGTCTCAACAATATTGTCCGTAACTCGAAGTAATTACGGGGTGTTATGAGTATGGAAAATAAAGACAATGGTAAATTAAATGAGTTTATTTCCTTTTCAACTGTATACGTTGTACAAACCTTTAAGAGATTAGCGAACATTTGCAACATGACGTAGGTAACATGAGGTTAAAAGATGGAATATCATCTATGATTAATAACTAACGGGACTTATCGCGTAAGTTTTTATATTATAAAGTTACCTTTATTAACCCGACGTTTTTATTATATAAAAACTTATGCGATAAGTCCCGTTAGTTATTAATAATGAGTATAAATCGCGAATCTCTTAAAACTATGAATATCATCTATTTAACGTTTCCCTCATGATCTTTGAACCGATATATCTGTTCATCTCTCCTAGAATAAAAGATTTGTGTCAGTACGTATGTAAAGTGTTATCAATCAAAAACCATGCGAAACATATTAGTTATCTAATTATTCGGCGACTAGCACGCTTAAATCATAATAATACATTACGTATCTACGTATATTTTAGAGCATGTATGAGAAGGTTTATGTTTGTGAGTTAAGCATGGGAGATTTATCAGGGTCGTTCCAGGTGGTGATCGATACTCTCTGCCTAGTCACTTGAAGACGAAGAGGCGAGAATATATGTGTATTTTGAAGGCAGAAATGTACCTAAAACCAGTTACCAGAATTTACTCATACAAACACTCTAAACTTGAGTATTGAGATAGCATATTATGCTTGATTGTTATAAAATTATTTTATCTCGATCCGTGATCTCTGCCTACCCCTCTACAGGGAATCAGGCGTGATGTGTATGTATGTAACTTTTATTTCCACTCCTCTTGTATTTTAAGAGTTTGTTGAAACCTTAAACAGGCTGGTGTCCACGTTTGGGGAGCTATAAATACTTAACCGTATAACTATATGAACAGCGTATTTGTTCAGTAAATAGTGTATCTATAGGGCTAGTATTAGTGAGGTTTATAGTGAGGCTCCTTAGCAAAATTGAGCTTTTAAAGTGGGTAAAAATATAGACCTGTGATATTTCACGATGATCTCTCTAGCTCTGACTACTACAGTCATTATAATCATAAAACAATAACCTAGTTTGTACTCTTGTTAAAATACGTAGCTACGTATGAAAAACATTGTATTAAACTGTATTTTGCCTTGTTTCAGGTCAACCCAGCATCTCAATGTGAACAGGAAGGTTTACAATCAGGAAACATTGAATAGAGACGCGGACTACAATAAACCTAGGAAACCATGTAAGTTATTCTATCAAAAACAACAATTTACATATACACATATGTCTTACATACAAATATTTACGTCTCAACCATCCTAAGAAAAGAACGACAGATACTATATCGACCACTTAAACGATCCTGACGAATCTTTATTGGTTCACTAACAATTCTTGTACATCCTCTTCGGTTCTTCATGTTATGTATACCCTTAAGAAAATGCCCCCGTTTTGGTTTGAAACATCAGAGTATTCGGACGATTATATTATGTTCTAAAAATAATATATGATGAGTAATCGGTGACACCGAAATATTGAAATATGTTTCATAAACGCTTATACGGAAAAAGGACTAAATTTGCAGTAGTGTATATATAATATATAAGAGTGTATATATGAATAAAGAAACTTAGGCAGTCTCTGAGAATGTCTAAGGACTTACCTGTCATGTAGATAACTGGCTATCAGGTGAAATCCAACGATCTTCGTTATTACATCTGTGGTCACTCAAGACTCCTACTAATCAAGTACATAGTTAAAGTTCATGCTAAAAGTGACCTAGGATACATTATCGTATTTCCACGGTTCCATCGACCCCGAAAGGGATTAAAGCAATGTATGTATACGTATCGTGAAGTAGTTACAGTCGTTGTCAGTAACTCTTTATTATCATCACAACTAAATTACTCACGAAGTAACACCATTTAATTAAGTTATGCTATTATAAGATATGATCATATATTATTATACCCTGCGATCTTTTCCTTATACCATATATGAAAGAAACTTCTTCTATTCCAGGGTACAAAGACATAAAGGACCTGACCAATCAAATAGGGCTCATAGAGAGGCTTCCACACTCCCTCCCTATCATCCACTGGATAATTCGGTACAAGCTGTCTTATCTGTTCGGGGATATCGTTGCCGGGATCACGACGGCTATCATGCATATACCTCAAGGTTAGTCACGGCTCGAAGGACCAATAAAATGTACATGAACACTAATTTATGGGTATAGTCTTTCTTTATTGTGGGTAGTTATGATCTAATTTATATAAAGAATCCGGCCTGATGTGTATGTATGAAGATATGATCTTTAAAGTAAGAATATATTATTGTTTAACTAATCATTGATTTAGATATTATATACGGTAAACAGATATCAATATAATATCTATTGTAAAGAAAGTCTGCAAAATAAAGCCGTAGTTTTTGTCCTTTTTGTTAAGAGGATATTAAATAACTACTCCTTTTTCTACTGCTAAATACTTTTTAATGTTTCTCACTTAATACATCATCTATAATTATTCTACAATCAGCTGTAACCCTAAGTCCAAAGTCTTTCTATACCATAAATCAACCATCTTAGCCACCCATCTTCACACCTTCATTCCAGGTCTAGCCTACGCCCTTTTAGCAGAGGGCCCTCCCGTCATAGGGCTCTACATGGCCTTCTTTCCGGTGCTGGTGTATGTGGTCCTCGGAACCTCGCCTCATATATCGATGGGCACCTTCGCAGTCGGATGCTTGATGACTGGAAAAGTGAGTTATAGTTATACTAGCGACCCGCTCCGGCTTCGCACGGGTATAAAATATATAGCCTACTCCACTATTTAATGGATGTTATTATACATATAAACCTTCCTCTTGAATCACTCTATCTATTAAAATAAACCGCATCAAAATCCGTTGCGTAGTTTCAAAGATTTAAGCATACAAAGGGACATAGGGACAGAGAAAGCGACTTTGTTTTATACTATGCAGTGATGTTAATAGTTTGTTATTTAGTTAGGATGGTAGAAGATATAGGACTAAAGTTACGAGTGGCTTTTTGGGTATATGGGAATCCTAACAGATCTAATTCCAAACATATGGAAATATGGCACATGGTATGAAAACATGGCTCTCTTGAAATGTATGGTTGCGTAACTCAGAAGCGCTAACTACGAGTATGTAGTTTCTAGATTTTTGCTAGTTTTTTAAATGACTAGAAGACGATACACTACATTATCATTGAAATGTTCACTTTCACTAGTCTAAAACTTTAATTCTTTATCTATGCCATTATAACCTTTATAATAGTGTTGAAACCGACCAAAGAGATTTGTCACACGTATATCGTACTCGAAAAAGATAGATGGAATGAAGTATATCTATTTTTGTATATTTCCGATAATATAAACTTAGTAGCTTGGTTCACAAACATTGAATAAAAGTATTATACCAAGTGAAACTTACCATAGATGAAGTGAGTGTTATTGAAATTTACTTAAGTTTTCTTTTAATATGACACAATATATTTCAGTGTCAAAGTCCTTCTTATACAACTTGCTAATATATTTTCTCTTTTCAAGGTTGTACACGACGTTGCAGCAGCTCAAGCCGCCTATCCAGGTAAATATAATCAACTTATAAACGTAATAATCATCAGCATATTAGTTCAAGAGTTTCAAAGAACGTTCAACGACTTTGCTACTGATACTCTAGAATTAAAACTTAACTACCATTCCTGCATCTCATGAAACAACTCTCCCAGTTGTTTACTTTAACCAAAAGCTAACTCCCGTAACGAATACCTCTTGTGCTAATCAGGGGTGTAAAAAGAATGCTAACTAGCTGCCATTCTTCCCGGCATGTCGTAGGAGGCGACTCAGGGACAAGGGGTCAATGATATCTGTTAGGTGATGGGGTAGCAACCTGTCACCAATGTTCCATTTGTTTTCAACCCCAATATTGATGCTAAAGACATAAGAGATATAATATTTTTTCCAAGGTTCTGCCAACCCCAAATGGAAGTGCAGGACGTGAATGTATATCTATGTATTTATCATGAAAACATTATATCAAATATGTTTTCTTAACTACGTTCTGCCATTTATAAAACCACTGGAGTGATAAGCTGGATATCGTCGTAAGTATTCCCAATTTGTGTTTCGTACTCAAGTAAATAATATTACCTATATTTTTTCTTGTTCATATTTATATTCCTTGAAACCTTCTAAAAAATCTAATGTACATATATATTATCTAATTTCTTTGTTTTTATTATTCCAGTTGATCCGGGCGCCATAGTGCAACAGAACACGAATTTGGAAATCATAACAGCTGTCACTTTCACCGTGGGCATTATTCAGGTAATTGGAAATATAAGAACTCTTTCAATATATTCTAGATCTTGAAATTGTGAATGATATGTACAATAGAACTAATAACAAGCAATTTACTATAGAATACTATATGTACGAGTATATCTAAAAATAATGAATTGTTCATAGAAATCACATAGTAACCAATATTATAGTTTTAAGAGATTCGCGATTTCTACTCATGATTAATAACTAACGGGACTTATCGCGTAAGTTTTTATCCGTTAGTTATTAATCTTGAGTAATCAATAGTAGTTAGGATCGAATCCGGAATTGAAAATAATATGTATATATAATATTTTGGGCGATGCGCTAGAAATCGTCCATCACGATACCATATTCTAGTTTTTGTCGACTATTTCAACATATACATTCACGTCCTTTATCTCTTCTGGGGTAATCGTTGTGATCAGAAACATAACGTCTCCAGGTCACCTTTAGCAACTATCTATTATTACATAATAGATAGTTGCTAAATTTTACTGCAAGATTGCTAGCCCAACCCCCAAAAGATTAATTAACCCATAATCCCCTGATCATTTCTGAAGAACGCCAGCTAGTTATCATTCTATCATGTTACTTCCAGTTACTAATGTGGATACCCCGTTTGGGTGTGCTCTCCACACTTCTGTCTGACCCCCTGGTGTCAGGCTTCACGACGGCAGCAGCCTTCCAGGTGCTCATATCGCAGCTGAAAGACCTGTTCGGAGTACCCTTGGTGAAGCAGAGTGGATTCTTTTCTACTATCAAGGTGAGTTAGAAGTTTGGGCAGGAATACAAAGACAAACGCGTTCACTACCATTATCGAGGTAGTCAGAGGTTAAGGCTTTAATCTCCGCAATCGCGAAGGTAGGTAGTAAACCTCGAACCAACGTGTTGACTAAGACACGAACAGGTAATAGTCAGCGATTGTAAATGGAAACACGGCTTAGCACCTGTCACATTGAATAATGACTATCTGGTCAACATGTGGGTTGGAGGTGGCCATAGAATTACTACCTTCGCAATTGCGGAGATGGACACCTGAACCTCTGACTACCCCGCAAGGGTTAATGGTCGTGAACGCGCGTGTGTGTAATGTGGGCATTTCAATTAAGATATTAGTTATTATTATATAATAGTTTACTTTTCTCATACACTTCACGTTCTCTAATCCCTTTCGGATTGAAAATAACCTTAGGAGGCGATAATATATCCAAGCTCACTTTTTAGCATGAATATTGGAGTTGTGATGTTATGTGGAACATAGGTGTCAGATTCAACAGATTCCATTGACCCCTAGTCCCTTAGTCGCCTCCTACGACATGCCGAGAAGAACGGCAGCTAGTTTGCTTTTTTCTACGTCCTAGATTAGCTCCTACATTTCCTTGTTTTTTCATTCCAGACAATATACCAACTGTGTATAAATTTTCCTCAAACCAACAACGCGACCCTTATCGTTTCTGCTGTCGCCTGCGCCATTGTTATAATTAACAACGAAATCGTCAAGGTAAGTCTAATCTAAGGTATATGCAAAGATAATTATGTTTCTTTATAATTTGTTTTTGTAACTGGCACTGGGCAAAAAATCCTAAAAGCCGGAGTTTCTTGTTGGTTCTTCTCCGAGCTAGGGCTTCCGTACCAACGGTAGAATTTCAATGCTAAGAGACAACCAGTGTCAGGCAAATGTTTTGACTTTCAATGAATATACCGTACTTGTACTTATGTTGAATAAAAACATTTGTCTTTGACTTTTAAGTCTAATGTTTACACTTCACGACCAAAAACCACTAAGTGATGAACTAGATTTAGAAGTTGTTGTGTTTAGAATGACATTGTAGTAATAATAATATTTGGACACTATTACACCAATTGAACTAGCCCCTTGGTAAATTCATTTAACACTTGTGTTAAGAGTACTAGTCAACGTATATTTAAGAAATATATACTTATTATATATAGATAAATACATATACAGTATATATAATCAACAACTAGACTGGAAAGCAGAAGAAAAGCGTAGTTATTAACTCTGCCTCCACCGGGAATCGAACCCGGGACCTCACGATTAGCGTTCAGGTGGCTTACCATTCGCGCCACGGAGGTCGTCAAAATTACAGTAATTACAGTATTAGTCAAATTAAACAGTTTCTCTCACCGTTAGCAACTATAAATTAGGTACTTAAATCACATTTGTAAATTTCATTCATTGGTACATGCCAGAGCCGGGATTCAAACCTAGGATCTCTAATAAGAAACCAGAAGTCTTACCCACTTGGCTAAAGCCGCTTTTTTACTTACATAGCCTATAACACAACATATATAACATGCTTAAGTTTTTGTTCTTTAATATGCCATTCAACACTAAGGTTATGTCGGCTGAAGTACAAACACTGATGCCATGGCGTTTGAACTTCTTGTTATTCCATCGCCATGGTTATGCCAACGCCGCCAGCCGCTACAACCGAAGAAAAACAAAGTCGTAGCTCCAATTCTGCTCTTCGTTGTTCTTCGGTTCGTTCCAGTTTAGGATCTAAATCTTAACCCAAGGCGAACATATTTAGCCAGCTTGGCATCATAATTGACTAAATATTCTGCCGAAAATTAATATTTGTATTTTCAACTATCACTGAGCTGCTGACTTTGTTGACGAACCATAGACGACTATTGAGCATGTTTTTGTGGCTGTAAATAAACGCTTTATATTATAAGTAAGCCAAGTGTGTTATCTCCTGTGCAGCCCAGACTGGCGAAGAAGTGCAAGATGGCGATCCCCATCGAGCTGATCGTGGTGCTGCTGGGCACGCTGGTCTCCAAGCTCATGGAGCTCAACAAGAACTACGGGGTCAAGCTGCTGGGAGAGATCGCTACTGGGTAAGACGTGGTCTATTTATCTATGGTTGGTCTATGGTATAGTTAAAAACATGTATATTAGGTTTAGATGGGCTAGAAATTTACACATTGTCTGCAGAGTTTCTAGGCATTTCTTCTCTGTAGAGTTTGTCTTTACGAAGTGCCATTAATTTTAGTTTTATTAATCTAAATTGATTTATTTTAAGAATATGTTTTATATCAATGACATATTTTTTATGAAAAATGTTTTTTTTTTGACGTTTAATAACTGATTTTAATATCCTTATGTTGAATAAAAAGATTTTCATTTCATTTCGATGGTGGAAATATTACATTACTGTTCACATACCTAACATGCCTTCAAAAATTTGGAGACAGGCACTCGAGCCTCTGACTATATCGGCACAATAAAGTAGTTCCATTATCATATTGCAACCCAAATATGCACGCTAAACAGTAACCTAGGAGATATTACCACCCCGTTACGTTACGTTACGAGACGGACGTTAATAAATGATCACTATCGTAGAACAGAGACGAATCTTCATTTTCCATACTTTACAGAAGAGGGCATTGAAGTTAAATCGTTATTTGAACATATCTCAAAAATGCTAAATCGAAACCGCATTATATTTTGCGTTTGTATTTAATTTGAAGTGTTATTAAATACTATCCGATCAACACTATTTTAATTTGTCTTGTTTCTTGTAAGAAGTCACATTCGTCAGTGTTCTACGATTATGACGAAATGTATGTTGCTTGTTGCTCAGGCTACCCCAGCCAGCCGTGCCGCCGCTGAGCCTGATGCGGCTGGTGGTGGTGGACGCGCTGTCCATCTGCATCGTGACGTACACCATCACCATGTCCATGGCACTACTCTTCGCTTCCAAGGACAAGTACGAGGTGGACTCCAACCAGGAGCTGCTGGCTATGGTGAGTGCCACAAGGTTTTTATTATTATACTAGCGACCCGCTCCGGCTTCGCACGGGTATAAAATATATAGCCTCCTCCACTATTTAATGGATGTTATTATACATATAAACCTTCCTCTTGAATCACTCTATCTATTAAAAGAAACCGCGTCAAAATCCGTTGCGTAGTTTCAAAGATTAAAGCATACAAAGGGACATAGGGGCAAAGAAAGCGACTTTGTTTTATACTATGTAGTGATATACCTATTAGATATAAGTATCATTTTCCACTATAAACAACATACGTTAGTCATTTACCATTCCTTGCCTTGCCTATCTAAACGAGTCAAGTAGGCATATTGTATAGTTTCTCTGTGTCTGTTAATGTCTAAATATACTGTGTGTGCAATAAAAAATAAATAAATAAGATTAGTTACTTTAATTAAAGAAAGAGAGAAAGAACTTCTTAACGATAACAGCAAGACAAAAAAACTAGTACCGTGCAGTAAAAACCGTGTTGATCTTTAAGCGTCTTAGAATCTACTTATAACATTTGTTTACGAAAATTTATTTTGTAATGTGTACATACATATGTATGTATAGTCGTAAATTACTAAGAAGTCCTTCAAAGACTAAAACTTTTCTCATTCACCCCATATATTATAAGCCTGCTGTATAATTCTAATGAAATACTAGTCACAAATTGCCTCTCTGTAACGAGATGGGCGTAATGTGTTTGAATGTAATTTTGATATATTTCTTATTTTCCAGGGTGCAGGTAACATAGTGGGATCGTTCTTCAGTTGCGCTCCGTACTGCGCCAGTCTATCACGGTCTCTCATTCAATACCAGGTGGGTGCATAGCTGGATATTAAACTAATAAACCTTCCTAATCAGCAGAAAAGTATGTTCTGGTCTGTGACTTGAATAGAAAGCAATTCCTACTTCCCAGAATGTAAACAGCGAATAGGGTAATTTTTGGGCGATACAATTTTTCGCCATCACCAAGAATTCTATAAATTGTGAGAAAATCAGCTTATTCGTCAATAAGCGATAGCCAACACCAGCATTCAATGTCACAGATCATAACCTCTTGCGCGATTGTCACGTAAAATGTGTGATTATAGTTATAGTACCTGAATAGTACACAAATGGAAAACTAACTAAATAACTTGTATCAAAACGAGGTGTATGACATCACAACCCCATTATTAATGCTAAGCGATGTAGGTAATATTATATCTTCAAGGCTCTGTCCACACCAAAAGAGATTAAGAACATAAACACACGCTTCAAGACGTGTGAAAATGTACGTATGAACGGGATAGGTAATATCCAGTGCCTATATATGGCGTTACTTCGAAATTTCGGTTACGGGCACTCAAGCCTCTGACTAAGCCGCCACAATAAAAAAGGGAGTGTGTATACACAAGTCGTGAAGCGTATGTATAACCTTCCTAAACCACTTAAACCTTTAGGCAGGTGCAAAGACCCTTCTTACCAGCGCGGTGAGTGCGCTTCTGGTGCTGATGATAATCCTCTTCGTTGGTCCTCTATTCGAACCCCTGCCTCGCTGTGTGCTGGCCAGCATAATTGTGGTCTCCCTCAAGGGTATGCTGTGGCAGGTGCAGCATGTTGTTAGGTGAGTGAAACCAGGTTTTATGTACTAGTCTTTTAGGATGGGTTTAGATTTAGAAAGTGATCTATCTGAACTGCCAGAAGGGTTCTTTGTTTTAGATAAGTGGGTTAAATGCTGTGCTAGCTGGGAGGTATGAAGAATAGCTAGTTGCCGTTCATCCCGCCATGTCTTTTGGGCGATAGGCTAGTTACCTGTTACCAATCTGCCATATTACTTTAGAATATGGGGCATATTTATGCTAAAAAGTAGAAGATAATTTATCCTAAGGTTATATGTACCCCGAAAGGAATTAAACGTCGTTTATGAACTTATTTTTTTCGAATGTGATGTGTTTGTTGTTACCCAAAGATTCGATTGCTTGTTGTTTTTCGGTTATCTCTTACGACATGCTGAGAAATATAATAGCAAATAAGCATTCTGTTTACATCCCAAAAGAAAAGAACTTATCAAAGTCAATATATTTACGAAGTTCTGTTAACCTCGAAAGGGATTAAAAGATTTTAATATATGAAGTGCTTTTTCGTTATTACAGATTCTGGAAGCTGAGTAAACTGGACGCATTGATATGGCTGGTGGCGTTCTTCACCACAGTCCTCGTCGCCTTAGACATTGGGTAATAAGAGCTTCTTTTCTTACCTCATATTTCACTCATTCCATTAATTTCATTCACTTAATCATAAATTTTTTCTGTAAAAGCTGAAAGATTATTAAAAATTCATCGCGTTCCTTCTTTCAATGAAGCATGGCGTATATAATATATCCCGTGCTTCAACCGTGTTTTGTTAACCTAAATCAAATTTAACGATGTATAGCATACATATATTATATAACCTACATACCTTTAAATATTTACGTCCGTTTCGGGGATAGAATATAAGAGGATGAGTATATGGGATAGGATAGATCGGAAGTAAATGCATCTGACACATGTCTCCTTAATCACTTTAAGCAAAACTAACCGTAACTGTCGGAATGGTTTTGATATAGAATAATGGTCCTGAACTATTGCATCCCGCAACAAATTTCATTGACTTTTAAACTCTTAGTTGAGATTTACGACATTCTACCATGAAAGACAGCTTGTTATCATTTTTTACGTTCCAGATTTCTTACAACGAGATTGTTTCAAATATCTTATTATTTTCAGGTTAGCCTGTGGCCTAGTGTGTAGCTTAGGTATCCTGTTCCTAAGGTCACAGACACCTTACACTTGCTTGCTAGGAAGGGTGCCTGACACCGACCTCTACTTGGACTGCAAGAGATATAGAGCTGTGAGTATACTTTAATGTACTGTGTATGTCTTAGTGATAAATATATTTAATGGAGTGTAAGTAATTTGTGTAGTTTAAGTAATATATGTGCCTTAAGATTGAAGGGTTTTGAACTATACATATATCTGTTAAGAAAACAAGTAGTATATGTTGAGTTTTGAATGTATTTTGTGTGAAAATATGCAAGGAAACTTGCCTTACTATTTAGATAATTTAGACTAATAATTATTGGTATTATTAATATATTATCTAGTCATTTATCACCAAATTTCGAGCCGAAAATATGCGTTAACATATACATTCATAATAAAGTAAACCATTTCACACTAAACAACAAAAACACAACAAAAAAAACATCAAACACGAAAAAAAAACAAAAAATACAAAAGCACAGATTTATTTCACATTTGTCAGTCGTTATTGTGCGGTTACAGCATACTCGACAGGGTCTGTTTCGACAGGAATATCGTCAAGAACTCGAGGGTCACCATGATGATGATGTTCAGCATCACGAAGATGCCCCATACGAACATCTCGAAGCAACAGATCTCGTTGCCCACTGCGTACGGGCAGCTTCGGTCGCAGAAAAAGCTTAATTTGGCACTGGGCCGCTGGATCACTGTCGAGTTTGACGACATCTTGCTGTCTGTAAAGAAAAGAAATGTAAATTATAACGGTGAGGGAAAACATCGTGAGGAAACCTGCCTATCCTGCAGGATAGGTAATAGTCAGCGCCTATATACGGCGGTAAGGCTCACTACTTGGGTGCTGTGTATCTAGTGATACGCGGGCATCGATTGACCCATACCTAACATGCCTTCGAAATTTCAGAGATGGGCATTCAAGCCTCTGACTACCCCGCCATAATAAAAAAGGGAGTGTGTATACACCCGTGGTTAACTTAATTCACCTGGGTCAATTCACCTAAGTGCATTACGTACACTTTTAGTAAACCTAAATCACTTAGGTGCATTAAAAATACATTTCGTAAACTTTATTCACCTAATTAGGTAAACTTAATTCACCTTAGGTAATTGTTCTACTTGTAACAATACAACAATTGAAATACATGTATAAATTCATATAAAACTTTATTAACAGAAAAAAATAAAAAATTTAACGGACCATTTCTAGAAAATGACCTACTGTTATATGGTTATCCAATAAGCTTAACTGCGCTTCACATATAATTTTTTCATTTATTTGAACGCTGGCTTTGCGGCGATTTGGTATGCGTTTAGAGATTGCATCTTTTTTAAATGCTACTATCAGATCTAAGAGGTTTCGGTTGAACTTTTTAACTCTTTTGCTTAAACTAGTATGCCAACTTTCCACGTAGTTATTGGTTCTATGTCGTTCTCCAAAAATCGACCATACATTAATGATTTCTTGGGTTAACCAATGTCTTCTAAAATATTCAAGAAAGGGTTGTAAATGTTGGTGATTGTCGAATTGTCGAACAATATATTGCCAACCTTCGCCAATTTTGTCATGCGGTAACAAAGCTAGACTACGACACAGAAAAACACAACGGCGGTTATGTTTGGCATTAAATATTTTCAATGTTTTTGCTTTTCTAACCAAACTCTCTTGAAAATGGTAATAACAACCATTAATGCTAATTTCGGGGAAAACATTACAAAGTGCTTTCATGGCACTTTTCTCAAAGTCGCACGTGTATTTGACTGGATTCCAACCATTTATTTGAGATTTTAACATTTCAAATAAAATCTGGTACGACTTGGTATCCCTATGAGACATTAGAGCATACACAAGTGGTCTTATATAAGTTATATCGGCACTACTGCCACAGTCTCCGTGAACTGTATATATTTGATGGAAAGGAGCCACACAACACTTAAACGTGCCATCACCAAAGAAATGATGAATCCCTTCCATAAATTGAATGGCTTTCTTTGTAGCGAATATTATGATTCTCATACCATCCCCAGGATTGTAATCTGCAAGAAGAAAATCACTGAATTTGATTGGAATAATTATGTTTGCTATATCATCGTCATTTCTATATGCCACCTTTGGAACGTTAAGGGCTTTATTTCTGCTTTTATACAGTCCTACTTTTATTTTTTCAAAGGTTGGGACTTCATGTACAATATCATATCCAGTACTTTGATAAACATCCAAAGCTTGTTCATATATTTTAGGTACCGGTTCATCTGTGGACATCACTTGCTGCCTACAAATTTCCATCTGTTCGGCCCATTCGTTTTTGGCTATATCTATGACACAACTTGTAATATGTGTTGTTTCTTTTATTATTTCAATATCCTGTGTGGAAAATAAATTAAATTTAAAAACGTCAAATGGAAGTCGGACTCGTGGTTTAACCACTTTTTGATAAGACGCCTCAATTAATAATAATAATAATTTATAATACTTCTTGCCCTTCTGTCTGTCACACACACAAATCAAATTAAAACATATAGGATACATCCCGTTGATCTATAATAATAAAATTGGACAAGAAGCAAGGTCTTACAACACAATTAAAATAAAAAAATCCGAAAAAACAATTATTTGTTATTATGCTATAAAACAATACGGAACCCTCGGTGCACGAGTCCGATTCGCCCTTGGTTGGTTTTATTTTGTACGTACGGAACTTTATAAATGCATCTAACTTACATTTTTTAATGTTAAAGAGCCGGTGCATCTCATTGTATTTGATTTATGGCAACATCTCCACCAATGGGAACCATTTTTATATATTTTTTTCCTAAAATATTGTCGCCCATTTAGTAAAAGCACTACACCTCTCCCTCTGTGTATATATTTAATGGGAGCCATATTTTTAAATATATTATTTTATTATATTATTGCCCTTACAATAATTAGGTTGAATGAATGTCATTCAAAATAAGTGTCATCTTTTCTATCCATGAAAAAATGGCCAGTGCAATATATAAGGTTGCAACCTTTTTGCATTAGCGACCTCATTTTATGTGTCGTAGTAATATATATATAATATATATAATAATATTTGGACATTATTACACCAATTGAACTAGCCCCTCGGTAAGTACATTTAAGACTTGTGTTAAGGGTACTAGTCAACGTATACTTAAGAAATATATACTTATTATATATAGATAAATACATATATAGCATTTATAATCAACGACCAGACTGGAAGGCAGTAGAAAAGCGTTTTTCTTAATTTTGCCACCACCGGGAATTGAACCCGGGACCCCACGATTAGCGATCAGGTGTCTAACCGATCGCGCCACGGAGGTCGTCAATTATACTATAACTAGAATTAAGTTGATATTTCAGGTGAATTAAGTTTACGACAGGTCAGATTGTATGAACTAGAATAACACTTAATAACACTTTAATATTAAATAAAGGAGTCAATAAAGTTTACTTCTAAGTTTATTTAATGCAGCCAGGTGAATTAGGTGAATAAAGTTTACGAAATGTATTTTTAATGCACCAAAATGATTTAGGTTTTACTAAAAGTGTATGTAATGCACCTAGGTGAATTGACCCAGGTGAATTAAGTTAACCACGGGTGTATACACAAGTCGTGAAGCGTATGTATTTATGTATGAAACTAGGTAGGTTAGATTAGACAAAGACAAACGCGTTCACGTCCATTTAACCGTGCTAGTCAGAGGTTTAGGTATCCATCTCCGCAATCACAGTAGTAATTCTATGACTACCTCGAACCCACGTGTTGACCAGATAGTATACAATGTAACAGGTGGCAAGCCCTGTCGCCATTAAAAGCACTAATTTATTACCTGTTTGGGAAACAGGTAGGTTTCCTCACGATGTTTTCCCTCACCGTAGGTTAGAGCAGGTATATAGAAAACTTTGGAAGTGTTTGAATTGAGATAGTGGATGTATATCTATAGTAGTACTAGTATGCCAGTGTCTGTATAAGGCGATACGGTTCACTTCCTATCAGATAGGGAGTCTATGTAGTGAAACGCGGGCTTAGAGTGGCCCATACCTAACATGCCTTCGAAATTTCGTAGATGAGCACTCAAGCCTTTGACTACCCCGCCACAATACAAGGGAGTGTGCATACCCAAGTCGTGAAGCATATGTATGTATGGGTGTATGGAAAATTTTTTAAAGAGAGTGTTGTAAGAATAAATTTATTTACGTTTAAATATTAAGGATTATGTTAGCTAACACCTTCCTAGTACGACCCAAACATGATAGTTTCGTTTACTAATACGGAACAAAATAATATTAACTTTATCCGTTCTAAAATTAGACGTACTTACTCCATTTGCATAAACCAACGTAAAACAGAAAATATGTTTAACACGCTTTCATTATCATTTAATTATCATACTTACTACGTTTACATCATACGGAATAAAATTACAAATAACCCAGTATAATAATAATAATATGTTATGTTAATAATGAGCGGATGAATGAAAGGAGAGTTACAAATGGAATCTATAAAGCCAAAATGGAAGGTAGAGTAGGACGGGGTAGGCCGCGTAGAACTTATAGAGATCAAATAGTCGACATTCTTCTCAAGGCGGGTGTATGTAGTGTGAATAACAGAAGAGCATGTATGAGAAGTTTAATGGGTGTGAGTGAAGCAAGAGAGCTTTGTCAGGTTTGTTCCTATTTTGTGCCGTTGGAGAGGCAGAGGCGTGAATATATAATGTATCACTACATAGTATAAAACAAAATCGCTTTATCTGTCCCTATGTCCCTTTGTATACTTAAATCTTCGAAACTATGCAACGGATTTTGATGCGGTTTTTTTTAATAGAGATAAAGATAGAGTGATTCAAGAGGAAGGTTTATATGTGTAATAACATCCATTAAATAGTGGAGTAGGCTATATATTTTATACCCGTGCGAAGCCGGAGCGGGCGCTAATGTATCTATCAATAACCCAACTTGAATTTTAGTTACTTACGGTTTATATTATCTTTCCTGTAACGCTACTGGATTTCATTGGAAATTCATAAGTACCACCTGTGCTTTTGTATGTTTGTTGGTTTATTTTAAAATGACTGCATGTTTTTATCTGTTCGAACAATGAATCGTTCATTGTTGACAATCCGAAAAATTCAATTAATAGGTCTCCATAGGAACCAAAAGAGGATGAAAGTAAACAGGTTAAAATAAAAAGTAACATGTAGTATTTATTTTAAGTAACATTTACACAGGAAAGAAACATTAACTATTAAAACACAAAGCAAAAGTATAAACTTATACTAAAAAAATTGTCTAGCTTTCGTAAATAATTCTAATTTTCCCTTTTTATCACTGATACATATATATTTTCCCTTTTTATCACTGATCACTGATACATATTATCTTCATATACACATCCTTATATATATACGTCTAACATCACCTCTTAACTTTTCTTTTCTTTAGAGTCTAATTTCAACTTAATCTTACATAATTCACAAGCCTGAGACGTGAAAATACGGTAAATAGAAGGCGAAGGGGAAGAAATGCAGTTCTTCCCCGCATGTTGTAGGAGGCGACAAAGGGACTAGGGGTAAAAGGAATCTATTGAGCAATAGGCTGGCAACCTGTCACCAATGATCCATATAACTTCACAACCTATAATTTATGCTAAAAATGACTTAGTAGAAATTATCATATCTCCAAGTATTAAAGGAAGCATCATTTAAGAACTTAAATTTTTATCTATATATGTATGTTACAGGCAGTAGAATTAGAAGGTTTGAAGATCTTCTACTATTGCGGCGGGTTGAACTTCGCTACGAAAAACATCTTTCGGACCAAGTTGTACGAAGCCATAGACTACAAGCACCTGATCAAGGAAGCGAAGACCAATGTGGTGCATTCGGAGTCCAGAAACTCCATCTCTTGGAACCCTGAGATGACTAGAAGTGTAAGTTATAGTTTATAGTGGTATAGTGATAGTCTTCAACTTGTGTTGTTTTTTTAAATAGACAGAGTGATTCAAGAGGAAGGTTTATATGTACAATAAAATCCATTAAATAGTGGAGTAGGCTATATATTTTATGCCCGTGCGAAGCCGGAGTGGGTCACTAGTTTTCTATATCAAGACCCTGTATTGCTATAAGTGACTGAATTGATATTAGATCTTCTAGGTCCTATCTATCCCTAAAGGAATTAAGGAACGTGAATGAATATACATACATAACTAGCCTGAACAAGCTGCTGTAAATATCACATTTATATTTTTTACTTAAATACGTGTAGTGAAGATTTCATCTAATTTGGTATCTTAAAAGACCAGATGTAAGAAATATCCATCTTTTACTGATAAACTTTTAATTTAGGTTTTCATGAGTTTATCTCAGCAATTGTCATTTATTTCTTAACATCAGTGTTGTAATTATTCGATAAAACTAGTTAAGTATATCAATGAATCCTATTTCCTGATGTATAAAAAGACCGTCATCCCATCACCGTCCTGTCCTTTGCAGGTGTACTGCGTGATAATAGACGCGACCTCGCTATCATACGTGGACGCGCCAGGCATCAAGTGTCTGGTCTCCATCGACAAGGATCTGGATGCTCTTGGGTTGACCATGCTGCTGGCTGGGGCTAATGGTAAGCTATATTTGATGTAGAAAATAAGTTGATAAAGTAATGTAATATTGTAGGATACTGTTACATCAATTGAACTTGAATTGCTATGAGTAAGTTCATTTAATACTTGTGTTAAGGAATATAAACTTATTATACATATTTACATACTGATAACTCTTATGGAATACCAAAATGAAAGAATACTTCTTGAAGACTGTATCTCAAATTTGAAAATTACTTCATTTACCAAAATTACTTCATCTTTTTTACATATTTAAGCCGTAATGAAATCATTTGATTAGTTTAGTATTTTCAAAGTCATTATTATGTAAATATAATATACTTATGCATTCGCATTACATATTTGCCTGTCAGTTATTTTATACTGTAAACAAAATAAAGAAAATGTAGGTAACCAAAGCATGCCTTTATATTAACTAACAAAACCTCCCCCAGCTCCGGTACAAGAGATGATAAACCGCTACAACGCGGTGACTAAGGGACAGAACGAACAACTGCAGCTCACAACGTTCCCCACCGTACACGACGCAGTGGCCTACTGTGACACCATGCAGGTCAAGACGGCTATCAAGGTAGTCTCATGACTAACTAGGTTCTGGCCTGAAGAGTCCTTTTGCTAAAGGTTAGATCAGGGTTTCCCAAAATGTACTAATATACAAGATTTTGAGCAAAATGAGGTCTTAAAATGGGCTCGTATTAAATTAACACGTTATTAATTTCAAAATTTTCAAGATAGGATGGTAATGAAGTGTGTTATGTTGTGTTACGTGTACGTAGAATACGAAAAATATGAATGATTGTGTCTTTTGTCGACCTAAGTCGGAATAAAACATAAAACTAGCAGCTGTTTTAAGTTAGCAGACCATTATAAACAAGAGAGTTGGTCTTAAAAGCAGGTAATTTGATCATAGGGGTCTAAGGTCACTTGTCCAAAATAGTTTGGGAATCCCTGGTTTAGATGCTTATGAATAGGATAGTAATAAGGTTTTTGACCAATTGTACATACATACGCTTCGCGGGTTATGTACACACTCCCTTTTCATTGTGTGTAGTGTAGTCTGAAACTTGAGTGCCCATCTTCGAAATTCATCATAATTTGTCTGTAATGTAATAGCTGTATATTTGGTTATTCGCTACATAGAATGAGTTTGCTAAAGGTTTTGAGTTCGATTTCCGGTCGGATTTAGTGTAAATTGGTGTGTGAATCACTATAAAGGCCCAGTTTGTGGTTATAAGTTGTGTCTGGCTTAAAAATATGGATTTAGATAGAAAATGTAGAGAATGTGTAAATTTGGAACCACTAGTCGGTATAGAAAACTATCCTCAGCTTTGTAGCAAAAACGGCTGGTATCAGTAACTATAAGACTAGTTATTCTTTTAAAATTAAATCCGAGATACAAATATCGTTAATTTGTTAATATGTAATGTTGTAAATGTTAATGTTGAAGTAGTTTAATATTTTAATTATTAGCTACGGAAATTTAATAGCTCAAAAATTATTTTTTATCGTAATTATGATTATATATGTATAAATATAAGTACTTTTTATAGGTGCTTCATTAATTTTAATATGTGTAATTTTCTAAGAGTATAATTATGTAGAATTTGTATAAAGATATGTATTTATGTAACTTTTTGTCTTCATTAAAAAAGAAATAGGACAATATTGCGAGTGATAGGTATATATTGAAAATATTTTCATACTTTTGTGAATAGTAATTCGAATTATATAGTTTGTACGAGTAAATTCATGCAAATACATATTTTACTTAAAAAAAAGTACTTATAAAATGTTTATCGATATCTGAAGTATTTTTACATTACAAGCATTGGTTTTATTTTAGTATGCGCTGTGATATATTTTAATATATTTGTTCAATAACCCACTTTTTTCAAGTTCCTTAAATTTAATATAGCTTATAATCCTGTTTCAATTGCCTCAAGTCATTTAATACAATATATGTAAAGACCATAAATTCATCTAATAAATTCATTGTAATTAATCAAAATGAGTTATATTATTATAGCTAAAACAAACTATTTTTAGGTGTACAAAGAAACTTGATTGTTCATCAAATCACACATCAGAATATTATTTTTTGCATTTCATACATGATA
Source organism: Leucoptera coffeella (assembly GCA_030578115.1). Lineage (NCBI taxonomy): Eukaryota > Metazoa > Arthropoda > Insecta > Lepidoptera > Lyonetiidae > Leucoptera > Leucoptera coffeella. The sequence goes on along the minus strand of JAMBLF010000675.1, from coordinate 65,281 downwards.
TTATATATACTACATAGTGCTTGACTTTAGATATTGCCAATTGTGATATACGGTAAATGTATATATAGAAGTAGCTTTACGTACTTATTTCGATTACAAAGTATACATACTTTAGTAAATATGTGTATAATTCTAATTCTTTATTATATAAATATGTAGCTAAATAATAAATCTTGAAAGGGAACAATCCGAATTAAATTAAAATAAAGGCGATAAGCAGTGGTAGTACTGTGAAATAATTTATAATTTAATTAAGTTCAACGGATTTAATTATGTGTAAATAGGCTTATTTTAGATATAAAAAATGTTATTTACAAATTGTAAATTAGTTTGTAAAGTTCGTACTTATAGAAAATTGAGGAAATAAACATTGTTGTTGTTATATCATATGTTTCTTTTATTACTAATGACCTACCTTTTGTTAGACTTCTATAACAAAAACAATATTGAACCAATTCGTGAGTTAGCGAAGAATATGTAATATCGAAGGTCCCAGGTTCGATTCTCACTGGAACCAATACCAATGCTGCCGTCCAAATCATAAAAGCAATAATTCGGGTTTGTTACTAAACTGAGTTGCATATTTTGTATCGATAAAACGAGAGCATGTATGAGAAGGTTAATGGGTGTGAGTGAAGCAAGAGAGATTTGTCAGGATCGTTCCAGGCGGCGACTGATAGTCTCTGCCTATATATTATATGCATGTATCTATATAAAACGAGGTCAATAAATTAATTGTTATATAAAGTATATCTGCAAAACTTCAGACCTGAAGGTTACTGCTAACTACGGAGTGGACAAAAAAGGAATTACTGAAACTTTATAAGCCAAAATATTTCGAATTTACTTATTGCTCTCATGATATGAATGGCACAATGTGTATAAAAGTTTACAATGCATAATTATAAATGAAAAGAGCTGTTATGAATTCAGCAATACAGTTTGTGGGAGCGTGAGAATAATGGGTAACAATAATTTAAAATCGTAAGAGGTCCTTAAAATTGTAAAACAATTTGAACTAAAAATTATACTACTCTGTTTAATGATCCGAGCTAAACTGTGACGTAAAAAGAATGCTAACTAGTTGCCGTTCTTCCCGGCATGTCGTAGGAGGTGACTAGGGGTAAATGGGATTAATTAGGCAATGAGCTAGCAAACTGTCACCAATGTTCCATATGACACCCCACCCCAATATTAATGCTAAAAAGTGACCTAGGGGATAATCTCCCGAGGTTCTATACACCCTGAAAGGGATAGAAGGATGTGAATATATATGTATGTATATGTTAAATGTATGTCACCTCCTGTTCAATACTTGCTGTCCGAATAAACATTTGTTTAAAAGATTTAAATGGATCAATCAATTGATGAATGATTTACTGTGTTGTGTTATTCGTTGCAGTTTTGTTTGGGAAACCATTAGCGTTTTCATGTAAACGAAATGGAGAATTCTATAAAGGTAATTATTACAATGAAACAATTATACTAGAATATAGTTTAAGTATTATTTATTTGACTCAAATATACATAACACATTGCAGACATGCATCACAATTCGTAATTTATAACAAACTAATTTGTTCTAAAATTCGACCAGGAAATTGCAGTCTTTATTTATACATTCGTTAATTGCTATTAAGTTTATTAGTCTACGAAATTTAAATGCATTTATCACCAAGACAACATACAAATCGTCACTAGTTAGATAATAAATTTCATGAATATTACTGGGAATTTAAGGTGTTACAGTTAACATAAAGTTTTAGATCAAATAGTGAAATGCTAATTTATAATTAGTTATATTGCATTATACATTTCCTCATGAAAAAATAAGTTTGACATTTAATAAAACTCCTAGAAAATCATTACTCCTATAAACGTACTTATAAAAAATGAGTGAATTTCAATTATTGCTGTGAACCATTAATACAAAGGCAAATTTCAAAACACACAACTATCCAACATCACAAAACAATAGTTATATTTAAACACTCACTATTTATACTCATTTTATTTACTATACGAGACCGGGTCATATCACAATAAACTAATAAAGATATAACCCTTTATAACCTGACGTTTCGACTCAGTTGCATAGGCCGTGGTCGCGGGAAGACTCTTTTTAACTTATCGTGATATGACCCTGTCTCATATAGTAAATAAAATCTCAAATCAAATCTATTGCGGTATTACTATAGCTGAAATTAAGTCAAAGTCCCTAAAGCTTATCAATCCACAATTTTCTTCCTCATTTCCATACCTATCTATCAACCACCTCATCAACACTCTCCGCCGTATCTAAGATCCTCAAAATGCTCTTGCAATACGCTATTTCCTCCGTAAAAGTGTCCGGGTTAACCAGATCCGGATGTTTGCTGTGAGCCTCTACAATATTCCTGAGATTCGCCTCCTGACACTGCCGTAAGATGGTCCTGTCTCCATTGTCGATTAGGACTAAGAGAGTGCTGAGTAAGTGTTCGGAAGAATCGTCCCTGCCTTGGTTCAGCTGCTTTGCGATAAGACCCACGAGATTCAGCTCTTTGAAATGTTCTGTAATATTGGAGAATAAATTTATTTATTTATCTATTTATTATTACTAAGTTAAGCCTACCATTACAGGATAACCCTAATGCGGTAGAGTAACACGATTTAATAAATCGCTGCTTTAAAACTAAACTGAAGAAACTCAAAAAACACTATTTTGCAAAAAACGTTGTTTTATAATATAGTTGATATATTTTTGACATTAAATTGCATATAATTTAAAAAAATGATTAAATATAAATACATTTTTTATCTTTTTATTAACTTAATATATTTTATGTACTTATTATTTAATCTTTTTGAGATAAAATGTTTTTCGAGTTTCTTTAATTCCATAAGTAATTAAGTTCCAGTAATTTTAATTCCATAAGTTAGTAATTAAGTTCCAGAGCGTTGTCTATGGTAAGGGAATGTTGCCAGATTTTTATGGTATTTTGTAAGTTATGGAGCTGGTCAGGATACTGCAGTATGAAGTAATAAAAGTTCTATACAATTAATCTCGTTACATACAACTATTCAGTCCACAGTTATAAGCTGTATTGCAAAGTCTACTTTTATTGTAACGGGTAAGTCAGAGGCTTAAGTTAACCTTCAAAATTTCTGCTTACATAAGGAATGAGCCACTCTAAGCCTGCATGCGTTTAACTATATAGACAGCATCCAACGTGATAGGTAGTGAACCGTATCGTCGTATACAGTCACTGGCACCTATCCCGAGGGGTAGGCAGGTTTCCTCTCGATCATTTCCCTTAACGCGGGCTTCGAGTAACCAATACCCAACATGCCTTCGAAATTTCGAAGATGGGCACTCTAACCTAATTACCCCCGCCACAATAACAAAAAGGGAGTGTGTTTACACAAGTCGTGAAGCGTATGTATGTATGTATCTCCCTCACTGCTTCTATTCTATTCCATTCAAGCAACATACAGTTTTGACGACCTCCGTGACGCGATTAGTTAACCACCTGAACGCTAATCGTGAGTTTCCGGGTTCGACTCACGGTGGAGATAAAGTTAAGAACTACGCTTTCTTCTGCTTTCCAGTCGTTGTTGATTATATGTACTATATTTGTATATATCTATATATAATAAGTATATGTTTCTTTAATATACATTGACTAGTACCCTTAACACAAGTCTTAAACAAACTTACCAAGGGGCTTGTGCAATTGGCATAATAGTGTCCTAATTATTATTAACTAGCGACCCGCTCCGGCTTCGCACTGCTGGCTATTTAATGGATGTTATTATACGTATAAACCTTCATCTTGAATGACACTATCTATTAAAAAAACCGCATCAAAATCCGTTGCGAAGTTTCAAAGATTTAAGCATACAAACGGACATAGGGCCAGAGAAAGCTACTATGTTTTATACTATGTAGTGATATGTATTTATCTATATATAGTAAGTATATGTTTCTTCAATATACATTGACTAGTACCTTTAACGCCAGTCTTAAATGAACTTACCAAGGGGCTATAGTATATTCGCTTTAAGAAAATAGTGACGTCATCAAGGTCTCCATGATTTAACCAATGAGATTTTATAGGGGTTGTCTGTTATTGGTCAATGTGACTTCTTTTCTCATTTACTCACGTCTCATTGGTCAGTTTGACTTCTGATTATCATGACGTCACTATTTACTTAACGCGAATAGACTATAGTTATTGTTATATAGTATCCTAATTATTATTAATTATATTATTATACACTACATATACCACGTGCTGGCCCACTAACCCTTGGTCTCCGGATGTCGGTTGCACAGGTACTTGATGAAGAAGGCCGCCTTGGTGCGGGCGGAGGGCGTGTCACTGCTAATCACCCTGGTCACTATCTCGCAGCCGTTGGAGCGGATGAACTCTTCCGCTGCCGGCTTGAATTCACGGACTAGGCCTGTTAGGGTAATGGATAGGTTATAATAATATAATTTAATATAATAATTTATTCGAGACATAATAGGTTCTACATGTACGTTTTGTTTTGTTTTGTTTTGTTTAGTATATTGCAAGCTGTATGCTCACGTTAGAGATGTAGTCCAGCCTGCACAGTGTGAAACTACTAATTATTGTTTGTATTGACTGCAACTTGTCGTGAGCATCTACTTTAAATAAATAAATAATAATAATAATATTTGGACATCATTACACCAATTGAACTAGCCCCTTGGCTTACATTTAATACTTGTATTAAGGACACTAGTCAACGTAAATTTAAGAAATGTATACATATAATAAATAGATAAATACATATATAGCATATATAATCAACGACCAGACTGGAAAGCAGAAGAAAAGCGTAGTTCTTAACTCTGCCTCCACCGGGAATCGAACCCGGGACCTCACGATTAGCGTTCAGGCGTCTAACCGATCGCGCCACGGAGGTCGTCATATATGTTGCTGATATCAATTTGGTCTATTCTGACACAAGATTAAAATAGTTACTTACTATGATTACAAATAAGTAAATTATTAATAACTAACGGGACTTATCGCGTAAGTTTTTATATAATAAAGTTAGCTTTATTAATAACCCGACGTTTCAGACAGACTGCGTGACTACGCGATAAGTCCCGTTAGTTATTAATCATGAGTATAAATCGCGAATCTCTTAAAACTATAATTAAGTAAATGATTCATGGTAACTAAAGCTTTGCACATTTTGCCATAATAATTATAATTGTTGCATAATTGTTGTTGCCCTGATGAAAGCCACTTTTCAACGGACAATCAGCAACAAGAGTGGCCTTTGCTTAATGATAATAGGCAGAATTTACTCTACGTAGAAGGGTCAAAAACTTAGGACCTAACAAATACAAAGAATAGGTTAAAGTATTCTTCAACATAGCCTTTGAATGATACTTATTTGAAACATATCAAAGAAAGAAAAACTTACAAAGACACCAGCATATTTCTAATAACTTCATGGTTAAGGAATGAAATATTACATCAATTTATTGCTTGTTTATGTCTCCTATCAAAGCAAAAGTTTTATTAATAAGCTATATGAAAAAATGCCTTACATGACAATGCATAAACACATTTGGTCAAGCTGATTCCCTTTTCAATCTCGGCCAGCTTCAGCAGGATGTTCAGGAAACCACATTCAAGAGCTCGACTCTGCAAACAAAAACATAGTTTTAATTCTACCCTCTCCTTATTTCATCTTTTCTAGCCTACTGATCAAACCGCCTCAACCCTCGACATTTGCAGATGCAGGTAACTATCAAGAATCCATCTTTCACTATGTAGGGACTGGAAGTAAATGGAATCTTCTGGGTGATGGGCTAACAACTTATTACTGTTGTGCCATGTGACATGACAATCCCCAATATTTTTACCAAAAAGTGACCTAGATGCTTCTATATCTATGTCATTCTGTCCAGCCCTAAAGAGATTAAAAGTTGTGAAAGTATACATACGTGTTTCATTATGTTTTAATATAAACTCTAAGTTGACAACCTTAATAAAAATACATTTACGAAATGCGTCGAATACTACGATGAGGGAAAAACATCGTGAGGAAACCTACCTGTTCCCAGAACAGGTAATGGTTGGTGCTTGTAAATGGCGATATGGCTGACCACCTGTCACATTGAGTACTGACTATCTGGTCAACATGTGGGTTTGAGGTGGCCATAGAATTAATACCTTCGCAATTGCGGAGATGGACACCTGAACCTCTGACTACCCCACAAGGGTTAATGGTCGTGAACGCATACGTACGTTGACAACCTGTATATTGGAAGTTTACATAAATAGTTGGTTGAGTGTACAACTGTGTATTATGTATTTACGACTCACCTGACAAAAAGGGTTATTCTGGCATAATTCAGCTAGGATATTACTGGTATAGGCTCGTACATTCTGGTTTTCACTAGTGTAGCATACTGGGAATATTACAAAGCCACCCAACTTGTAGAAATCTGAAAAAGATAACATTTCTTCACATTTGCTGCTTACATTGATTGAATGGGTATATATCTATTGTTCATTTGGATCTACAACGAAAGCAGCTGTTTTCTTCAAAGCATGTCGTTAAAAGTGAGGTGAGGACGTTATTTCACAAACCATTACAACACTCACATGCATGAGTCCCAAAGAATGAATAGAATGTTTTGTTGTATGAAATCTTACATGTACAAGTATGAATTTTTATGATGACCAGCCAAACAATTGGAATACCTTCTGTTCTATAAGTATTTGATTTAAAAGTATAGCAACATTCCTCTTACATTTCATAACTATATAAATCAATCAATCAATCAGCCTATGTCAGTCCACTGATGGACGTAGACCTCCCCAAAGTTATTGTTACAGTTTTATACACAGTTTGTACACATAAGTTACAAAACTGTGGCCCTCTGCCAACCACTAACAGCGACCTTTTTTTAGGTTATCGGTCCATCTAGCAGGGGGGCTTCCTACACTACATTTACAGAGACGTGGTCGCCATTCGAGAATGGCTTTGCTCCAAAGATTGTCGGTTCTGAAACAGACTAGGCCGGCCCACTGCCACTTCAGCTTGCAACATCAATAGACAATGTCTACGACTTTGGTTTGGACTTTGGACACTGTCCCTTAACTAGATACCTGTAACTATAAGTTGTTTTAAATCCCAAACCACTCACCGTTAGCCACATCAATGTCATCTATGAAATCTGTGAGCTTATTAAAGGCATTAGACACTTCCAGGGGCATAGGCTTGCCTGCTTCTATGGCCGCAATCTTCTCCTTGTCAGAGAGAACTTTGATGGCTCCTTGGATCACTTCTGCAATGTTCACTGTTAAACCCTTCAATGCTTCTGCTAGGAATTTCTTTCTCTGTAACATAATATGTAAAAACAAGGTTTATACAATATTGTTTATATAGGGTCCCTATGTAAGAGCCATAGTATTTGTATATTAAAGTTTAATTTGAGAGATTAGTTTCTAACATAATATAAATAACGTAAATATATTCATAAATATTTTAATGTTACTATGGGCATTAAAAGAAGTACATATAGATTTAATTTAGACTATACTTTACTATTTCCTACAACACCAAAAGATACACCCCTAGGATGTGATAACTATGGAAGATAATAAATATATAAACACATACCTCTTCATCCATAGGACCAAACTGTGAGTTCCCAGGCGCATCCTCTGCCTTTGTAGCCTCCATTGCAAAGCGCAGCAGTCCCTGTAATAAAAAATATTTATGTATTGAAAATTTCATCATACTTTATAAATTAAAACTCATAAAGTCTATACAAATTTAGGGCATGTGACTTAAGGCTGTAATAATAAGAGCTAAAATATAAATAAAATATTGCAGTTACAATCTATTTTAATATATAAAAAGGAAAACATGATTTCTACTTCTTAATGTTTAATGCTATTCTGGTATAATAATATTATCAAAACTAGCTGATACTCCCAATTACTCTTGTTAATGGGACAAGGATATATAGCTTATAATGAATTATATGTCTATAACCAATGTTACAAATAAAGTCATCACAAGAACTCCAATGACTAATTCCTGCAAATTGAAGGAGTGACTTATGATATAATGATACTGTAACCTCGAAAGGGATACAAAGACGTGATGATATCAATAATTGACTGGCAGGAGAAAGACAGAAAGATGATTATTGCTCATCAATTCAGTAAGTTAACCTATAGATTTAGAAAGAATTATAAGTGAGACATTTTTGCTAACCTGTAAACTCCTTGGTTGTCGAGGCTGGATAGGCGTAGGCTGTGCATTCCCATCATTGCTAGCAGGGAACGTCAATGCTCCAGATATCACAGCCTGATTATTTTGCTGGTTTTGATCCATACTGATGATTCACGGTGTACCGAACTCCGGACTATAGAAATTCTTTATTAACAATTAAGTAGAACAATAACTGTGTTGTGTTTAATGACAGATGATCGCTTATGCACTGTTGATTGATAATTCACAGAATATAATTTGTCACGGCAGTAAAGCACAATATAAATCGCAACACACGGAAAATACAAAATCGAATACTCCAGAACAGAAAGTAAATAAATTTTGACGTTTCATGTATTTTTTTATTTACGTCTGCAACTAGAGTTGCCATGAACAAATTTGATTACCCATTTAGAGGAAACAATTATTTTCTTTTTAGTATTTTCATTAATAATTTTCTAAAATGTCATTTAATTAATTATTTCATATATTAATTAATAGTGCATTTTAAATAACTGCAATACCCATTAAACTAAGGTCGGGTTACCAATGTTGTGATATCGGTAACACTAGAGGGAGTTACAGCATCTGATATCACTATGTACACATAGGTAGGTATGTATTACGAATACCTACTTTAAACAACGTACAATAGGTATTATACATTTAATTGAAAGGTTTTAAAACTATTTTTAATTTTTGGTAGTTACATGGGTTTTTTGTACTATATTATAAGTATATTCTCTATCTTATCTGAAAATCATACTACATCCATATCTAGCTTAATTATGTGGAATATATCGTAATTATTTTCTAGTCTATAGTTACATCTATCTATATAGTCTATAGTTAGGTATTTGATGTTTGTTCGATATCATAATAGCCATTCCTAGGCATGTAGGTAGATTGTAGGCAGTTTATACAGCGTCTGTCCACTTGAAATGTAATTTGCCAGTCATTTTCTGAGTTGCTAATGGAACAGTACTTAGTGAGGTTTTTCTATGATTTATTATATTTTTTATTGTCGTTAACGTCCCTCAAATTATAGAAGTATGCCTCATAATTACCTCATTATTGTTATTGAATGTGACTGTCTTATACGCAAATACTTACTAGCTTAACTTTGTAACACCTGTAAATTAATCTATTATTACCTACTGACGTCGGTAGATAGTTTCATGAATATGTACTGCACTAACGTAATGGACAATGGAATGACAACTCGTAACGAATTGATGAAATATTTCGTGTGTACCCCAATTTGCATTTCCAATGTAGCTTAGTGGTTATGCGCCCCGTAAGTCCGTCCACCCCCTCAGTTATATGGATATGCGTATAATATGCTATGTATGTCTAAAACTGCAATAAAACAAAAAGTAATAGTAATGAAATATGACAGATGCGGGAGAACGCCCGTACCATGCCAAACGGTGCACAGTGAGGCAACGTGGCGATCGATTCGGTTGCTTGCGTTCGCTGTTGGCTGACCGTTGCTTTTTATACCAGCAGTTTCAAAGAAACACGTTATTTTGTATCGTAAATAAAAACATTTCCATTTTAATTGCTGACTCATGAGCAGCTTACATGCATTTGCATTACACAAATTAAACAATGAATATGTTTTTTTCTTTAAGGTTCGACACATAAATTAAGCGTCGATTTTTTACTATGGTATATTCAATAATTCAATAAGTTAATAATTTAATAACAAGATAATAGATATATCAATGCCTGAGTGTGTGGTGTATGACCATATTCGAAATCCACCCTGTATAAAGAGGTTGATTTTAACTAAAATCTTATTAAATATTCAATTTATCGGTATTTATTTATTTATTACGTTTTTATTCTAAATTTGTAACAATTTATTCGAATGAAATAAATCCCTGTGTTGCACAGTCTGCACATTTAGTTCTACTCACTCGGCCCACATACATACTGCTTCAGTGACCAACAAAATGGCGTCTGTTAACTAAGTATGAGAAATAAAGCTAGTATAAAAGCTTCGTTTGAAAGCTATATAGAACTTTAAACTAATGAAATAAAACGTCTTAAAATATGGTACTGCAAACAGATATATTCAGTTCAGTTGATTTTTGCCAGTCTATAATTATACTGGGCAAAGGTCTCCCTTGTATTCGCACGAATAGATCGATCCCATTTGCGTGCCAGCCGCTCAAGAATTTGTATAGATCATCCTTCTATCCCCTCCGAGTTTCCCTTTCTTTTGTCCACTATGACTATCAGAAAGGACGGAAAGGGATCTAAGTGGATATTAGAATATATTCCCATCGATGCTTACGTATTACTGCTATTTGGTATATTTTCTATTCTTGTTATTGCATTTAACTGGGTCAAAACGAGTAGGCAAACCTCATCGCTTTTAAGTCATTAGTAAATGGTTAACTATGTTTATGATAAACGACTCTATAATCGGGCAAACCCGCAGTTAAAATGTAGTTACAACACATTATTCTGCCATTGTAATTGGACCTGCAACCGCTGACAAACAATAGCATAATTCGTCAAACATGACTCTCGTGTGGTCAGTTTCCAGGATGTGCACAGTATAAGGAATTCTAAATATAGCAAGCGAGACATGTAACCAAACGACAGTGTGTTCAAAGATAAAGTTTCCTAGGAACGAAATGTGAACGCACCGCACGACGCAATATGATATTCTTGAACCTGCATCCTTGCTAAGCTATTATGCGTAGATAGACTGTGGACATAGCGTCCTAAGTAATAGTAGACAGATAACTGATGGCGGCTCAACCGACTGCGCCCTGTGCGATGCGACGTTGCCTCACTTCATCTTTCCTAGACCAGCTTGGATCGTGTTAGAAAGACTAGCTTCGTCTTCACTAAAACTTACTTTCTTGGAGAATTCTTTCGAAAAACTAGTTTCCAACGTTGAACAAGTGTTATGACAAATTATGGGGTCTTGTCCATTTGTCATTATAGCAGCTGTATCCAGTTATTTGATCAAGTAGAGTTACACCATTACTTTTAGTTAAGTTAGATACTGACTTAGTGTTAGGGGAAAGGCTGACACCTGTACATTTGACCTTGACTAACATGTTAAACGGTGGGTCTGGCCAAAGGCCTTTGCGATATATCTATGGGCCCTAAAGCACCCAGCTACCCTGGCAGGAATATAGTAATGACGTCATGAAAATTGTTTGAACTATAGTTTTATAGCCCAAAACTTTTTTGTTATTACAGCGTTATCATTCTGTATTTCACTACACATTACAAGAAGTGTACTTAAGTAAATTTATTACGTTAGAAAACAAATAAAAGAGGTAAGCAAATCTTTTGTGTGCACGACAACTTTATCTTTCTCCATCCGGATGACAGTATACGGATCCCATAGGAAACACAGAAGCCAAAAAGATCTCAGCAAGCCATTATTCTGACAAATGAGCCCGTATAAGAAGTCTTCTCCTCCATAAAAAGCGGCCACGATGTAGTCCTCTTGCAGATTAAAGTCGTAAAATGTGTAAGCAATTTGTACTATTTGTGCGTGGACCGTAACTGGATTGTAAATAAAAACAGGAAAATGTGTTGGAATGACGCCAAGTTCTTTCTGTTTTTCTCTAACTATCCCTTCATTACACAATACTTCTTTTCGACTTTGAGCTGCGTGTATTGTCATGTCCTTATCTATGATAACGCTAGTACTTTGGCGTACGCAGTTGATAAAAGCAACTAACAAACCATTGAAGATAAATACACAATCACGCCCTCAATTTCCTAAGAGGTAGGTATAACCAAGACCTAGAAAACTGATGCCGTACTAATTCATTAGTAATTACGTACTAATTAATGTGTTTTATCAAAACCTCGATCAAGTGTATATAGATAGTGATGCATAGTATTTATTTGTTCGCCATATCACTTAAATTAGTAAAATATTGTATAAAATGTGTAGGTGGGTGCTGTAAGCATTTCGATGGAGAAATGAAGATCCAAAACTACGCTTACTAATTTTCCTAATCCATATTTGTAGGTCTTATCTTATGTGTGTGGTATTGACCACATGGTACTCTCATTCTCATCGCATCAAAGCATCCACTCGACATTCGACGAATGCACGTCGATGACGGCCGTTGTGACTGGATTTTGCCCACACTTTCGTAATCTTGTTGGAAACGTGAAACGTGGGTGCGCACAGTGGGGCAACGTGGCGGTCGTCCGACGACCTCGTTGACACTGATATTTCTATATTTATAGCCAACCTATGGTAGGTAGATAAACATGATTTTCACACACGTCTCACGGCACAACAGCTATGACGCCATATCAATAAACTATTCAAACTTGTTAATCATACATACAAATACATAGCAGCTCAGTCGGTTTGCCTGACTACCTACGTACAGCTTGAAATTCCAAACGGACCACGATGCTCTGAGTACGGAGAGACGTTTTTAAAGAATTCTTTTTTGTTCCCGCAGCTCAGCTACTATGTGGCTCGTTCCCACTTGGATGGCTGATGATACCATGGCACCATGTCAAAAATTGGATAGAAATATTTTTTGTTTCTCTTTATTATTTAAAGACTAAAAGAAAGAAGATTTAAAGACGTTTATTATTAAAATATTTAAGTGAGGGAGTAATTTATTAATTCACATGATCCGTAATTATATTAATGAGAGTACTTATCAGATATGGTGCTATATAATAAGTTTTTTAGTAAACACAATTCAATGGTTACGCTGTTTACGTACCTTTAAATGTAAAGGTTAGATATTGTCCTGGATTCTAATCAGCCCGTACTAAAAATAATACTACATATGCTCTATAAAAAGTTTCACCAGCGATTTTAATTAAAAACTGTATTTTCTAAATCTACGGACCCTAGATGAACGTCAGATTATTTTTTCTTACCCTAAGAAGCTGAAGATCAATTACAATGATTTGGGTAAAATGTTTAGTGCTTGCAACACCAACGCCAGGGAACGGTGGCGCTAGATCGCCGCTCTCTTTCCCGCGGCCCTCTCCCCGCTCGTGCCTCAGCCGTCCCCCGCAACCGCGTTGCCACTTCGTACAATTTCGCTCGACGTAATTTCAGTTCAATGGACTTAAAAATCCAAAAACGCGTCAGTAATAGTTACAAATACATCAATGTGATACTAATAAGTTGTAGATAGTGTTCTATTACGTGTTATGGTTTAGTTATAAGTGTGCAAAAGTGTATTTTAGAGTTATAAACAAAAACGTGTAAGTGAGGGGCTCGTGGCTGTTGCGAGCTACTTCCACGTCAGTGCTTCGTTGTTAAAAAGTAAGTAAACTCACTTCAAATACCCCCAGAAGCAAAATAGGTACACTTTTCACTATAATACATCGATAAATTTAATCAAAAACCAATTTAGTGCAGCGTTTTTAAGAATTGGTTCTACGACTCAAAAAACCTTTAAATCCTTTAAAACTCTGATAAAATCAGGTAATCTGTAATTAAAACTTCGAATCCTTACCATAAATACAAAGAAATGTCAAAAAAATAATTATAATAACACGTGTTGTTACATAACTTCGTGTGTAGAGTAGGTAATAATTAAGGTCATTGTTATATGCCTAAATTTTAAATACTACGCTTGTGATGTCCTTGTTCGGTATAGGTACATTTTATAGTTCGAAATTATTACTACTGCTACGTTCAAAATGTATTGAATTCAGTGGAAAATAACTGCTGCGTATTATAGACAAAACAACAAGAAAGTAACTATACCTAAATTTTACTTTTGAAGTCAAACTTTTATAATTGACAATAATAAATCTTAACTTACCTACCTACTTATATCCCAGTCTTCAGTTATGTCTAGTTTCCAAAACGTAGGCCTATTTGATTCGCTACATTTTGACGCGTCTCTGAATACTGAATACAAGTATTCAAAGCATATTAACAAAAATACGTATAAAATATTTATATTATCCAGACAAAAACAACGTAATTTCTATCCATACAAAATACCCCCTACAGACATCATAAATTTTGTTCAAAAAGTTATGCAACAGTGGTAGTTACGAAGAAAGCTATAAAAATAAAAACGGAAATAAATTTTGAATATGTATATACCTATTTTAGTTGAATTACCTACCTAAATAAAATGAACAAACATTTTCTAACAAGAATGAAAAAATATTTTCGTATCAAAAATTATTTTAATGTTATTAAAAATCTTACATTAAAATTTTAGTAAAGTGTAAATAATTAAGTATCATAAACTACATCTAAAAATTAAGTAGGCATCAACAGAAAAATCCATGTGTTCCGAAATTATTCCATCTTGAATGTTTCCAGTTCGACAATAAATTAAATACAACTAAAATTAAAAGAATATAGTGAAATATAAATTGAGAATAATTTTATATAGCTTTTCTATCATGAAGGTAGGTCTATTGAAATATTTTTGAGAATTAAAAATTACGGAATCAATTGCTAAATTCAAAAATATACCTATATTTTTTTATTATTATAAATTGAGTAGGTAGTTATCTGTGCTGTTTTTTAAATAGCATTTATATTTATTTTGTGTAGGCATGTAGAAATTTATTTCATAAATACACAATTTTAATTACTTTTCAGTTCACAAACTTAATATTTTTAATTCAAATTACCTATCTTTGTCTTAGATTTAGAAATACATAACCAATTTTTCGTAAATATTAACGTTTTAGTCTTTTATACTCTAATGTCTTATTTTTCACGTACTTTAAAATACACCAAAAAGAAATCCAAAAGCCCTTCCATCCAATTAAACCATTCGCAATTACGTCATGGAATACGTATCTACCTATTTCAAATACAATAAGGTCCGACTTAACTTTTCTCCCTAGTGTAGGTATATATAATAAGTCTCATAATTAAATCAGACGTAATCCTCGGATATAATATTCTTGAGCTGGTCGCTGTCCACTGGGACTTGGATATAATGTAAAAGCTAATAAGAAACTAGAGATCTTGTGTTTTTTGGGCTACGAAAAATCAGGCCTTCACTATAGGCACAACGACGTTAACGTTTTTGGTACCTCTTGTTGAATGCCATTTGGCAATCATTCATCAATCACACCTCCTTTAATTGACAGTTTATTAATTTTAATTATTTCTACCGTTAACACGGTCCTGAAATAAAAAAAAACCTCTAAGAGTCAAAGTGACAATTTTTCCTAAACATTTAATGTGATTAAAACCTAAAAGCCTGCGCGGGACCTAACTGTTCACGGATCCAAATCATATTTTGCCTCTACATACACACGCTATTTCACAATGATTCCGTGCATTGCAACTGCCTACATGCGACGCTGTTACATACGTTGACTCCGTTTTATGTTAGCGATCGCATGATTCATAAATAGGTTTTATTTAACTCCTAATGCCTAGACTTACACGTGAGTTCCATTATTGTGACGCCAGATGGTTCGGCTGGCAACATTAAAGCGAATCAGACCGTTTCAATAAAAATAAAATAACTGTAAAATAGAGTACCCGCCACATAAGGTGGCAGTAGCCAAACTTGGAACTAAATTTGACGTTTCCGCCATTGCGTGTTATTTTGTATGAAAGGTAAATTTAGTATTACCAGCGTTGTGTTTTTTGCCCACTCTTTGTAATTTTTATGTTTGTTAAGGGTGATTATAATAAATTGATTTCTGGAGTTTCTTGTTAGTTCTTCTCCAAGGGTCTCCGCTGAACTTCTTCTTCTCAATCGTTATGCTCTTATCAGAGCGGTCGTGGTCTTCATGACGTGGCATCTTGAGCAGCCGAAATGGTTGGTGAACTAACCTCGGTAAAAATATGTAAAGACAATGCTCAGTGCCATGTTTGAAATAGTTTTTTTTACATACATACATACACATCACGCCTGATTCCCTGTAGAGGGGTAGGCAGAGATCACGGATCCCCATTTGTCCCGATCCTGACAGACCACTTTCGCTTCATTGACATTCATACATTCTCTAATACACTCTCGGCGGTTATAGGTACTCCTAACGTCACCTTTTTTCAATATAGCGTCTATCTGACTGTTACATATATGTCTTATTAGGCCGGCCCCTACGTAACCGCCCTTCCACTTCACTCATATATATTCCTTTTGTCAATATATAGTTTTTTAATTTGTACTTAGATCATAAAATAACTTTCAAAGAGAGCTTATGATAGGGCCTATTTTGAATAAAAATGTTTTGACTTTTGACTTTGGTATATTAATTTCTTTTATTTGAGTTTATAGCTCTGCAACCAAAGATCGTTACAAATGAAACCTCAATATAATGTATCGAGCCGTATGGCACAGTGAGTGCTAGTTTTGGCGTGTTTACTGGCAACACTGGATTACGCGACTGTGGCGACGCCTCCAACTGCCACCTTATGTGGCGGGTACTCTACATTTAGATATAGTGACGTATGTTTCTGTGTCGGGACCATGTTAGCTGGGATCCAAACTACGAATAGCTGTCTTTCTATCTAACATGTCATGTATGTGCCATACTAATAGAAATCACCAAGGAGATAATACATAGTCTCCGAAGCTCTGTCCACCCATAAAGGGTTAGAAATGAGTCAAGAGAGAAAATATTTTTCTCTAGAGACATAAATGAATAAACTCAAGCAATAAAATTAAAAAAAAACATATCTTCATGCAGAAAAGGGATTTTTGGACATAAAAATGTTTATTAGTATACAACATATAAGTCATATAGTTCACAATAATAACTTTGCTAAGCCTTTTATTGATTTTTTCTCCCTTAATTGTCCTGATTACCTTAAAATTGTGAATTTTTTGTAGGTCTATTTTCTTGATTTTAAAGAAAAATACTTGTGTGAAGATAGTTTCAGCAACAATATACATAAAGAAAATTAATCTAAGAGTCATTAAATAGCTATTGCCTTCAAATTACGACAAAGTGTTTGTTCGCGGTATAAGCCGTCCATCTTGATGTTTTTTCTGGATTTGGGTGTTTGGTGAATCTCTGATTTAACTATGCTCTAACAAAGACAATGGGGCTGTATAACTTTAAGTTACTTATAACACATAATTAACCCTTTGAGGCACCCTTATTCTTAATCGTGTTCACGCCATAGCTGTGCATGCATAGTCTTGTTATTAACGCACAACATATTATACATCGCATTGATGTATTTAAAATCGTTCTAACCTCTACACAAGAAGACATGGATCACCTCTTGTCACGTTGGGTGATATCCGGTGAATATCTGGTCCAATGTGGTCATAAGTGAACTACTTTGCAATTGCTATGATTAGGGTTGTGATTTGTGAAGTGTATGTATTTCTTAATGAGGTCTTGTCGGGAAACCATATGAGCTTGGATACTTTACAGTGGCCTTTAGTCAGTACCTTTTATTGGTGACTTATAAGGACCCTGTGATAGTCTGTGCCTTAAAGAGTATGCTAACTGAATTTCAAGTAGTAGATGACGACTAAGGGTAACTTGAGTCTATTGATCGATGGGCTCACATACTGTCACCAATATTCCGTCTCAAAACCATCATGAAACCAAATAATTTACTGAAATTTACCATGAGTGTCAATGAAGCGAAAGTGGTCTGTCAGGATCTGGACAAATGGGGATCCGTGATCTCTGCCAACCCCTCTACAGGGAATCATGCGTGATGTGTATGTATATATTGGTTTTGCTACCAAGGTTCTGTAAATGGGCTTGAATATCGATGTATATATAAGAGTCCAAGGTGTAACCAGTGTTTCTCGCCGCAGGTGTGTGCAAGTGGTTAGTGCGTGGCAGCTCTGCTGGGTCGTTGGAGCATGCGCGCCGTGAATACGCCATGCTGATGCCCGCGCACCAATGGCTCAGTACACGCAACGCTCTCAGCCTATGCACAGGTAGGTACTAAGTACTAGGCTTGGACATAAGATCCATACTTGACATGGGCAAGTGTCTGATCAACATTTGTATAACTGTCATATTTGACAGAGCCATCAGTCATACACAAAACATCTTTACTTGACATGTACAATAAGCTATTCAGCATCTACATAAGTTCCTTACCATACATAAAGTATCCATATCCCTACAGAGGGATAGGCAGAGATCACAGGTCTCCATTTGACATTGCAAACCTCGAAATTAGGCACAAAAGACTTACTACTACAAGTGACGTAGAAAACTAGCTATTGGGAATATAACTACATATATTTAAGATTAACAGACTAGGCTACGTCTGACTAATAAAAAATCATTATGTTAAAGTCATTTGACACTTATCTGTTTGTCTCTGCGTCATCGTTATAAAGTGGTCATTTTGGTTATAACAAAATTGTCATATAACTATTCGAACAAAGTTCACGGTCTAGCCGACATATCAATAAATAACATAGGAAAAAAATAGTCTGGTCCTAGTTTTGTAATACAATTTTTGCTTTGCTTAGGTAATTCAAGATGTAATATAAATTATCTTTAGGGAAAAGAATTATTCAAGATACTTAGACTAATAAATTATTTAGAGATCTTGAAGATTAAGCTCTGTGGGCCGAATATCGGTAGAATTCCTACGATACTGCTGCCTACTCACAGCCATTGTTAGTGGAAAATTTATATTGCAACAGCATTTATTGCACCGGAATTGAGCAAGTATTGTTGGACATCGTAAATCGCCCGTACTGGTTCTTGAATAAACGGTAAATTCTAACTAGAAATTTATGACCACTTTATCCAATGCTGTGGTTGGACATGGCTAATATTTAAGCATTAGAAGTGTATAAATGTCCTAGAGAGGTTAGAAAAGTCAAGTAGGAGTTTAAATAGACAATTTTACCAATCAAGCTACAAACAACTATTTATCGCTTATACACAAGCTCAACAATTCCCAGTTCCAACCAGATAATAATAAATACATCTAGTTATAATACAGTATGTATGTTATACCCATCTTAGTAGTAGGAATATTTCTCGACACAAAAAAATGGGGCGTAACACGAACGCAACTACGCAGTTAAGTCAGTTTCTCTGTCTCGTTTTCAATTACGTCATCCAGGGATATCTTGTACGCTAGTGGTAACAAGGTAAACAAAAACAATGACAGAATCTAAAAAAACCCTTCATTGACAGGAGACAATGTATGCGAGCCAAAATACATAGATACAATCTCTTGGCACGCCTTATAGGCGCCAAACCAAATTTTCACTCACCTAGTTCGCTATACGTATATGTTTTAGGGATAACGATATTCGGATTATGATATAACTAAAGTTACCGCTAAAATGGTTACATATTTTGACTATAGACAAAGTGTTGGCAACCCTGTGTGTGTTTTATGTTCTTTCTTATTTTAAATAGAAATATAGATTGACGACATCAATATCTCATTCCCATGACTGGTTTTCGAATTATATAAATGCATTTAATTTGTTAAACATGCTTCCGGTTTTAGTATGAAGTTAGTTAAATAAGTAGTTAAGTAGCATTCATAATGTAGATGGGATAGCCACGAAACATCATGATGAATGCTGACTACATTCTGGTGCAAGGCTTGGTTTGAGTAGCCAAAGAAATTATAATAAAATTATGATACTTATTACGTTACGATCCCTAAATACAGCTCGTTTCTTCTGCCCATAGATAACCATAATTGCATTCCATAGATTAGAGTTCCAAACATACATGACCCAGTTTAGGATAAAAATACAGCAGGCAGACGACACAGTTATAAATCTGAGTTAGTTCCATATTCAGGCCGCTCCGCTTTTATATGACCTAAGTGGGACTGCCTGTATGAATTAAGTGCACTAATGAAGATTGAAAATGGATTCTGCAAAAATATCCATTATTTTCATCTTTCAGTTTTAATTTCCAGCAGATTCGAATTGGTATTATCATACAGACAGAAGAGCATTATTTCTGTATAAGTTGGTATACGCATAATAATACACTAATTATTCGTTTTTGATGATTATTTTATTAGAAAAATTTATGTTTCAGACCCTAAAGATTACTTATGATATTATCACCTGTTCCACGTTAGATACATTAACTGGGAGGGACTTTATGAAAAAAATGCCTTTATTGTTATGTTAGGCCTGTAGTAATTTAGGTTTGACCTAGCTGTATGTAGTGATCTAACTATAATAAGAGGTTAAAGTATGTCTGACTAAAACTACAATTGAATATCAAAACACGCAAGGTTGACTACCTACTCCAAAATGAATAGTGCCTTTCAATTGTTAATTCAAAAAGCTATAATTTGTCATTCATTTGATTCATTCAACGGTCTCACTATTAAATGAAAGTTATATCGACCTATCAACTTTATCGACATAATTCATATCGCATTTACTGATAAATATGTACATAGAAACTTAAGTATTCCACGTTACGTAGGTATATAAATCTATTGTGATAAAATTAAATGTTTATTTCGGCAATGCGCTAACAAAAATAATGATATCTTTGATTGAAGTTGTGCGATGTTGCATCACTGAGCGCTTACCAACTGTTATTACGCGGCCGCCATGTTGCCTCACTGATGCTCTCAAGCCGAATACACACCGTTTCTAGAAGGAATTCTTCAAAGGATTTTAGTCGAAATGTGGAATGTAGCAAAAAATTTGATACCTAGGTAGGTATGTATGTTTTCAGTACCCTTAGTACCTATTTTATGAAAGTTAGTTACTATATAGGTATGGAATTACATATTTGGTAGTACGTACTTAACTAATTATATATACTTAAATAATTTAAACATTTTGGTTAGCTGTTTGTTCAGATGTTACAAACTATAGGTATTATAACTGAAAACGCAGGACATAATAAGTTACTTGTATTTCTAGAAAATTATACCTACTTAATAACGATAGGTATTTTCTGATGTAACAGATACAGCTACTCTAACATTTAAGTACTTATAAATCTTTTCACAGACGAAGAAAAAGAACTATATTAACCTACTACAAAACAAATGTTTATAGGTACCATGTCAATGCAACTGCATGTATTGTTATCAAAATGAAAAAAAATATGAAAATCCTGTTTTTTATTATAATAGCATTAATTAGTTCCTCCTACCTACCTATATTGTTTCTATATGATGTGATAAATGCAGTTATAAATTGGTAACACGCAATAATCTAATCTATTGAGGCGAATGACTATGCAATAATGTTAATAGGTATTGATTAATTTTACCATTTACTAAATTAGACCAGATTAATTAGTATAATTTAGTGAAAATATTTACTTATGAATGACATTACCTTTTCGTAATATGTAGTTATAGACGTGTTATTAGTTGCCCTTTTTAAGGATAAAATTTATCATTTAATGTAATACAACATCAGCCAGTATTTTTGTTTTCTTTTGGCCACCACAGCCAGACAAGACTATACCTACAAGTAAGTATGTATAGTGCTAGGCGCCGATACATTAGTTTTTCAACATTGTTTTTCTTCTGTCGTGCTTCCCTGACAACTTAGTGCGTCATATTTTACCATTGTTTTTGGTTGTCTGCCAAATTTTTAAAAAGATAACACAAACCCACTTGCGGAAATGGTTGTAAATTCTTTTATTACTTTCCCGTAATTAAATTGCTCTTTTGTAACTGTTCAGCGCAAAATAATATCGCCAAAATACCTACCTACTGCTTTTTTCTACTTTTCAAGGACATGCGTCTTATCTTGCTGTAAGCATAGGTATAGGTACTACAAGATAGCATCTGTCTCAAAACGACTATGATGGAACCAAGCCTTTAACATAACAAACAGGATAGAAAATGGTTACTAGGTACTATCACGTACCTAATTGTAACAGTTCTATGCGAATGTGTGAATATCTATAAAAGTAGGTATCACAGAATAGGTATATAATATACCTACTAAACGCCTCGAAAGCACGTGATTTTACTTATTTTTATGGATTCATCATCTCATTTTGAATGCCACAGTCCGATAACTAGTTATTTAGACATAATTATATATTAGGTAGGTATTTATCCTAAGTAAGCTTATATGTAGGTATTTATCCTTCAGTTTTGAGGTCTAACCTGTTGTTTACTATATAATATAATCTAGATATGAACCTCAGCCTCAGTAGCAGAAAATGAAATCTACCTTAATAAAACAATAAGACGGTTATGACGTTGTTAATGCAGAAAGGCGGTTTATTACTTTTTCTTGGATGATTGATGACACTAATCCATCGTCAAGAAACTCTTTCACCATCTTGTTGGCAGCGTGTATGTTTAACTGAGCAACTTGCCTACGAAGTTCCTCTTGAAGGTGACAGAAGTATCAGACAGTCAGACAAACAAATTAATGTTAATTCGTCAATTTATGCATTGTGTAGAAAGTTCAGAAACAAAATTCAATTTCCTTCACGGGCAAGGACGAACTGATAAATAAGAGGCGTACCGCCAGGCAACGTCGCACGGTCTGCCCGGACGAAAATAGGTGAGCAAGTGAGGCAACGTCGCGCGCGATCAATGACTGATTTTCACCGAGTTTCTACGTTTATCTAGTGATAATAATTTTATCACGAATACCCTACGAGGATACTGTCATAATTTGAATTTGTTTCATATCACTAGTACACTGTCCCCAATATTCTTTAGGGGTGATTTTTCCTATTAAATCAATAGAAATCAAGATAAATAGACAAGTATGTGGCTAGCATTGATGTTTGGTACTTATGTTAGCTACCTATTTATCTGTTGATGGCATTGGTATGCTTACTTGAAACATGAAGCAGTAAAAACAACACACAAGTTATAGGCACCTACCGCCTACGTATTGACGCTAACGAGCACGGGTAAAAAATATATGAAATCATGAATGAATTGGATACACATCAAATACCTACCTAATAAATTATTAACTCACAAGAACGGTAGACAGACAACTATTCAGTAGGTACCAACGTTAATACACATTTGGTGATCAAATACACTATATTAACCTTTTCGTGACAGTAGTTACCTACAAAGTCTTCTGAAGTAAACGCCATTTGACAAAAATACATCAGTCTAATACATCTTACAGCCATCAATCCTAGCTCATATTGAGTCAAGTATGGCCTCTGCCGTCCCTCGTAAGAATTCAGTCGTAGAGCTAAATGTGAGCTGGCAGCCACGTTCCTTATCGATCGCGCGTGCGACGTTGCCTCACTGTGCGTTAGTTAGGTACACTTTCGCCCTGCGAATGCGAAGGCATCTAGCCTAACCTTTTAGACCTAAAATAACTATCTGGCAGTCCAATGTACAGACCAATGCTGACTACGGATATTTGTGTTTTGATGGGTAGATGTATACTATGTAAACTCTACGTACCTATGTAGGGGATTGAATACTAAATGTTGTTTTGACTGCAAAAATGTTTTATGAAACTTTGTGTACTTTGCTGCTTACCAGTTGTGTATCATACTTAATATTTACTGTTATGGTGGACAGAACTTTGAAATGGAAAAATACTCTGGGAGTGTACACATTTACTTGTTTTGGATGTTTGAGGATCGAGTTCAAATCTGGACCAGTGCTCTTATGTTTTCATATTTACTTTATCTTAGTTATCACATACCATAATGTAGTAAATTATTTGTAATGAACATTCACTGTAATATTAACAAAATATTATTTTATTACAGGTAATTCATCAATTTCTCTTCTTCAGACTAGAGTAAGGTGTTTAAATCATATCACTGTGACTAAAGTATACACTTATGATTCACTAAACTTGTTAGTTCTACATGTTATTGTATAATGTTCCTTCATTAGATGACTATAACACAAATAATTACTCATAATATAATACAACATACAGGTGATCTAGGAAAATATTGAATCTCCAAAGTACTGTCCATCTTAAAAGAGATAAAAGGATATATGTATGAAAACTCCCTCACATCCACCCTAAATATACACCACAACATTCATCCACCTATAAAAAAACCACCATTTAATAACCAAAAAGTTTTATTAAACCTAATCAAAACTCGTTAAACTTAACTATAGAACAGTCAGTTTTGCCTGGCAGAGTGTTGTTTAAGTTACAGTTAACCGCCTCCTGCATCACATTAGCTATTTGGGAGCGCACCCACATTTTGAGATGGGATGGTAACCTCCTTATTTCTGGTACAAAAGACATGAGGAATAGTTTGTCACTGTCCTCATGACTTGAATCTTCTTCTACGTATACTGGAATGTCTACTTCGTGGGTTATGTACTCGCTTTTGGTGACAGTCTTGGTTTTCCTCACTCTTTTAGGAGGTTTTTCTTCTTCTAATGTCTCTTCCGGCTCTGGTTCGTTGTCTGGTGAAGCGTTACTGCAAGAATTAATTATTAATTAGGTCTTTTTTTACACATATATTGCCTTCAGACATAGTTACTACTTACTGAGTTATCTTTAGCATTATTATAGTATTATTATAGAGATTGTGATTCTTTTTAATATTGGAGTCAATTTCTTAGTCCAATCCCCTTATTGCTCATGTAATTTTGGTTAGGTTTTAATCTTGCTACAGGATATGGTAATATAATGTCATAATGAACATAACATACCTACTAAAATAATTGTAATAAGATGAAACATCTTTTATAGCTGAACGCATTCACTATTAAATAACAGTACATAATGTTCTATCCATATCACTGTTCAACAACTACTATTATGAAGGGATAGCAACCACTCACCCGGCATCCTCATCCTCGCTGTCTCCTTCAGGATTGTAGAACCCCTCATAGCCTCCAAGGAACATGAGCTGCTTGAAGTAGATATAGCGCTTCCTCAGTGCGTTTCCTCTTGATCTTTGTCTAAGGTATCTCTTGTAAGCGTCTTTGACTGATTTCCACTTCTTTTGGAGGTAGAGAACTGGAATTAAAAGTTACTCCATATACTAATTTTATTATATCCTTGATCCCTGCCTTTGTTTAGTTAGGTAGAGTGTCAATTTCTAGTCAAGTTTGTGTCAAATAGTATGTTAGTCTATAAATTAAGAGGAAAATTAAGTGTGTTATGACGTATGCATATCAGATACATACTACTTTTTCATATGTTGTATGCAGTCCTTACACTAGACTTGCTTAGGTATTCTAGGATTAGATTTAATTGTAGTACAATGGTCTGGATATGATAATGGAGTGGTATTATCAAGGTCTAGATACCAACAAGTGGATTATTATCTCCTACTGACACAAGACTCTCCCCTTTTGATATAAATTTAATATGACTGCTTCTAGAGAAATACACTATAAAATATTTCTGGGCAAAATGTAACAAAAGAATAGTTATCTTGAGATGAAACTTGAACTTATATCAAGTTCCAGTGTTGGAAAGTTATGAAATACGAATAAAGTTATAGGAAAAGATGGTCCATGAAAGCAAATATCATGTAGTTAATTGAAATTTCTTTCTGCACCCAACATACGTTTGACTTTGAATCCTTTTGCACCTGGATGTTCTATTCATCCCTTTAGAAAGTATGCACAGAACACCACGCTTATAGAACACGAGACTTGTAAAGCCAGTGTGGCTTTTTGAACCTAAAGCTACGTCGATACCGAACGGAATGCGACCGCGTACCGACACGTCATACCTACACATTAACTCCGATTCCCTATAAAGCGGTAAGTGAAAGGTAAGTAATATGTGGAATCCACATATTTGTGATCCTAATAAACAGTTATATCATCCATATACCTTATCATACACACTCAACTGTTATACTTAGGTATATTTATTGCCACCCTTTTTCAGTATGTCGCTTATTTGCCTACTGTCTTGTTAAACCCCTACGTAACCTACTTATTACCCTTTTTCCTTTTTTGTCGCTTATTTGCCTACTAAAGTCTTGTTAAACGGACCCCTACGTAACCGAAATAAACTTACTGCGATCATAAGCCGTGGCCTTGTTAATCTCATTCCAGTCAGGGAAGAGTTCTGCTCCTATTTCTTTCCAAAGATGAAGTCTGTCTACCCTCTCCACACCTTCACCGGACTGCCAGATGCCCGGCCTCTCTTTTACCAGTTCTATCAGCTTCTCTACCTTAAACGTTTTCATCTGTGAATTTTATAGACGTTTTATTAAAATGTCTTCACGTGCATATACCACTAGAAGTCTTCGTATTGATATACTATCGTTTAATAACACATGAATTTGAGGCAAATACTAATAAATAAGTACTATTATGACTATATCACTAGTAAAGAACTTACTTTGGTTTGTGCTTTGGCATGAAGCGTTTTGGCGACTAAGCGACGCGACTACGCGGGTGGCGACGAACGACTGACGACTTTCAAACGAAGCGGCGCGTTCGAGTCGCTCGCAGGTCGATAACGCTGTTGTCAGGTTGTGCAGTAAATCGCTATTTAATTAATTTTAAATTAGTATTATAACTATCTAGACACTTGTAATATTTACAAAAGAATAGGATGAATAGAAAAAGTTTTAACTATTATACGTTTAAGAATTTGTGAGGATAAATCGACTCCACCTCAAATAATTACCCACTAAAAAAATAAATAGGTCAGTACCCACTGAGTACGAAGAATTATTAATTCAGCTTATATCTATCAAGTAAATTATCTAAGAACGCAATATTCTTTCAATCACTATTATCTATGGTGCGACATAACTTATATCACATGCTTGTTTGACATACTTTCTCTGTTTTGTTTATTCATTCACTTTTATTGTCCTATTTGTGCATGGAAAACAGACGTGTCGAGAAAGGCGACACGAGCGTCAATTTACACCGACGAATGTCGCCATTTTGTCGTGCTCTGTGGTGACGTAGTATAACCCTTTTCCTTACAAAAAAACACATTTCGTAAACTTCGAATTGTTATTTCAAAGGTATGTTGATGTAGGTACTGCATGTAAAGAAAGTTTCGTGTAAGAACCACCTAATTATAATAATAGCTCACTTCATGCATAGATTGAACTGTTTTATTAATATTTCTTGTAACAAAATGGAAGTATCGTGCAAATTCAACTATTAACGTTTATTCAATAAAGTAATCTAGGTATTATAATATATGTACCTAATAAGTAAGTTAGTACCTACGTCGTACTCAAGTATCTATGCGACTGTTATTGATCTTACTCTGAAGCGGATTGTAATAATAGTTATCGGAGTCTCAAATTTGATCGTCATACGTCTCAGTTTGCTCTGAGAACTCGAAATGTTGATACAGGGCGTCAGGTAGACATTTTATCTGTTCTACCTGTCTGCTCCGCGACTCAAACTCCATATTATGTTCACGAGAAAGTGAGGCAACGTCGCACGCAATTCAATGCGACGTTGCGCCTCGTGGTCTCATTTGTATAGGTATAATGTATAATCATAATACTCTAAATGATTTTGTAGAGCTTCGAAACTTAATCACTGAACACGTGTAGACTATGTGTTCTAGGTAATTACAACGTTCACCTAAGTACAAATGTATGTTAGGTAAACTTAGGTACACAAGTCATGAAACGAACTTACCTGCATACCTACCATTCGTTTAAAGAATAGATCATCAAAAATAAATAGCTAACGTCAATTTAGTGTGACGAAACTTAAATATTATTCATTGCCTATCAATTAGTGATTTCATATTTAAAGATAAAAGGATTATTTGCTTATTTACTAATAAGTAGTAACCTAAATGAAAAACATGTTAATAATTCAGTTTAATAGCTGTAAACATAATGACTAACTATCCTTTTACATCTTCATTGAATCCAAGACAGAACTTACTTACCAACAACCTAATCGAACGTGATACACGAACGTGAGACCTCAATCCGCCCCCGCAGGGAATAAGCCTCTGAATAAATATTTCACGATTTATAATAGGATTCCCAAATGAATGGTTATTGTGTTTCAGTGCACAAATGGGCAACGTTACCTCCGACGCACGAAAGGAACCGTCGCATTTTAAACGAATGGGGTTTGCTCCGAAATGGTTGCAATGTTTTTTGTGCACACAGCTGTTCATTGATGGAAAAAAATCGCTTTGTGCCCGACTCCGTACGACCCTTTGGCGTAACGTAATTGTAATTGTTGAGTGAGATTTACTCATTGCTCTTTGATCGGAACGAATTAAGTATGGAGGTTGCAAGAACCTATTTAGAAAGTTAGGACAGACAAAATTCAGTGCTGAATCAACAACTTGGGACATATCTAGGGAAAAGTCGACACGATGTTGTTATAGTTAATGGTAGTTATTTTGATACGATCATCATCAAGAGATTGCAGGATTGAGGTTTTTGAATGTTTCAAACCACACATCTAGTACATAATTAGTTACTTCAAAGTGAATTATGAATCTGAACAAAACTGCAAATTAAAGCTAACACTGAAACAAAATCAATCAAAATGCCACATGGCCCAGCTGTGAAAACGTGAGTGACTCAGTCAAATCCATTAATTATTACGTTTGTTTGTGACAACAAAATGGCGTTTCATGCAGTCGGTGGTTAAAAACCGGGACTTATAAATAAGCTGGGTTACCTAAACAAACAGGCGTCGGGAGCAGATTTAATTATCCCAGCAGTCGCTGAGAGATGCCAAAATAGCACTGGCTGACAGCCGCTGCTATGGCGAAATGTCATTATTATTTTTACGCCTAAACTTTTCTGCTCCGAAATAGCCTGCAGTCGAATACTTAATTATGCTACGACAGCTACTGTGAAGTTGACTGAGGACATTTTCTTTTATTGTAGCCAAATTGACAATTGACATATTTAGAATAGAAACAAAATATCCGGCTATGGTAGGTAATTGAAAAAGCTTAGGTAGCAAAACCTCAGTATTCAAATTCAAAAGTTTTCAGCAGTGGCGGTAATATAAAATTTCCATAAAAACGATACTACAATACGTAGTACCATTCTCTTTACCGTTTTTAGGCTAAACATTTGACAATCTCAGTTTTACACGTGGATATTGTGTGATTAACTTTATTACTGTGTTAGTAAAAAATAAAAAAAGAATGTACCTCGGCGATTATTTCCAAACATTCAGATATACTATAAAATATACTACACATTTGATATAGCTTGATATGATTGGATGTAAACCGTACATACGTTACAGCCATGACAGGCTCACATCCCTATAGCCATTCTACATAACGTATAGCCGTTATCGATCGCTGCCTACCCCACAATTTGAGTGAGGCTTATAATACCCAACCCCTATCCACAGGCAAGCCCGTAGAGTTTTGGAAACTCGTTTTAAATTAGACACACACATATAAGTGATTCCACATATGTTTACACCTGTTTTATACAAGTTTTCTGTTAAAAAGGTATTGCATTCTTTTCAAAGTAATTTATGTATCACTAAACCTGATAATTTTACTTGCTTGTTCATGTATTTTGAAGTTGAACTTTTCTAATAGATACTTAGATCATCAAAATGTAATGATTTGGTAGAAGCACAACCAATGAATTGAAATAACTGATTCCAAGAACAATTTCATCATACAACATTATGCATTATCATGATTTATCTTTGTACCTACTGGATATTTGCGAGTTAGCATATTATAATGAAAGACTCACGATACGTGCGTGTATCAGTCATCAAATGAACCCAGCAACAGTGCTTATTATCTTTTGTTTTTATTTACCGCCATTCTCTCCATGCTAGACGGGCAAAGCAATTTGTGATGCAAATGTTAACACTGCGCGGCAACGGTGCCTCTCGGACACGATACGGGCACGCACAAAGAGGCAACGTCGCCCTCGTATTTACATTATTGCATTTTATTTACATATGCGGACGAAAATAACTTGCGTTGATCCCACTGCAACGGACTTCACGTCAATTTATGAATTTATTGAAATTCTTAATGACTATGGAAAATCATACCCATTACGACAGTTATCCCTTAGTTTCTCGTGTACTTAGAAGTAGGTATGTATACCGACCATGATTCACCTGTGACAGCATAGTGACAGGTGGTGTTCAGTGATACCAAGTTGTTTTAAACTATTGCCTAACTCGAGGAATGGATCTTTCTCGTGATGATTTGCTGTGTCTACTGTATAAGTGTTACCGAGCCTAGGTGTTTCGCAATGAAATCATTCTAATTGTTTTTATTACAAATAATGTGGATGTATATATTTGGATTGCATGTACATGTAGGTATTAGTAATACCTACCTACCGAATTTCTCTACATATTCGCTTGACTGGTGTGTATAATGAATTTAAGTGCATATTTAAGTGCATGCAATTTAAGTGCACAAATTCCTAACGAATTTTCGGTGAATCATCGACGTACGAGTACCTACCTACATTTAGAAATGTGGAAACAGTATTTCTGACATGTTTTACGGCTGTTTCCACTTGTTTTTATACTTGGAGTAGTCACGGGCTTGAATGACCATGATTTTACCCGCTAGTCTGCTATATAGCACATAGGGGATAAATTTATCTTTAATTCCTACTCGGTAGATATGCATAATTATAAATATAACAAGAAAATATATTTTAGAAAGGCTTAAGTAGGATGACGACTATCAAAAGCAGTTTACTTCATTCTATCCATTCGTCATAAACGAAACGAACATTGACTAATAACATGTTGTTTTCTGATTCATATCCGTTGTTTTTCTCTTAAATTCCGAGAAATCGGCAAGTGACTGCTTAAATGGCTTCCAATAAATTAATATTTAAATTCACCGTTACCGTGACGGGCAAAGAGGCGAGACTTGTTTCTGCGATCAATAAACTGCTTATAATCCGCTGTTGGGCAAAAAAGAACATACGAGTATGTAGTTATGTTATTAGTAACGTAAGCTTATGCTCTTTGATGTTCGGGAATCGAAACCGCATTGTAACTTTTCTACATACTCACTGAAGAAAGGGAGGACAGAACAAATATTTCTCATAGACATTTAGTTAAATTGACCCTTTGGGAGCAAGAGTACAAAGAATATTGATGTTAACCGTTAGGCTAATACTCAAAAATATTTGATAACCTTCACAGGACCTAATTCCTTTTTATATTCATGTCTAGAAGAGGGAAGCTGGTTACATTACACCCAAATCCCAGCTCGGATTCCAACTTCGCACTTTCGTTACCATTTCGAAAGTAGGTATGCAGTGGCACAGAACAAACTCATCTGCGTAACAAACAGCTGATTCTTTGAGCTCTATCGCTTTCAAGGTCTTAAAGTTTGAGCAGGGGGAGGCGAGGGGTTAACCACCCCGGAGGGATGGGGTCCCCCCTGCATTACTTGCCAAGTCGGGGTAAACAAGAGTGTTTTTGCGAGGCCCTCTAAAACATGTTTTGCTTTTATGGTTCTGACAAACATTCTGAGGTCGTACATTTCGCTTTACATCACTGTGATGTAAGCGTGGCTAGCTATATGTTAACAAATGTGTCAAATCGGTTAGGAGTCTAGTATTTGAAACTGATTGTGCGTCAATAAATGAATAAATTACTTTATTTTTTACGAAAATGTCAATACCTAGCTAACTACTGACAGTTCTTATAGGACAATCCTGGAAACTGACTGTTCGTAAATGATAATGGTGGCAACTAATTATTGCCGTAATAATTGTTCTTAGATCTGCTTAAATGCAAAGTAAACATTACTTTTAGCTCAAGATTCTGTTCACCCATTCGGTTGTGGAAGAGCTACGTCGTCTTACATGAGCAGCCCCCTACATTAATTGTAGCCAATTTACATGAAGCCTACGTTGAAACCACCCGGATGATTCACACAATTTTCGCTTCATTTCCCTCGCCCCGAATCCAGGCCCATAAAGGGTCCGTAGGGACCGAAAATAGAATCACAAGGGTGTAGTTTTGTCCTCACAAAAGCAGAGCAGCCTCTACCTAGGCAATCCCGGGTTTGGACCCTTTTTTGTAAAACTTCTGAATAGAACAAGAATTTCGAAGAGGTTTCAGAGAGGAGCTTTTAGTTGGATACATAAACTGGTAGATTGTGACAAAGAATAGAAATATATTATGATAAATTCAATAACCTTAATACAGCATACATTCGGGGTAAATAAGAGGTTTGTGAGAACCATGAACTAAGCATTCCGATGGTGTTTGACGAGTTGAAACTAATTTATTTTATCACGACATGTAGGAATGTTCTCTGTGCTACTGCACTGTACTTACGTAGTAAATATGTACTTGGAATTTTCTTCTTTGAAAGTAATTTGTAGTTATATTAAGAACTTGAATACATACTAAAGTTTCCATTAGTCATTTCTAGAACTTGAGCTCGTTATTACTGTAAAACTGCAGAGTGCGAACTAGGGAGGTCGTAATGGGTATTTTTAGAGATTCTGAAAGAGCCATTTCTGTTTATTGTTGGCCTTAACGGTTTTTTTAACAATGCACTTTCATTGTATTGCCGCATAGTGGGTGTTAATAACATGCGTCGAAATTAGAACGAATGTGTTTAGCATTCCGACTTTAGCTTGCCACGAAAACGACTTACACTAAATCCGAATGAGCACGTAGGATTGTCTAAATCCATATGATCAGAGCATTGATCGTAATCATAATAGCAGTATCACGAACTCATATAAATAAACTAAAATTATACAGCTACTCGATTAAAATGATTTATCATCTAGATACTAACTTCGTAACTAAAAGTTATATATGTATAACGACAAAAATATTCTTCTCTATGGTTATACCGAAGGCCTTTTTAAATTAACGTAAGCATATTCTAGACAATAATTTATGCAGTTTAAGGAATTTACACTGTAATTTGCAACACGATCCGTTATCTCCCATGCCCTCCCAAGCCATCTGTCATAAGATGTGACATCTGTCACTCTGACACCGGTAAAAGCATCCATCATTGATTATATTCTACTTATCACGAGTCGCTCGTTACTGAAGATATTCAATACATGTTTTCCATCTTATAAGTAGTTTTATTTCATTAACAGAATAAGTTCCCATATTTATTTATGGAAGCAACTTTATAACTATCTTTCTTTTAGTAAACATCTTTTATAACTTGTAAAGGCTTTAATATAATAAACACACAAGTTTTAGATCAGCATAATGTAACGATATCTAGCAAAACAAAATCATTTACATTCTTATTTTCTATACCAATAAACCTAATTAATGGCTAAGTCCGCCTCCGTACAAGAACTGTAATGGATCATTCCCTACATAATTAGGGCTAGTATAGTAAGTAACAATACAATTAACTGAAAACTTTTGATTGCTAGTCCAGCGGCGCGTAAACAAACTGCAAGCGGTCAAGGTTCGATGCCTATCGGGGCATTCGAGACCAGTCATTGTTTGATCGGAGAGATTGTACGCGTGGCCTGGCAGACCTTGCTCGTTATTCTTGCAATGGAACGATACAGTTACACAAAAACTTCGTGAGAGTTGACAATAAATCATCGTGTCGCGTGGCTGTATGGCTGGCTTAAATCTTAAACCCTTTGACATTTAAAAAACCTCTGTTCGAAATGAGAATATTGGAACAGGTTATAAGCGAACCAATTATGAAGAAACTTGAGATCCACTGTGTACTTCATAGTCTATAAATATCATAATCTTTTAAGTATATATATATATATATATTTTCTAGTTTTGCTAGATCCATTACTTTCCATTAGTAGGTAGTCCCGAACGACAGCATAAATATCAATTTTTCATTCTTACCCTCGTAGATAACTGCTTATTTTTCAAATTCACACTTGTTTATTAATAGGTAGGTAAAAGTTAGGTGCGTGACAGCAAATTTGGCGATAAAAACGTGATTCGAATCCGGAATGAGTTGACAAAAATCCAGTTTCTAATGCTTATTAGCTATAATTTGCATTTATGGTCCATATTTCTCGTTCTTTCTATACTATCTAGCTTACACAAGTAAATACCTCTGTCTTTTATCGAATTGAGTCATAGATTGGTACCGAATGAAGTGAAAAATAACTTGACTAGCAGCAGCCTTAATTTATTATTAGGTAGGTAGTAGGTAGGTCCTATATTTTATATGACAGAATCACCACCTACACGGTTCAGTCACACACAGCTGAGTCATGTTAAATCCGGTGTGCTATTTTTTTCCATTTACCTAGTTGTAATGTAATTGTGTAAATAAAATTACTACGATTATCGTGGTAGTGTAAATCCGTTACGCTTGATATGCTGCATATCTCTTAATTACCTATACTGCACTATTTGCTTACTATGCGTACCTACTATATAGGTATTTTAGTGTGCTTCCCATAATGTGGATAGATCTTCGAATGATATCATTTCTTCTAAGTATATTGTATGATTTATCTTTAACGATATGATAGTTCATATGAGAACCTTATTGTTGGGTGTAAGATTTAATGATGTTGAAGGCATGGAAGCAGAGCTGTTCATAATGCAATGCCAATACAATAACCAGTTATTAAAACCTGCGCTACTTTCCATCGCGTGGGCAGGGCAAGACAAGATGCATGAGGGAAAAAAACAAAGTACAGTTATCGTCAACCGTCTCGTAGACTTGTCTGGGTAATTTTCCGTTGCCTTCTACAACCTGTTCAGATAAACAACGGATGTTTTCAAATTACTTACTACTTATACTATCTAATTACCACAATGTAATAAACTAATAGTTTTTTTCTTTTCTTTGCAGGTAAACTGCGTTTAACTGAGGTATAGAAATAACACTCTACACTAAGGTGATCTCATGCTTGCGTCTCTAATTATAATTTTTACAATCGTTCGTCTTCTTTGGCCCCTCGACGCCGACTGCCGCGTTGTTCATTCAAGAGGGCAACAGGATGTGGGCGGGGCGCGCGGGACGTGGTGTCATTGGCCAACGCGTCTTTTCCAGTAATGGCGGCCGTACTATCCCGCCAATGAGCGCCGAGTAGCTCAACAGTGAGCTCGCGTGCGACGTTGCCAACTCTCTCACAACGAAAAAAAAGCATTCGACCTTCTTCGGACTTTTTTAACCACGTTATCATTTTTCGGGTGTGTAATGGTGGGCCTCAGGTGGTTCGTGATGTGTTGTGGTGTGTTATAGTGACTCAGTGGTGCTAGGGATGGTCTGGTCGTCACGGAGTGGCGAGGTGCTAGTTGATATCATACAGAGGTACCTTCAAATCTCATATTGGTTATAAGTAGGGTTTTAAGATCTCTGAACAAGGATGTGCCTTCATTAAGTATTTATTATATCCGTTGAAAGCAGCTGTAAAACTTGCCTATTAATAAATGCTAAAAACTTCATTGCTTCCATCATAAACCAAGTCAGAGGAAGCTATGTCTATTAAACGTTTATGTCGATATCCATTTGTCCTAATCTAGTTTAAAATACAATCCAAACTTTGCACACAATGAAACTTCATAAAACCAACAAAAAAATGTTATTGTTTGTATTTTATGGCCGTCCACGCCCTGAAAATGGGCGTAAAAATGTCTACCAATTCGTTATCGACTACTTCTCTTGATTTACTATCTTCCGGTTACCGGTCTAAAGGTAGGCTTTAGGAATCCACCCGTTATTAGGAT
The DNA here is from genome assembly GCA_030578115.1 of Leucoptera coffeella. Lineage (NCBI taxonomy): Eukaryota > Metazoa > Arthropoda > Insecta > Lepidoptera > Lyonetiidae > Leucoptera > Leucoptera coffeella. Next base: position 29,568 of record JAMBLF010000675.1, on the reverse strand, counting down.
TTAGAACACGTAGCTCAGTAACATCCCTATCACGTCCTTTAGAGAGATATCAGGGCGTTCATTTTGTTTACTAACCAAGTAAGCTTTTATGATATTCAATCATTCTAATTGATATCTTTGAGTTTACTGCAATGTAACCTTTTTGGACAACTAGGTATAATTATGTACCTATAAGCTTAGCAAAGCAGCTACGATCGTAACTAGTGCATCTGAAATCCTAACTATGACCATCAATCGGTATTCCAGGATTTCTTGGTGTAGCAATGTGACTTATAAATTCATCAAAGCTCATTTATTTATTATTTGACTTACAACACGATGTCAGGATAATAATTAAAGTTTACACCATAGCAGGAGAGGACTTCTGTCCATCCCGTTCAGAGACGATTGGATGTTATGTACGAGACAACAAGTGATAATGACTACATAGGTGTCGTCAATGTTATTATTGCATTCGTTCTTGTTACAAATGCGCAGTAGATATAAATATACGCAAACATACCAGTTTTATGACACCTAATCATATTTGGTATGTATGACGTAAATCGAAGAAAAATCATATTCAAATATAACATACATACACATCACGCCTGATTTCCTGTAGAGGGGTAGGCAGAGATCACGGATATCCCCATTCTCCTGATAGACCACTTTCGCTTCATTGACACTTATACACACTCGGCGGTTATAGGTACTCCTAACGTCACCCTTTTTCAATATACCGTCTATCTGACTGTTATATGTCTTATTGGGCTGGCCCCTACGTAACCGCCCTTCCACTTATATATTCCTTTTGTCAATCTGCTGTCAATCATCGGCATAACATGTCCAAAGTATCGAAGCATGCCCATTTCAATCTTAGTCACTACATCTTCTTTCAAACCGCAACCTTCCTTTAGCACACCATTTTTAATTCTATCATTCAATGTCACTCCTAACATGCTTCTCAGTGACTGCATTTCGACGGCATTGATTCTACTAAAATATAAATGCTACTAAAATCTGAAATCTACATATTACCTTTCTTCATGATTCTCTTCAGAAACCTATCAAAATCATCCTTATGGGTATCTTCAATCAGATTTTGAAATCGAATATCGGTAAATTGGTATCCCAGAATAAGTTGAGATTTTCTTACGTTTTCTAGGAATGGTTTCTATTGAACAAATTCTTGGTACTATAACCATTACTTTAACAAATACTATGAGAAATTGTATTTTGTGACGGCGGAAACTGGTCCAGTCGGGTGTCGAACTGTTTACGACATTTTGGATATGAATGAATTTATTTATAAACCGACGCACCCGCGTGTTTTGTAGACGCGTGTTTATCAAATACAGGAAACGCTGTGAATTAACAAAGGGAATCCATTAAAATATATTTACGGGATCTAAACGCGAAAATGGGACAACCGGTCACGAATTTGTCAACTGACATGCTTTCAGCAATATGTCAACTGGAATGTCAGTTTAGCAGACTTTTAGTAGATCCTGTGATTTTGTTCTCCTCCACGGTACGCAAAAATACCATTATTTTTGCTTTGAAGATATAGACTTTCCTAGTCGCCAAGATGTTTAAGGAAATACGTCAAACATCACTGATGCTTCCCAGTCCATTTTCCAAGTATAACTTGTACAATATGTGTTAAATTTACTGGAAATACTAATAAATCTACGTGATACTCGTAAACTTAATTATATAAGTTACACCAAAGCTATAGCTTTATCGTGGCAAAACTCCAAATAGCTTACATATTTTGCTACATTCCCTTCTCTAATAAGGGTCGAAGTTAGGGAATTCCGCCGAGCTTTTACTCTAGTACCTACCTAATGAATTGAATGCGAAGAACTTTGGACTCTCCTCGTTTCCTTGTCAATACCATTAGACAAAAGGTCGATAAGTAATGTATTATTCCGACCCCTTATGATCGATATGGACTTGTGAAGAAAGAGACCAAATAAGTCTTGCCTGCATGAAAAATGTATGACAACGAACGGTACATTTCGGAACGTTACCAGGCAGCCTACGGAATTAAGCTAAAAGCATAACCAATGCGTCAAAGGGCATATATGCATAATGCATACGCCACCACTTCCTCAAAAACAGCCTAACTGTAATTTTCATGAATATAACCAAAAAGGTGCTCCGAATAACAAATCGAACCTCTTTTTCGTTGGTTTTGCATAGCATTTGTTAGTTCCGTTATTATGACGTTCAGACTATTAGCACAAGACGTCTGGAACCGCAATCTTCATATTCATTGGTGCTAGAATTTAGGACACATATCATTTGCAAAACTGTATGAATCAAGAAATAATTTCCAGTTATAAAATTTCAACCAAATGCAAGAGAAGAATTAATAGGGAAATCCCAATGTAGTCTAGTCGTAAAATTCCATGATGACCAAAGGTAGATCATGCTGGACAAATATTTACAAATCTACATAACTATTTATATCTTAAAAGGTATAATTACAGAATTTTTCTGTAAATGGTCTGTGCAGATATAGATGATACAGAAACATTTATTTTATCGATTATGATTTTAAACAAAATAACTTTTCACACTTATTAGGCTAAGAAGCTTAGAGGTTATATGTAAATGTATTGTTTAGAATCCAGATTTAAATGTGTTTACTTTTCATTGTTTAGTTCATCGAATGACTCATGAGCTCGGAGGTGACCGACTTTTCGATCTAGCTATATTTAAACCTTATCTACCACCAATATCTAAATAACGCCAAAGATATGTGTCAGTGTGTTTGTTACTTTTTGCAGAGGGTCAATAAATTCCTAAAGAATTTGATCATAAAGTATCTTTATAGTGATGTGTGTTGTATCGGATTTAACATCAATACAATTTATAAAAACGTACTTACCAGACAAGTCAGGAATGCTATATTTATTATATTGGACCAAAAATCCAATTACTGTAATTAAATAAATAAAATAGGCTTAAATATACCCAACCTTCTTGTAATGGCGTTACAAAAACTTCTTCTCTACAAAATAGACTCTTCCCTCCGAATCCATAGACAACGTTCAATAAAAAAGAATTCCGTGTCAATGTAGACTGACGCGTATAAACACAGAAAGTATTAGAGTAACCGCCACATAAGGTGGCAGTTGGAGGCGTCGCCACAGTCGCGTAATCCAGTGTTGCCAGTAAACACGCCAAAACTAGCACTCACTGTGCCATACGGCTCGATACATTATATTGAGGTTTCATTTGTAACGATCTTTGGTTGCAGAGCTATAAACTCAAATAAAACAAATTAATATACCAAAGTCAAAATATTTTTATTCAAAATAGGCCCTATCATAAGCTCTCTTTGAAAGTTATTTTATGATCTAAGTACAAATTAAAAAAAACTATATATTGACAAAAGGAATATATATGAGTGAAGTGGAAGGGCGGTTACGTAGGGGCCGGCCTAATAAGACATATATGTAACAGTCAGATAGACGCTATATTGAAAAAAGGTGACGTTAGGAGTACCTATAACCGCCGAGAGTGTATTAGAGAATGTATGAATGTCAATGAAGCGAAAGTGGTCTGTCAGGATCGGGACAAATGGGGATCCGTGATCTCTGCCTACCCCTCTACAGGGAATCAGGCGTGATGTGTATGTATGTATGTAAAAAAACTATTTCAAACATGGCACTGAGCATTGTCTTTACATATTTTTACCGAGGTTAGTTCACCAACCATTTCGGCTGCTCAAGATGCCACGTCATGAAGACCACGACCGCTCTGATAAGAGCGTAACGATTGAGAAGAAGAAGTTCAGCGGAGACCCTTGGAGAAGAACTAACAAGAAACTCCAGAAATCAATTTATTATAATCACCCTTAACAAACATAAAAATTACAAAGAGTGGGCAAAAAACACAACGCTGGTAATACTAAATTTACCTTTCATACAAAATAACACGCAATGGCGGAAACGTCAAATTTAGTTCCAAGTTTGGCTACTGCCACCTTATGTGGCGGGTACTCTACGCAGTCCAGTTCAGCCAGTATGGCCAATCTAATGCCCACGTTACATTGTTTTTATTACTGGCGAAAGCAGTGGAACCGTTTGAAGAACACCATTCGAACCTTACGGAGAGAACCTTGGGTTACGATTGAACGAGATTTCGAGTTTGGCGTGAGGCTGAACAAGCGGTTTGTGTTGAGGATTCGGAGTAGAAAGATACCACCATAGGAGACGTGGTGGAAGCAGCTGGAGTAGTGGCTTCTGCTCCTGGATGTACCTGGTAAATTGATTATACCTAAACCTTGTAGAAACATGCATACTTCTCTAAATGGGATCTCATGTTCAACATAACGAACATAAGAAGATACCTATCATATTTAAAGTTGACAGCAATTCACATAGAGGTTTCAAATGGTGACACGATAATCAATCAGGTTGTTACAGTCCACTGCTGGACATAAACCTCCTCAAGATCTCTGTCAGCCTCTACCAAAGAATTTGTTCAGTTATTTGTTATGACAAAACCATATCTAATTTCCTTTCTATTCCCAGAATGAGGTATTTGTTATTCATTCCCTAGTGGTTACAGTTCGTTGAATAGTATAATATTCTTTCACGTGACTAGTCTACGATATTACGGTGTGATTCATTGTAGCTTGCATAACAAGAGCAATTTTGTTTCATTAGGCCCGTTGTTGAATTTAATATGGAATTCAGATTGTGCTAATTGTATTTTGCTTTTATATTAACTAATAATAAGACGTAATAGCTAGAATAATTCATATTCTAGTCATCGTGACTTTTGAAATAGTTGTTGATAGTGTAGACAGTAGATGTACTGAAAAAAGGTTGTATATCTAGTGTTTATCTAACTATACCTACATTTCTTCAACGTAGAAAGTTTATGGCTTAAGCAAGCACTAACCGTAACCTTTACAAATGGACGAGAGCACTCTTACTAAAAGCGAGTAAATTGCGACCATCCGGCTTTGAAAGATCAATGATGGACGTGAATCTATTTGATACGTAGGTTCTTATATTGTTACACGTATTATGAAGAACTTATGCTAATATTAAATCACTGAAATGCTCAAACCAAAAAGTTCAAACTTACTTCATCTTGCCATACTCTTTTAAGTTGTTGATTTTTTGTTGAGGCCTTAACTGCTATATGAAACCTACTCAATTGGGCTGTCTTAAATGGTGGTTACGAACCTTTGACCTATGTAACAGGTTTTGGTTGTGTACTTACTCGCTTAGACAGACATGTATGTATGATAAACGTATGTACAAAGGTAAAGGTGTTATAGGAAAGTAGAAGAGGGATGTTCGTTCTGAAACCAAGAAAGACATGGTTTTGAAAGGAATTAGTTTCTTGTTTCCTTTGCATAAACTGCTACATATATTTAGCTAAGATACTAAATGTTTTTCATGCATTTAAACTCTGTGTTTGAGTTGGATAAAGCCTCCATACATATGCAATTTCTATGAGGGTTCTCGTGCCAGTGTTAGGGGTAATTTATCCTACTCAGACTGGTTCTACAAGCTAAAGGGTGTGAGGCGTGAATGCCTTCGTGTGTGCACTCTAATTATTCATGCCTAGCTTGTCTGTGACAGTGTTGTAAATGGGGGAGAAAATTATCCATCCTTTTAAACATGTAGATGAACATATTATACCTATTTAATATCATAGAATATAAAAATTTTTAAAAATGGGCTCTCAAGCCCAATTTACTCTAGATATGTATTTGTGTATTCAACCTAACAATAAACACACATTTACAGGCATAAGCCCTATTCGGTGTGCATATAGTAGGTATAATAATAATAATATTTAGAACACTATCACTCTAATTTTTTTTCCATCGATACAGGTTATCTCGGTAATCTAGTGATGGCAGTTCGGTATTTGTGATTATGTTGTCTCTTTTTATGAATAAAGATATTATTATTATTAATTGAACTAGGCCCCTGGTAAGTTCATTTAAGAGGTATGTAATGCGTTGTAAGCAAAACTATCTATAGACACTTTAGTATTTGAAACAAGCAAATGAGATTTCCAACTACCTTTTCGCGGTCGTAAAGACTATAATGTCTGTAGTGATATGAGGAAAAAACTTATCATCAATATTGTTATTACTCAGTTCTAATGTATTCATTACCGCAACTACGCTTTTAGTTATCAAGATTACTCATCTACTGCGTAACTAACGACCTGAGGCAGGTTGTTGGTTATTTTTAGAAACATTTGCCAAACATCCGTGCTGTTATGGCTAGTCTTAGAATGGCTAGGTTAGGGTTAGATGAGGTCAATACTAAGGATAGGTAGTGTCGGAAACCCTGAAAATATTGTGTGTAATACGGGAGCAAACTAGTCGAAAATAGTTAATTGGTTATTGATATTTAAGTTGCTTGATTTACGTTTGGCTGTCTGGATAGCGAAATCCATGGTCCTTGAATTGAAAAAAAAATCACAAATGTTATAATATTTACAGTTCTAAAATTGGCATCAAAGGCTAGTCCTGGTCTTCATACATACATACACATCACGCCTGATTCCCTATAGAGTGGTAAGCAGAGATCACGGATCCCCATTTGTCCCGATCCTGACAGACCACTTTCTTCCTGGTTTTGAGTGTTTCCTGGTCTTTAGGTATTCCCTATGACTCTAAGAGACTAACACTATATCTAGATTTTAGTTCTGTAAGTGCGTTTGTAGTGTCTTCCGTTCGATACCCGGATGTGGTCGTTTGTAGTTGACGAGCTGCGTTGTATTTTATGATTGATGGTCTACGTCTTCAGTAAAGATTGTTTTTGTGTTTTGTACTTATTGTGTGCCCGTAGGTTTCTAAGTAATGTCTTCCGAATTGAGTATATTAAGCATTTATGACATTTTGAATATTGTGAATCTATTAGACACACATAATAAAATTACTGATATATGTTATGTATTTGCTACTGATGTATCTATTCGGAGTAGCACTGCCAATTACTTGCCTGTTATGAACGTTTTATTCAACACAGATCATCCTTGTAAGTTATTCTTACCCCCATTCAACATATCGATATAAATCCACATCAAGCTCGTTTCCCTACAGAGAGATAGGCAGAGATCTCGGATTTCTTGATTCGAGAAACTACTTTCGCTTCATTGACATCCATACACCTCAAACATACATAGGCGGTTATAGATACTGCTAATGTCACTTCTTTTATAACATCTACATACATACAATGTACATACATATCACGACCGTCTCCCTAAGCGCCCGTTTGGCAGGGATCACGGGTTTGTCTCGACTTGACAAGCTTTCGCCTAATTGATTCCTATACACCTGCTCATACCTACATAGGAGGTTTTAAGTACTTCTAACATAACCCCTTTTATAACATCTAGTTTATACGAAACGTAGTGTAGAACGCCCCTCTGCCACATGGACCGATGACCTGAAAAAGGTCGCTGGTAGTGGTTGGCTGAGGGCCACGAGTGATCTTGTTTTGTGATGTCACCTTGGGGAGGCCTACGTCCAGCAGTGGACTGACATAGGCTGATTGATTGAGTTTATACTAAACCCTTTGTTTTGTCTATTCGCAGCGGCCAATCGGAGCACGGCGCGCTGGCATTTGGCGGCAAGCCGGGCGGGGTTGTGGCGCCGCCGCGGCCGGCCTACGCACAGCCCTACCCGCCAGCCTCGCTGCGCCTGCACCAGCCGGGATACGGCTCCGCTGCCCTCAGTTACAGGTCAGTGTGACAGCGGCTTTAGTTTTGTTTACTATGCGACCGGGGCGTATCACGATAGATTAATGAAGATATAGTTAGATACCTTTATATAAACCGACGTTTCGACCCAGTTGCACAGGCCGTGGTCGCTGGAAATTTCAATACGTTAGTTATATCTGTCAGTCATAAAACTATAGACACATGTCTATAATATGGCTAAATGTTAAATTTATGGAATCTATTGATTGTTAAGCTAGCTAGCTAGGAAGCTGTCATCAATACAAAATTTTACTAAGGACGAAAGTATTCGAGGTTCTATATAACTCGAAAGGGTTTTAATGTTAATGTAAGTAGGAGCTATAAGGAATAGAGTAATAGTCATTCCCGGTATGAAAATTGTCACGTACTAGGAAAATAGTTGCTATTAAGCTAGGTATGTTGTAAAATCTACCAATACTATAACTTAGGGTGTAAGTCTAATGTTACTGTAAGGATATTTCATGACTTTTGGGCATAGTATATAATATTAATATGTGAGTAGAATCATAGATAGAATAAGGCCCTATAAGGTTTTGATAACTGACGGCGTTGTACTGTATTTATAACTGACACTTAAAGACTGACTCATGTATACCGTACATTGGCACTCGCACTTGCTCAAGTGCGTTACAGAATTTAACGTTTGAGTGCGTTTTATAAATATGGAACACTCGAAATGGACTGGAAATGTTTTCGAGGCCACACACTAAGACGTTTTTAATACGTTCATGCCACAAGCTAGTTATTTAAATAAAAAAAAGGCTTTGGATTTAGAAATTTCGTGACAGGTTGCTAACCCTATGATACACAGTCACATAGACCTTTAGTTGCATTATACGACATGTCGGGATGAAAGGCAGTTAGTTAAAATTCTACTTACTTACGTTACGTTGGATAGGGAAAAGCAGGGTAGTCTAAAAGTGGTACATTACTCAAGCCAAAAACAATCATTATTTCAGTAACCATAGCAACAGATAAGATGTAAAACTGTATATCTGCATTTTTTTATTTTTAACAATGATGTCGGTATGTTATCAAAAAGATTACAGTAATACAGGCTAGCAGGTACATTTAAAAAGCAATTTTGATAAGAGTTACTTGACTTTTATGTAAGTAAACACAATTAAATATGAAGATTGTGGCCTCTCACAATGTTATCAGTGAAGTTTCAGACGGAATAAATACAAACATAACGCGTAAATCCTTTCGGGGTAGACATAGGTATGAGTGATTACCGTCGTCATTGCGAAGGTTGGCCAATCATGTCTCAGATTAATTATTAAGTATTGGTTCAATGTGATTTCGTGTTGGTATTGTCTATCACATACAGATACTGTCTGTCATCTATTTTGATATAACTACGATGGTCGTCAGACTGTGGTAACTCAATATACTACTTCCCTTTGAGTTGATATCGGTCGTGAAGCTTTCTATGTATATGTTTTGCTGTTTCTTGTGATAAAAGTACGTGACGTGAAGAGCAAAGGATTATGTATGTATGTAATCTGTCAGATTCGTAACAGGTGATATTTATGAATGCGTGTAGACGTATATATCTATGAATTGTTCTGTTCATTGCTGATATGGTATATAATATGTTAGATACATGAATGTTACTTGTGCATTGGTGCTTATAATAAATATAAGTGCAGTAGGGGATCGTAGGGCGATGGAAACGTTCAATGACCTTAGTTTACCCCCTCTGACATACAGATTTATGTTACTTGCATATCGAAAAATACTTCGTGGGAATGCGTAGAATATTGTCACATGTGGGTTCAAGTAAATATAGTTTGGGTAAATCATGTTAGTGTAATAACGATGACCAATTAAGTAAGTAGAATTTAATCTACGAAGAGTCATTGCCGTCGAAATAATGTTTACACGTAATGGTTGTCGCCATTTGGTAATTGGGTTGTTTATTTTCGTCTGTTCGTCACGTTGTTGCCTAAATGGCGACACAAGCGCGGGTTTCGTGGCGCGGTTGCCATGACGACGTGTGTTGTTTACGGGAAGCGCGCGTTTGTATCGGTTTTAGATAGTGCCTTTTGGGGTATTTAGAGGCTTAGGGACCATTTGAAATTTACTTATCACCGGATAGGCAATATTTAACATAAGCATTAATTAATTGGGAATGGTAGATACAGTAATACCGGACTTATCTGATAGGAATTGTAGGATTTCCCACGATGTTATCTCATACTGACACGCGTTACTAATTAAAGAGACACCTCAAAGAGATTTAAATAATTAAAATGACCGTACATTGTTTTGTGTGTAGTTTACGTTGTCAATTGCTTCACAGTAAAATATCATCTAAAAATATCTGCATTGAATTAATGGTTAGTCATGTATACCAAATTTACCAACTTTGAATATCGGTTAAGTACATTAAATATGTGTAAAGGATATCTGTCAGAGTGGGGTGGTGCAACAGAACCTACCTGTTGAGTTGTGCTAAACAAATTGTGCAATCGTCCACACCGAACAATGTACTATCAGAAACACAATGGGTGACCCAGTGTTTTGGTTCAATTTTATTGTTTGAGCAGGTGTGTGTAGTTGTTTGTTTCGATGTGTGTTAGTCGATTTTTTAATCGATACCTGCTGTAGCATTATACAGCACTAGTGACGCAAATTGGTTATCTTTTTGTTTCATGTAAAAAATGTATTTTTTTCTACTCTAACCGATTTGCATGTACTTCCGTCTGGAAAATATTTGTAACAATTTATTGATCATTAGGAAAATCCGTGTTTTATGACAAATGAAGTTAGTGCAGTACACTAACTACAACAATGAGTGGCGTCGTTATTTATTTACGTCAGCGTTGGCCCCACGCGTTGCGTTTGGGCGCGTCCAACCTTGAACTTGTCGCGCTCGATTCCCCGCCGAAAACAAGCGCCGATCTGTCAAGTTGACGTCTCAACAAAAGATCTATATTCGTGTGCACGCAAAAAGGCGGCGTGAAAAGTTTTTGTTCTAACCAAACCTTTTTTGTGCGGGGTTTCGATTCTATTGTACGCGTGGTCGTATCGGTCACGGCGGTAGTGAACTCGTAAACAGGATATTAATGAGGTACTCATACACGCTGCAAAACGGATTGTCAATGGCCAATGGTAATTTATTTGCAGTGCATGTGAAGGACCTTCTACAAAGAAGACTGTCTTTGTTTTTTTTATTTTCAATACTTCAATGCAATTATTTTTAGGTATCTTTTTAACGGGTTTTTAGTTATGAACAAAGAACTAAGCTGTTAAAGGAAAAATATAGTTAAATTATGTAGTTAGATCCTACTTAAACTTACCTACTACCTACTTGTAAGCTCATAAACCTGATAAACTTTGTATGGGCATAGTACATAGTTATAGTACATAATGAACGTATAAACAGCAACGCCGATAGTACTATTTGAAACCAGCAAACATTGTTATCAAAGCTCAAAATAGGTGTTGCATAATATTTTTATTGATTTATATATGTATACACTTGTATTACGTTCTGATAACGTGATTCTCTGTGCAGTTTACATACTGATTTGCAAGTGTTAACATGGCTTAATCGCTATGGTAAACTAGTGCAAAGGATATGTTATAGTATGCAATTCTTTGCCTAACAAATATATGTCACATGTTCAATAAATGTGTCAGTCATGACTTCATGTCTATTAGGCTGAAATGAGTAAATAATATTGTTTAGTCTTGAATGTCTTCTACTATTATTACTTAGTTATAACATGTAAGGGTCACTGTGACTGACTATAAAATGCCCAACTTCGAATACCGTCAAATTTCGACAACCTCCTTTTACAAGTACAGAGATCTTAATACATACATACATATAACTTCACCTCCTTTATTCCCTTTCGGGTGGACACAACTTCAAAGACACTATAAGATCACTTAGACTACTTTTAGCATGAATTTGGATCAAGATGACATATGGAACATTGGTGACAGGTCGCTAGTCCATCGCCCAATAGATTCCATTTACCCCTAGTCATTTAGTCGCAAACGTTTACGTAGTTTTAACTTTAAACCTTTACGGGACTGTAATGTTAATAGTTTCCCCAATTATTTCCAGAGATGGCAGTAATGTTAATAGTTTCCCCAATAATTTCCAGAGATGGCAGCTACGGTAGGCCGGGCGCAGAGTACCGCGGCGGCGCGCGGGTGTCGCTGCTGGGGTCGACGTACCTGCCCCCGCCCGCCCCGCAGCCTCCCCCGGCGGACCCGCCCCCTTTCAAGAAGATCCGTCTATCGGCGGAAAGGCCGACCGTCGCCGCGCACCACCAGCCACTCCGAGTCGATACCAGGGTAAGGAGAAATATATGTACATGAGCATTGTAAGATAAAAGTTTAAAGGGAAAGACATTTAACTATATGACATGACATTACGTTGGGTGCTGTTTATCTAGTGATACGCGGGCTTCGAATGACCCATACCTAACATGCCTTCGTAATTTCGGAGATGGGCATTCAAGCCTCTGACTACCCTGCCATAATAAAAAAGGGAGTGTGTATACACAAGTCGTGAAGCGTATGTTTATGTATGACATGACATTTCACAAGAAGGATAAGTTTCTGAAATGGAGTTAGTGATTTTATGGTCATCTCAAACACACGAACACTCTTGCTGGTTAGAAGTGTATCCCTGAAAATACGTACATAATTTGACTATGGCTACGTTGAACTCACGTTTAAACAGGATAGTAGTCAGTACCTTTCGTGACAGTTGGTAGTCCATGTCACCTTTTACGGTTTAAGGGAAAAGCTACTTATATTTCCAAAAGTAATGGTCAGCATCTGTATACGGTGATGTAAATTGAGTTATATGAATTGCTGAATGTCTGGTTAAAAGTGCTTTCGATGTGGCACTAAAGGAACTTCATTTAAGAGGACAATGGTAGTGAAGAATAGAAATCTCCAATTCTTATTCAAATTGCCATATGCTATTGTGGGACGTAAATAAAGAGATGTATTCCCATCTTTTCTTCCCAGCATGTGGTAAGAAATGCCACCCTCTGACCAAAGAACTGTTTTTTTCAAATTCATAAGGCAATTTTAACAAAGAGCATTTCAGAATTATGGATTTCCTATTTGGGTCATAAAATGGAATTGTCTTCTTCATGACATTCATTCACAGATGATAATTACTTTGTTTAGTCGTTGCTAAACATTGTACTTTAGCATTTAGTACCTACACTCTAAAATATACAAAATGTTAACATAAAATAGAACTCTCTTCTACATGATATTCAGTCAGAGAAGATAATTATAACTTACTAGCGACCCGCTCCGGCTTCGCACGGTTATAAAATATGTATACGTAGGTCACTAGGAAAGTTTTGAGATTAGGTAACTTAATTTTATTTTTTTTCAAAATAATTTCCATCGGTGGCAATACACTTCTCCATACGTCGAAACCAATCGTCAAAAATTTTCTTCCATGTTTCCTCAGTGACTTGCTCACACGCCAAGTCCCACGCTTGAATTAGCTCGTCATCATTGGAATAACGGCGCCCTTTCAGCTCATCCTTTATCATTGGGAAGAGTCCAAAGTCACAGGGTGCGAGATCTGGGCTGTAGGGAGGATGTTCAAGAAGAATAAGACCAGAGTTGCTTAAAAAATCTTGAGTTAATTGAGCCCGATGTACGGGTGCGTTATCGTGGTGAAGTCGCCAAGTGTCAAGGCGTGAGTTTGGGCGAAGGTCTTTCAGGGATGTAATCAATTGAGGCAAACAAATTTCAGTATACCATTTTGCGGTAACAGTCTTCTGTTCATCACGAGTTATTCGCTTTATTATACCTCTTTTACCAAAGTATACCACGACCATTTTCTTTTTCACTGATCGGGATTGCTTGACGGTTGTCGGTTGTTCCTCATCTTCAAAGATCCATACCTTGTTTTTGGATTTAGATTTTTCGTCATAGTAATATAGCCAAGATTCGTCACCTGTTACTATAGTATTCACGTTAGAAGATTTTCCGCCATCGAACATAATGAGCATTTTTTGACACCATTTCTTGCGACACTCCATTTGGGCTTCTGTTAAAGAGTGAGGTACCCACAGCGTGCAAACTTTTCTAACTCGAAGATGGTTATGTAAAATTGCATGAACTGATGGTGCACTAATCTTCAAGAGTTCCTCTATTTGCTTGTATGTTACACGTCGATCTATCTCAAGTAGGTTTTTAACTGCAGCTATGTTTTCTGAGGTCACTGCTTCAGCAGGCCTCCCAGGACGACAATCGTCAGACAAACTAAAATCTCCTCTCTAGAACTGTTTATACCACCGATACACTGAGCTACGCGATGGTGCTTTCTCATCAAACACCGATTTCAGTTCACTGGCACAGTCATCAGCACTCAAACCTCGCTTGAAATTGTAGAAAATTATGGCACGAAAATCGCGACGCGTTAACACTGACATCTTGCTACACAAACAAATTCTCAAAAAAATTTGAAGGTAGATGGTTTTGTTTTTTACTTGCTACCGCCTACTAATAGGATGCCACATCGATCGGTAGCAATTTGACTTGAATTCTTTAAATAGTTTGACGATATCTCAAAATTTTCCTAGTGACCTACGTATAGCCTACTCCACGATTTAATGGATGTTATTATACATATAAACCTTCCTCTTGAAAAAACAAAAAAATAAGAATCTATTAAAAAAACCACATCAAAATCCGTTCCGTAGTTAAGATTTAAGCATACAAAGGGACATAGGGACAGAGAAAGCGACTTTGTTTTATACTATGTAGTGATTTGTTTTATCGTTGCTATACGACAATGTACCATAGCATTTAGTACCTACCTCTTAACTATCATAACCCTAAAATATACAAATTGCTAACGATGCTCTTAATCTTTCCAGGAGCCAGTCAACTCATACAACACGGTGGAGGTGTTGTCTCCAAACCCGCCTTCGGAGAGCACGGTAGAAGACCAGAACTACCGCACCACCAAGGACGACCTGCTCCAACAGATTTCTAAGGTAGGTGCTTCGAGTCATCAGCTTGTTGCAGTCCACTGCTGGACATAGGCTGCTTCTAGGTGACGCCATAAGGCATTATCCAGACGCTTTAGAAAACTACTTCAAGTCATTCGTCGAAGCGCAGTCTTCATTTTATTTTATTTATTAATTATTTCTTAAATGTACATCACGGTGACGTTAGGTGTACCTATAACCGCTGAGAGTGTATAAGAAAATGTATGAATGTCAATGAAGCGAAAGTGGTCTATCAGGATCGGGACAAATGAGGATCCGTGATCTCTGCCTACCCCTCTACAGGGAATCAGGCGTGATGTGTATGTATGTATGTTTGTACATCACTCTAACAGGGAACCTTTTGGTGACGTATCAATTTATAGTCACATTGAATTTCATTTATAAAAATTTATTAAAATATGTCATTAACAATAGAATAATATAAAAATAAATAACTAATACACACCCACACCTAGACCTCGTAGCTCAGATAGTGCAAGGCGACTGTTAGGTGGTATCTAACTATTAGGTTTTTAAATTATGCATGAATTAATATTTGGAACTCATATTTACAATTATAGTTTTAAGAGATTCGCGATTTATACTCATGATTAATAATTAATGGGACTTATCGCGTAAGTTTTTATATAATAAATTACCTTTATTATATAAAAACTTACGCGATAAGTCCCGTTAGTTATTAATCATAATATTTACAATCCCGCATCTCTATAGAGAAGTAGGCAGAGGTTACAGATCTCCATTTATATCTATCTGAAAACCTATTTGTTTCATTCAAATCAATGTAACTCGTACAAACTCAACAATTATAATAATATAATAACGCTAACATTTTGTATGGTCACATAAGTCTACCTAACTTCACTATCTGTCATATATTTTTGATAGCATGGAGAAGCTATGCTATACACTGACCTAGTGTTCTGGTTCTTACTATGCTAAAACTAAACATCTATATAAATAAGAAAAGTATGTATATATGTATGTATGTAACAGAAGAGTAAATGATTATATTACAATCACATATCTGTCTGAAATGTTCCTATATTTAGAGTAGTTAAACATAGATAATGATATTAGAGAAAACAATCGTTACAACAGACGGTAATACATAATATTTGCTTACTGATGATAAACGTGACTGCAATGCGAACAGCATTATTTGAAAAGAGAATATCAGGGCTAGGACAAATCAATTTAAAATGTCATTTTCTGTGTTAAATTTAAATTATATGCCTTGTATTTCAGTTTTAAGCTGTCAATGATAACTTATAATCTCATTATGAAATAATAACCTAATGGAATTTATTTATGATCAACAATAATGGGTATCTGAGTGATTACAAATGAAACATATATTAAAATTATTTCAACTAAATTTTACCTATTCTAAAGACCTGTGTAAATGTCAGCATTCTAATAATAATAAAACAAAGAATAATTAATTGTTTTACGACTACCAATATACAATTTATATTTATCACGGTTTATAAAAATAAACATACAAGTATTTCACGTATTCTGGACTCCTTAGATCTTGCTTTTGATAAATATATTTACAATATCTCAATTCACAATCCTCAATGTATATCTTAGCAATTAGAAAGGTAAATAAATAACAAATCAAATAAGGAACCAAAAAAAACTTAATACTAACAAAAACTGGAACCATTGTCCTTAATGCAATAACAAAACAATTGAATCATGACTTGCAAAAAGGTCTCAAACCTCATTTTATTATAATGGCAAAGCCCTTTTTCCAAGTCGTGTTTCAAGTACAAAAGCAACAATAAACATAACTTAAACTCTTAACGCCTCTATTCCCATTGCAGGTGGACAGAGAGATGCTGCTCACGGAGACGATGCTGACCAAGCTGAGGAAGAAGCAGAAGGAGCTCCAGGAGATAGCCTCGAAGCCAGCCGTTGTGGAGGAGCCTGAGGAGGCGGCACCCACCAGGCACATCGGCATGGCGCACAACATCTATGCCGAGAATAGGAAAAAGGTAACTATAGTCTGTAAAATGTAACTTGATTCTTATGACATATGTCAGTAAAACTTTCAAATGAACCTTGTCAGTACGTCACGGCATTGATTTTTACACACGACAAAATATCAGTTAAACCTAAGTATAGGCGACCTGGATTGATTGCTTTCTGTCAAACCTCCAACATTGATTGTTCGTCTGTTTTGAGTGACTCGCCAATACACAGATGTGATGCACCGGGGGTCTAGAT
This sequence comes from Leucoptera coffeella, assembly GCA_030578115.1. NCBI lineage: Eukaryota > Metazoa > Arthropoda > Insecta > Lepidoptera > Lyonetiidae > Leucoptera > Leucoptera coffeella. The sequence continues at coordinate 12,583 of JAMBLF010000675.1, read as the reverse complement.
CGCAGGACCTTAAGGCGTTAGAGACCAAACCATATTCTGTTTACTTACATTAAACTACTTTAAGTTTAATACTCGTCAGCAGTTTTTGTGACAGTAATTATCGTAATATTTTTAATAATATTCCTATAACATCTTTAATTTCCAGGCTGCAGCCTCCCACGGCCTCCTAACGAACCTGGGTCCCCAAAACGATTATCCCCTGTACAACCAGCCGCAAGACACAGAGGCCTATCACGAGATAATTAGGAAACACAAGTTGCTAAAGCGCCGAGTACTGGCCCACGTGACGAGGATTAAACAGGACATAGATAGGAAGGAAATAGCTCTTGTGGAGGCCTATACGCGCAGCCAGGCCGACTGGGCGAAACGGGTCGAGAGGATGGAACAAGGACAGAAAAGGAAGGCTAAAGAGGCCAAGAATAGGGAGTTCTTTGAAAAGGTAAGGTTACTATATATGTATATAGATAAAATCCTTTAGGGAAAGAAATTATGTGCCAATCAACTGAGTAATCTGATAGTCTTTCGCCACTCGATTTTGTACATGATAGTCATTAGCCACTGTGGAAGCTATGCTACCGTATACATTTTTTTGAAAAGATATTTAGTCTACTTATATTAAACATATACGTCACAATCGTTATTAATAACAGTATAATGTGAAGTAGCAACGTAGTGACCATAGTGGACATTGCAAGGGTCGTAGGTTACTCAAAGGCAATCAGATAGCATTTTAATTTAAATTTGCTAAACGATTTTAGTTTAATCTATTGTTTAACCCAGTTTATGTCCTATCATCCTATCATATGTTAACCTGTCTATAAGGGTCCGGCTCAGGAGTATTTAAAGCTAGTCTGATACACAAATAGACTAGACAGATATAGTCTTGAATGAACTTACCTAGGCTTAGTTTAGTTGGTTTAATTTGTTTGAAATATTAAATAGTGCTATATATGATAAGCGGGTAGTTCATTGACTATTTAGGTAACCCTTTTTTTCGTAGAATACGTAGATTTTATAGAACATACATAATTTAATACTTCTTTTTTACACATTCTAATCGCTCATTCCAATCTATTCAAGGTATTTCCCGAACTGAGAAAAGCCCGCGAAGAAAGAGAGAGGTTCAACCGTCTAGGCGCAAGAGTCAAGTCTGAAGCCGAGCTGGAGGAGATCGCTGATGGTCTACATGAGCAGGAGCACGAGGATAAGAAGATGAGGGCCCTGGCTGTGGTGCCACCGCTCATGCAGGATCCTCTAGTGAGGTTTCGATACCATGACACGAATCGTAAGTGGGCATTGACTGTATTTTTCATATGTAAAGGAACATTAAGTAATACGAAAATACACACCAGAAAAACTGAATTGTATACCAAATTAATGCAGTCCTTTTTTTTTTTTTTTTTTTTACGTCAGGAAATCCCCACGGATACCCGCCGGCTCTGGGGTGCCGGAGGGTTATGTCGGACTCGAACCGACTAAAACCTGACGGTGACCTTCGGGTGCCTCATTGGCTAGGGCCGCGGGAACGCGTGAGCATAACATCACGCGACCCCGACCGAGGCGGCGTCCGGCAATGGGCACCGGACCCTGTCCCGAGCTAACGCTTAGGGCGGAAGGGGAGATTCTCCCGCCCGAACCGAACCGAACCGAACGCAGGTCACGCGCACACCATCCCGAGGCCGTAACTAGCGGGAGCACACATACCCCAGTATGGTGCCCCGCCGGCCTCAAGTGGGGGGGAGGAGGCCGTGGAAAGCCCTCCTCCTGGCCCCGGCTCTCCGGCGGCGGATCCGGTGAGAGGAAGGGTCCAACTCCCGCTCCCTCTCCGCCGCCTCCTTCTGCGAAATCACCACGTCGCAGAAGTCCAGAACCGCTTGCCAAGCCCCTTCGTCACCGACCATGGAACTGACCAAGGCCGGCAAGGACAGGGCACACCCCACCGCTGCGACGAGACAACGGCGCTCTTCAGCCCAGGCTGGGCACTCCACTAGGGTATGCTGCGCCGTGTCGTCGTCACAGCCGCAATGATGGCACTCGGTCGTTGGCTCCCTACCGGCGATCCGGTGCAGGTAATGGCCGAAACACCCATGGCCTGTTAGCACCTGCACCATGCGGTAGGTCAACGACGCCGATCTGTCCGTCCACTCCCGTAGGACCGGACGGACCGCCTCGACAGTCCAGCGGCCGGCACTTGGTTCCGCCAGCCGCTCTCGCCACTTGTCCAGTACGGACTGCCAGGCTTGGAGTTTCCGCACTCTCACCTCCCTGGGAGGAGGGTCTTCGTTCCTTTGGCGGAGGGCCGCGCGCCAGCGGTATATGGACGCTTGCGCCTCCGCCTCAAGATCCCAGGGGGGACTTCCTGCTAGGACGCAGGCCGCCTCGTACGATACCGTGCGGTATCCGCGTATAACCCCGACGGCCATTGCCCTCTGAGCTCTTCTCAGAGGGGTGAAGATTCGGGCCGTCAGGGCTCCCGCCCACACGGGTGCTCCATACAGCGCTATGGAGCGCACTACACCAAGGTAGAGGCGACGGCGTCCTTCCAACGGCCCCCCGACGTTCGGCATTACTCGCCGCAGCGCATTCGCCGTTCTTACGAGTCGGGGGGCGAGCAGCTTGAAGTGCTCGCGGAAACTCCATCGGCTATCGAGGGTGAGCCCAAGGTACTTGATATGGGACTCCACCCCGATACGAGTGCCACCAATTACGATACCCGGCTGGTGGCGCGCGCCGAGGGCCATGAAAGCAGACCGCCTCGGACTTATGCAGCGCCACCTCGAGTCCCAGTTGCCTTATCCGTCTCACCACCTGCCACACCGAAATGGTGGCGAGACGGGATGCCTCCCTGAAAAAATGCAGTCCTTGAAAGCAAATTAATGCAGTCCTAACCTATATATACCTAACGTTTGCTGTGCGTTTAGCTTTATTTTTGGTATTAGTGTTTCTGGATTCATAAAAACAGGTGGCCATTTTGTTATCCACGCGTTAACTAGATAGTCTGCACATTAAGGTGGTAAATCGTGTTGCCGATTACAAGTACGAATTTTTATATATATTCTGAGCCAAAGCGGTTTCCTCACGATATTTCCCTCACCGTAATTGGTGCAATATTTTTGTTTATTTCGATTGCTAGATTATAAATACGTAAATATATTAACGTCCTATCTAATTCGGGATGGATAGAATCACGGAGGTACAACGGCTAGTTACTCATTTTAGGCATAAAATTATTGGGAGCGTGACAAGTACAGGTCATCCAACTGTCACAATTTAGCAGTTAATTTACACATCTATGTCATTTAAGCATATGACTATACTATTTAGTGCACAGTTGTTTACGTTTGTAGATCCGTTAACGGCAGGCTTATGACACTATTTACGGTTTAGAGATACTTTTATGCTGTGGACTTTCTTGACTTTGAAAGAAGCGATTATGTTTGATGAGTAGTCTATCTATCGCCTGTTTTTATTGTTGTGATAATCCTTAGTAATCAGAAATATTTTAGGTATCTTTAGGTATCTTTTATGTGATAATTATTGGAACAAACGATTCCTATGAGTGAGCCAGCTATAGTATAATAACTTGTACATAAAAAAAACAAACGCGCTCACGACTATTAACCCTTGCGGGGTAATCAGAAGCTCAGGTCATTACAAACTTCGCAATTGCCCATCTCCGCAATTGCGAAGGTTGTAATACAGATATAAATTTTGTTCACTTTTAGTAGTATATTGTACATTCAAAAGCACAGACACTACAACAGAACAGACTATATTACCTACAGTAACTTGTACAAAAAAGACCCTTTTTAACCCGTTCCTTGTTCCAGGCAAGTGCCAGGACATGTCGGCCGACCACAAGGAGTTGCAGCACCTGAACGTGTGGACGCAGAGCGAGAGGGACGTGTTCCGGGAGAAGTATCTGCAGCACGCCAAGAACTTCGGCCAGATCGCCTCCTTCCTGCCGCGGAAGAGCGTCAAGGACTGTGTTAGGTGAGTGCTGTTAGAGTATTAGTTTACGGTTACTATGGACTAGGGGATGGAATCTATTGGCCTGTGGAATAGTAATCACTGTAAGTGATGTTTCATATAAATGGCATCAAAACCCCAATAATAATGTTAAAGTCCTTTTAAACGCCATCATTGTCTCTGGGTTCCATCCCTAAAGGAATTGCTAGACGAGAATGGATATGTAAATATGAATGTATGAGTGATATGTGAACGAAAGTCATCGTCATAAACAAGAGAGTAGCCAGTCTATCACCGGAAGTGTAGTAGAAACTTTTCATTAGATTCATCGCTAGTGGTTGCCTGTGAGACTTTGTACCACCGCTTTTTTTTGCTTTGTCGATGAATAAACAGGTTTCCTCATGAAGTTATGCTTACCGTAGAAATGATACCTTTTATTTTAGATAAGTTAAAATTGCGCTATGAAAATAGTTCGAACAATAATTCCGATTAAGTCAACTTGATGCATATATACACAAGTCTACAAAGCTCTATCCATTTAACCACTATCTCTGCCTCTCTCCAGATATTACTACCTATCAAAAAAGCAAGAGAACTACAAGCAGCTGCTGCGGAAACCCCGGCAGCGGAGGTCGGCGAGGAATCCGCCTAGGGCTGCCGTGGAGCCCGACCTGCCGCCCGGCGTCACTACTAGGCTGCAGCGCTCTCAAGGTTAGTGTTCGTGCTTGAGATATTATGTGTGTGTAGTTTTCTACATACGTACTGTAGTGACGGACTTAAGTGGTAAGGGTTGTAGTATGGGGTTTAATATTCGAATGATTAATGCAGGCTTATTATTGATGTTAGATCATGTTTTACTTACCTAGAAAGTCATACGTATATTCCGGACTGGGTATACGGAAGAAAGGCAAATGTTAAGCTAGTTATTCACATTTATTTGTATCTAATAAATTCCCATGTGATATATCTGATGAACTAACAACCAATAACCAATATTCCATCATAATGCTACCATAGCATTATATCAGCTTATAAAGGTAAATATTTCCCATGGCCATATGCCTCTAGAGGTATAGCCAGTTCCTAAATATGTAAAAGGACGTGAATCTATATCTTTATACTTACGTATCTCTCTTGCAGGAACAGGACCCCGTCTACCAGATAAAGAGCAGAGTATGGAAGAACAACAAGCCAACGCCAACAATACGAATGAGACTAACAGTAACGCCATCGCAGAGTCCAGTGGCACTGCGAATAGCAGGTATGTGGTGCTGTTTATATACTATATTAGGATATATAGAAAATTATATAGGAAAGCTATTGTATGGATTAATAAAGGATGCTGTCTACGCTCTGGCTTTAATAAGGTTACGTTATATTGCGGCGTTGTATACGACTTGCGGCTACCTAATACAAAGATTATTGTCAATATAATAGTTTTTGAGGACAGCCGGTTCTGGTATTTGATATATTATGTACAACAGTGTTATTTGCTGGTTATATTATGAAATTTTTATGTTGATGTGATATTTAAGTAACGGATTGTATTCGAATTGAACATGCAGGTGAAACGGAATATGTAGCATATGCGTTTCCCATTGACTTATTCTTATAATGCATTGATCATATATTGTCTACATATTTGCTACATAATAACCATAGAAACATAAAAATAATAGCATTAAATCTGAAATGAAGAGACGCCACCTATTGCTATTAGATAGAATTTCGTCCTGCTCTGCTCGTAAGTTGCGCCCGTAGAACAGAGATGGCACTGTTTAATCATTATGTCCGTGTAAACGTATTTATTGTTCGTTCTTAGGATGGCATAGTATACTTTTTCGATGCACTGCAAAACCTTTTTGTTTGCATCAACAGAAATTTAGTTGAATATTATCCTCGTAAATATGCACTAACTATGTAATACGAGATGTGGCTTAGATGGTAGGTAAAATGATTGAGAAACCGAAAGTTGTGACTTTTATGTGCGCCCAGAACTTATAAAGCTATAATGTTTAATAAATCTATAAGGTTAACCGTAATACAAAGACTCTTAATTCTCTATGTATGCTGTATGTAATAAGATATCAATATACAGGTTTCAGTTATAATATTAAGAGTACTGTCGCTCGATTCAAAAGCGTAGCGGGGATCTTTTTAGGAATATCTAATATTAATCACTTAACGTCGAGAACACTGTATCTAAAGTGGTTTTTTAATTACACAGTTCAAACAACGCTCATGTTTCGTCGGAACATGAATAATTTATGGCTTTTTATTCTCTTGTCTCGGATTGTGAGCGGTTCATGATTTAATTGAATACTTAGATTTTTTACGTTTAAATTAATTCATATATATAAGAAGTAAGTTGATTATTTAAAAGGTTTCATTAAACTTGGAAAGTAAACTAGTAAAAAATACATTTTTTTTTTATTCAAATAGTATTTCTTCATGTTTTCCCATTAATTAACTTGATAGATGAAATATTATGACCAGTTTACTTAACAGCTTTAATTGCTATCTAAATTAAACAGAAAGGTTGCTCGATAAATACTGTTTTTTTCCCAATTTTATAAAACAAAGTACTAATGTCTCACACGATATAACCTAAAATTATTCTACCATTAATTTCATAACAGTACTTTACCGGGAAAGAATAAACTGCAGAGCTCTGCATTTAAGGCAAACAGTTTTATTAATTAAGCCAATTAAAACAGCCGGGGTATTCAGAGTTAGAGCCCGGTGATGTTTGTGGAAAAATCTCGACACACACTGCCTCGCGTTTTGATGGAACATCGGAAACGAAGGGATGGGAGCGTCTTGTCGATAAAGACTGTCGATAAACATTTAAGATTCATGTGTTCAGATATATAAATTATTTGAATACAGCAATTTACTTTTAATATACACAAGGGTTCAATAAATGCTTTGTATTTTAAAGATATATATCATTCGTTACTAAGTACATAATTGTATTATCTTTTTTGTATTATTCGAGCTATGCTGGATTTGCGTAAATTAGTTTTCATTCAATCTCCCGAAAAATGAGGTTGTTATATGTTCAGGTCTGCTTATATATTTGTTTTATTCTTTTTCTGAAATCTTTCTGGTTTTTTTTTTGTATTTTACACCGTTTAAATTTACTAGCCCATAGCAGTAGTAGTAATATAGGATAAAATTATATAATAATTCTTTTCAACACACTCAGTTTAAGCAATAGTTCGCACACGATTGTTGGCGAATCATCGACATCGATAAAACGTTACGCCCCACCCTAATCCTAGGGGAAGTTCGTACAAATAATCACAGCGAGTGATTGTCAACAGCAGGGCAGCGCGAATAACAAAACCCCAACAGGCATTTGTTTATTGGACTTGCAATATGCCAATTATGGGATTGGGAGGTACTTGGGTTCAACTCCCAAGGGATTGAAAGGCAACCCTTTAATAACTAAAGAAATTAAATTTAAATGAATCCAACATTGTAAGATAGATATAGATATTTATATCCTGTGCTAGTATGAATGTCCTTTGTTAGATGAGGCGTAAAAAGAATGCTAAATAGCTGCCGTTCTTCCCGGCATGTCGTTAATGGTGACTAAGGGACTAGGGGTTAATGGAATGTACTAGTAGGCGATGTAATGATTATTACATCGCATCGCCATTATCCTATGTTTTGAATCCTATGTACTTTTATGTTAACTTTCTTTCTAAATTTTATCAACTCGAAAATTATAAAGAATTCTCAAAGAATGTATGGTGTTTAATGACAATGAGATTTTGTATTATGGAGATCGATGTTATCAACAATACCTTTTTTGATCATGTTTTATGGTCCAACCATTCCATAGAGTCGGTAGGCATATTAATTTCGCGAAATGCATGTGTAAACGAAATTCACTTAAATCAGCGTTTTTGAATCAACAGCAAGCGGCATGCAATACATTTGATTGCTTTTTTGAACTGTGTATCATACCAATTAATAACACAACATAAAAGAAAACATTTATGTTAATGATGAGAAAAAGGTGACTATAATTTTAGTTTATATAGATCTTTCTATTAGTTTCATATCTCGGTTAGACATTAATCATTATATTTATAAGTTAAGAGTATTTTTTACATATTTATACCTTATTTTTGTGAATCATATACGAGTATAATGATCAATATATTATAGTAATTTATATATTACTAGTGACCCGCTCCGGCTTTGCACGGGTATAAAATATATAGCCTACTCCACTATTTAATGGATGTTATTATACATGTAAACCTTCCTCTTGAATCACTCTATCTATTAAAAAAAACCGCATCAAAATCCGTTGCGTAGTTTCAAAGATTTAAGCGTACAAAGGGACATAGGGACAGAGAAAGCGACTTTGTTTTATACTATGTAGTGATAGTAATTTGTCTATTGAGTAATATTCTATGGCCTTATTGGAGCTATTCTTGCCATATTCCAATCTGGATCGGATCAAAGCGATGCCACTGATAGAATGACTTATTAATCAGTTTCGTCCATTCATCCAGAATTGAGTTGTTAATTAACGCGAGCCCGAGGGTAGACAGACAAACATAATTAGCCAAATTCGTTCGTTAATTAATGCCGGCATATTTATTTTTGGTGCGATTTTTCGGAGGGTTAATCGGGGTTGTAGGGAAAGATTAGTATTGGGATGGTTCAAAAGTGAGGAAAAGATATCTAGTGCGCTAAGATATAATATGATATCTACCTACAGAAAGTTATTTTGAGTGTAAAATATACTATTAATACATTTGTACTTCTTGAACATGTAATTAAGTATCGAAATTATAATCAATGTTATACTTACTATGTTCGTAAAAGGCATGACCAATGAAACAAAAAATGTGTTATCACAACAATTATTATTTAATTGCAATAATTTCGTTGGTAAGATATTTCGTCCGATATTCAGGTTACACTAATAATATTCTCATTCATATAAACCCTTGCATTAAACACACATAATAAGACAAAAGGCAAACACATTCACGCCCTTTAACCCTTACGTCGTAGTCAGAAGTTAACGTGTAGTAATACACAAATTATTAATACTTCTATCTACTGATCACTAACCACCATATTTGTCACCAGACCGGACCCGCCAAGATCACCAGCCCCGTCATCCCCGGCGGCGGTACCAACCCCGGTCTCGACGGCGGAAGCGGTCTCGGTACCGCCGCCCCAGAGCCCAGCGCCGCCGGTCCCGCCGCCCGCCCAAATGCCCAATGGGGATGCCGAAGAAAACTGCACCACTGCTAGTGTTGTGAGTATGATTTTGTGATACATACACACATAGACAACGCGCCTGATTGCCTGTGGAAAGGTAGGTTGAGAGAGGTGTATGAGTGTCAATGAAGCGCAAGTGGTTTTTCAGGATCGGGGCAGACGTTGGTATGTTGAGAACGAAAGTGTAGTTTGGTAGATGTGGTTATGGTTGACAGAGGTAAAATGTTGGGTAGAAGTTAACGAAACTGAATTGGTTTTTAACATTCGTAAAAAAACAGGTTACGCTCCCTAATCTAACGAGGGGTATGTAGAGACAATAGATCTCTATTGGCAAACCCTTTTCGTTGTATTGATATCCGTACAATTCGATAGCATGTATTATTTTTTATAACAGCTTATTACTATAATTGTGTGTAAGTATAGGGTAATATAAGAAATTCTAATTTTTTATTTATAGAGACTGATAAATATAATTACTCGATACTAAAATACAAATTCCCAAATAATCAATTATAATATTCGTAGTTCCTGTTCCATCATATTTAAACCTAGCTCTTTTTATCCCTATAATAAAACAACCATTCTTGTTCAGTCCACAACAGTGGTGCCGGTACCAAGTCCGGTGACGACGACTGCGGCGAACAGTGAAGCCACCACATCACCCCAGCCGGCCACCAGCGTCACCGCCAGCAGACCAGCGACCCCGGAAGCTGGTGAGTTTGATTGACTGTAACCTGAATATCTGACTACCCCGCAAGGGTTAGGTCGTGAATGCGTACGTCAAATAATGTGTATGTTTTGTATATAGTTGTTGGTTTTGTTGACTGTAACTTGAACCTCTGACTACCCCACAAGGGTTAGGTCGTGAATGTGTATGTCTTTTTGTGTTGTATATAGTTGGTGGAAGAAAAATGGTAATATTTGTATAGTTAATATAAGTACCACAGTAATAATAGTAATTCATTGATCGAAGAAAACGGTAGAATTTCAAAGCTAAGAGACAACCAGTGTCAGGCAAATATTTTGACTTTCAATTAATGTACTGTACTTGTACTTATGTTGAATATAAACATTTGACTTTGACTTTGAAGAGTATTATTGAGTGACACTGGTTGTAAGAACTTTGATTCTACCGTTGGTTCGGAAGCCCTAGCTTGGGGAAGAACCAACAAGAAACTCCCCTACTGTAGTGTAGTGAACTATATAGTGGCTTGGTTTGGTATAGGCAAATTACGTTGGTTGCTTCTTACGATATTGTTAGAATAGTAGCGGCAGGTAATAAAAGATGGTAGTTAAGCTACATTGAGAATTAGAAATTTGACTAAAGGATTTAATATTTATATGCTAACTGTAAATGAGTGTTTCTTTGCACGAGTCTGTAAACGTATTAACAAAATAAAAGTCACAGAAAGTTTAAACTAATATTTATTTATAATTAATGCTAATAATAAATTTATGTACAGGATTGTGCTTTTTAAATTGTATGTACGTATGTAACAAAAGTTAAATAGGTTGAGCAAGTTACAGTTAATTCGTTTAAATGATATGTTTTAGGACACGTTATACCGTAAACATGTGAACTACTATTTAGTATTTTAAAATGATATGCTATTAACTTTATATGAGCTTCGATAATAGTAATAAATAAAATTAAATACCATTGCAGAGATTTAAACTAATAAATCAAAACGTAGTACCTTTAAAAGAACTCCACTAAGTTTACATTGTTTGAAAATGAAACACACATTTATTGCGAATCACAACACAACACGGATCGTTTGGCCACCATTTCTTGTTGTCATGACAACGGGGCTGTCACTTCAGTCGTTGACACACGAGGTGGAAGGTTCCGGCTCCTCAGGAAGTGGGGGCTCGTCCGAATGACATCGTTTCCTGTGCTTATGCACGAAGTAGTATGAAGGGAACTTGCATCCACATATCTTGCAGGGATAGAACTGTAGGTTCCTCTGTTTCCGTCTATACCATTGCTCTGAAGGCTTCACCCAGGATGTGTTTAGTACTCTTTTAAACTTGACTGGCCCGTCACAAGACGCCACATCTAGAACGGTTTTCTTTCGTTCCGGTGTTGGAGAATCGACATGTTCCACGTCCAGTTCACTCGATATGGTGGAGTTTGGTGAGGAAGGTCGCTCTTCGTCACAGTTTTCTGGTGTTGGGACCCTGGCTCGTCGTGGTACGGGTCTGTGGGCGCCAGGGGGCGGCGCTGGCCTCGCCACGCAAGGGTTGGGCCCGAGCCATGCGCGGTAAAGGGACAACATACTCGCAGCTCTGTCCGCCACTGACTGACGCAGACTCCTCGTCTAACAGCCCCTTTATACAGGCTCTGTTTGCACTTCGAATCGGGCTTTGAGGGATTCGCGTTTTAGTGTTTAGATTGTTTTGCTTTTGATATTAGTTATAGGCGAATATGTTAGGTTTTATATCTGTTGGAATAAAAATAAAGTTTAATTACTGTGCACAGTTTTCTAAAACATGCTTAAACTTATAGCATTTCTAAAATATTTAGCTAGGCACCTTAATTGAGCTGGGTATTGTTATGGATACTAGATTTCCTCTAATTTATTTTGCCAAGAGAAGCGACCCACTAAAAGGAACAGCGTCTTGAAGACGTTTGCTCAATCTCAACGGCGAGTGGAGTATTTGCGCAGCCCACTCTACGTTGGAAGAACGTTTAAGCTAAGTGCTGTAAGCTGAAAGATGTTTGGTTTTAAAATGGATTTTCTCGGTCGAGGAAATGAGGGCATTTGCGATGCTAATCGCTGCTTAAATGCAGTTTGGTATAGCCTTTCTGGCTGTTGTCTATTACTGGAACGGACGTAAAAATATTCTATGTACAAAAAATCCGAAATAGATAGTTATTTTAGACAAAAAAGCGCGTAAAAACCCTCTAGTTTAAGTCACAAAAGAAATAACGCGAATATATGCGAATCAGTCTGTGCAAATCAATGACTGATACTAAATATAAACAGCTTAATAAGTGATGTATTCAATAACGTTTCGCATACGTAGTTGGAGCTGCCAAAATCTCAGGTGAACACTAACTTAATTGAGACGGATGGAGATGAGTTCGCTACTTGCTAACTATGCAGCAACTGCAGGAATATAGCTATTTAAGGAATCGATATTATAATATGTATTCTACTTCTATTTCATAGATTCCAGAAATATAAGGAGAAACATTGATAAAGTACACTAAAATGTAAAGCAGATTCCTGATTCAGGAATACCTAAAGCTCTATTTAGCTATTAACTTATAAGTAGTTATCGTTTGTGCCATTATGAGAAAAAGATCCTAATTCAGCTTGGTATTTTAAGAGTTTAGCTGACATCATAAAGGCAC